>SJYX01016586.1:802687-873471 GCA_006410675.1 Oreotragus oreotragus | reverse complement strand
TGTTTTTTTTTTTGGGGGGGGGGAGTGTGGGTGGGAAGGCATAAACACTTCCATTTTTTAATTTTTAATTTTTTTTTACATCAAGGTAGCACTTTACAAATACAAATGATTCTAAACTTAGCTTATTCATACCCTGAAGTTTTCAACAGGAAAAGTAGATGGTTTCTGAAGTCTTTATTCCTCTTTTTGAAATGGGTAGGTATTTTGGAGAAGGAGGGATTTCTTTAATACATATAATAGGCCCTTGAAATTCAGAATATAAAAATTATTATCCCTTTTTTTTTTCCTATCTGTCCTTTCATCCAGGAATAATGGAAGAACAGGTAGAAGAAAAAGGTCCCGTCCAAAACGGTGTGTAGCATATGGACCCACTGACAGTAATTCAATAGATGAATGCAGGAGTGAGTGCATAAATGCACAGGAGAGGTATTTTTTTTTTAGGAGGTAGATGGCCGTTTTACCCACTCGTCTCCTGGAAATATTCCTTTTTAAAATTAACTTTTACTAGAATACAGTTGCTTTTCAATGTTGTGCTAGTTTCTACTGTACAGAAAAATGAATCTGCCAGACATATACACATCCTCTCCCTTTGGATTTCTTTCCCACTCAGGTCATGTCTTAATATGACTTCTCTTAAGCAGAAAACCTGTCACCTGTCATTAGCGTGGTTTATTTATCACATCATTGTGAAATTTAAAGTGACTGCCTAACTGTCTTCTGTCCTTTCCTGCTCTTTCTAACTCCTGGTTATCTCATCTGTTAACAACAAACCTGGACTCTTATAGTATTAGTCATATTTAATATTATATATAATCTATTTATATATATTATATACATATATTTCTTACTATATATTAAGTAAAGTATTAGCATACTTAAAGTATTGTTCAGACTTACAATATCATGACACTGTTGGTGTTTCTTAATAGCAAAGCTACGTCACACTCTTGTATTTCGACTACATGCAGCCACTACTCCTATTACAGTCTAATCTTCCAGCCTTCTGTTTTTTTTCTTTCTTTTTTTTTTTTCTTTTTTTGGTTTGGTGTATTTTAAAATTTAGAATATATCCATATTTGCATTATCTACAGAACTCTCTCACACAAAGTAGGGGTACAATAAACATGTGTTGAATGAAGAGGCTTTCCTCTTCTTTACACAAAGAATTCTCTCAGTTCTAAGATCTTAAGAACCTTTAAAAGGTATTTCCTAATATGCTGATGGACTTCAATATGCTATATTAAATTCCCATATCATAACAGGTATTTAAGCAAAGCAAATAGTCTTGTGAGTTTATATAAGCAAAGAGTCTGTGAGTCTTTATTTGTTTGATGTTTAGTTCCTAAAGACCTAAGAACTTCCATGCTGGGTCAGAGCTGTGGTCTATCCAACAGAGTATTTTATATCTGGAAGTGGTACCAAGACATCCATTGTGAGAAGACACGGCTGTCCTCCCAGACATTAGAGGTGTGTTCCAGAACCCCTTACTTTTCTTCAATAACCTAGAATGAGTCCTTCATACTTGAAATTATGCTTTGGAATCATTTGTTTAAATACTGTGAAGTTGAAAGTGTTAGTCTCTCAGTCGTGTCTGACTCTTTGTGACCCCATAGACTGTAGCCCACCAGGATCCGCTGTTCATGGGATTTCCCAGGCAATAATACTGGAGGAGGTTGTCATTCCCTCTTCCAGGGATTCTTCCCAACCCAGGTATGGAACCTGGGTTTCCTGTACTGCCAGCTGACTTGTTACTGCTGAGCCATCAGGGAAGTCCCTTAAATACTAGGCCAGAACTCTAGTGTATGCTATCTGTTATATAAAGACCATTTAACATACCATATAAGTAAAGTATTCAATACTGAAGTATTACATCAGTAGTACAGAATATCCACGTATAAGACTATGAATAGTTTGGTTATAGGTTTTTCTCCAAGCTGAACCCCTTTTAAGTCTAAGAGAGTTCCTGCTGCTGCTAAGTCGCTTCAGTCATGTCCGACTCTGTGCGACCCCAGAGATGGCAGCCCACCAGGCTCCCCCGTCCCTGGGATTCTCCAGGCAAGAACACTGGAGTGGGTTACCATTTCCTTCTCCAATGCATGAACGTGAAAAGTGAAAGTAAAGTCGCTCAGTCGTGTCTGACTCTTCACGACCCCATGGACTGCAGCCTACCGGGCTGCTCTGTCCATGGGATTTTCCAGGCAAGAGTACTGGAGTGGGGTGCCATCGCCTTATCCGAGAGAGCTGCTAATTCTAACAAAGTCTGCTAACAGCTTGATCACATCCTTCATGATTTCAAAACGTTTCGTTCTATTGCTTTCCATCCTTTTCTCTCTAGACTGAAGAAATCTCATCTTTCTATTGTGTCCTCATAGAGAAATGACCCTGTACCATTCAACTTTTAAAAATTTCGAGTCATCTTACAGGCTCCAAAGTGAAACAACAAAAAAGGAAGTTCTATGCAATTTAATTTCACAGAAGTCAAGAAAATTGCACCCCTGATATAATTTGGAAAGACAGCCTTTGAAAACGCTTTGACAGTCACTGTACCCCAAGACTTCCGGGAAATCAAGGTAGCACTCACAGTTGCTTTCACCATCATCTTCCCAGTTCACCACTGGCATCATTGGCTGCATCAGAGGCACAATCTGCTACCAATACTTCTTCAGACACTATTGGCAGTCAGAGGATCAGCAATGATTTCTGCCCCTACTACACTATAGTGTACTACTACACACTTATTCAATGTGTTCAGCGTCAGACACCTGCACAGATTCACTCGTCAAGACATGTTCCAGCGTAGACACTGAGGCTTAAGTAACATCAGAAGCTGAAACAGCATCTGGAACCGTGCACTCTGCTGAAGACACTTCTTCGGTTCCACCTGAGTCCAGCACTTGCTCAGGAATGATGACCTTCTCAGATACGTGTGCTTCTTCCATAATATCTGAGCACTGAACATGCTCTATAGCATGTTCTGGATAGCATCTTGGCTTACAAACTGAGCCTGGGTCACTGGGAACAAAGTTAGACACAGTTACGTCTGAATCCACAACATCGGAAACAAAACGTCTCTTGCACTTCCACAACGGCATCACCATCCATGTGTGTAACATTAGCTCCTCACGAGACTGTTGTGATGCTCAGATGGGAATATATAAGAAGTGTTCTGAAAAACTATGGCATCAAAAAAAGCGAGCTTGGCTCTTATGGGTGTAATTCAAGTCCATCTTCGCCCATGACCATTAATTCTCAACAGTCCCAACTCCTGATGAGTGTGTGGGTGGCCAGTGATGGCGGCCTCCTATCCTTCTTTTGCATGTCTTCTTCTGCTGGCAAATGAGTCTATTCTGCCCCTCCACCATCTTGAATTTACAGATGGCATTTGCAAAGACTAGCATCAGAGTCTACATATTTTTTTAGCCCATCTGTATATCAAGGTGGCCACACCTAAAATGACAAACACGATGGTTACTAAGAAGAGGATCTTTCTTTGCCCACTAAGGGTCATTCACTCTTAATATCATTCTCCAGAAAGAGAAAAGGCTGTGGAAATTCAATATTCTTCACAACTCAATCTAATCATCGCTCCTTTTTACTGAATACGGACAGAACTCCAAAGAGACGCTTGCAGAAACTTTATGTTAGATTCGGTCGCTAGTCAAGTATATGACTCCAAGCAAACCGGAGAAGATCCTATGAAAGCAAATCATTGGGTGAAATTCTCAGACTGTCTTTTGTGATGCTGTCTCCTCCTCCAGATGTGGAAAACAAGAACTCTACTGCCCAGCCCAGGGCTGCTCATCTGGTGAGGGAAAATTCCAAAACCTAGATGAGGAACGAAGAATGTGTTTATAAAGGAACTGTAGATGCCTTCTAATAAATCTGGATGTGCTTAACAAAATCCCCAAGGAATACAAAAAAAGTCTGAATGTGTTTTCTCAAATAACTACTTAAAGCATATTAGAGTATTTTAATTGCACTGGGGAGTTTTCAAAGCATATCAGGACAAAACAGCGGAGTAGAGGCCCCAATATGCTAATGAATAGATAGCTAGACCCCTGAAATAAACCCGCAACACTCCATTAATCAGGCAGTAATTGAATTGGCACAGCGCTTTTCTGCAAACTACATGATAATTGAAAAACCAAACCTGGCAGCGGTGAGGGTAAGGTTGTCCACATTGGGGTATAACAGGGCATCCTCGTTCCTGTTGTAGGTGGGCAGCTAGCTCCGTTGTCAGGAGGTTTGCATGGGGAGAAAGCTGGCTGCTCTCTGAGTCCACGGTAACTGTCTCCTGCTGCGATGACCTTTTAGGCACATGATACCCAGTGGCCAAAAGCATGATCCTATAGAAACACATGTAATGGCTGATATGCTTTCCTCTGTTACCTAAAGACATCTGCCAATTAATGTGATTATAAAATAATAGTGAGGAACAGATGTTTCATTTGCTAATTTTATATCTGACTGTTTGAAAGCTAGCTACCTGGGGATTTAACTGGCAAACACTACTTTGCTTACCAGAAAATAAACAATGCATGTGTTCCCCCCCCCACACACAGCTGATATGCTATAATTCTGGATGTTAGTTGTCTGAGTAAGAGCTCAGTGAGAGGGAGACTGATTGCTTCTAAGTGAAGAGAAGAAAAATAGCATTTTAAGCCTTTTTACTGCAAACAAAACATTAAGGATATTGCTATACCAAAAAAAAAAAAAAAAAGCTGTTGCAATAAAAGAATTTTGCTTGTCATACTGTGATGACAATGGGTGGAAACAAGATGCAGATAAAATGAAGATTGACATGAGTTTTTCATCTAGAACTTTAAAACAAATCATATTGAAGAACCTGAAGACTTTGTACATTTGTCAAACCTTTAACTATACAGGTGAAGTGTAGAGAGGCCGTCCCAGGTGATGCTAGTGGTAAAGGATCTCCTTGCCATTGCAGGAGACATGAGAGATGCAGGTTCAGTCTGTGGGTCAGAAAGATCCCCTGAAGGAGGGCATGGGAAACCACTCCAGGATTCTTGCCTGGAGAATCCCTTGGACAGAGGAACCTGGTGGGCTTCAGTCCATGGGGTTGCAAAGAATTAGACATGACTGAAGCCACTTAGCATACACACACAAAGTGTAAAGAACATGAAATCACGGGGAAAGTGTGAAATTTGGAGACCTAGAGAGATATTTTAAGAAATTTAGAAAAAATGTATAAAATAATAATTTAAATATTTTATTTTTATTATCATTTTCTTCTCCACTGAAGGTACATGCATTGTGAAATATACTTGAGATGTTTTTTCTTAGTCTTGGCTCTTAACCTGAGTCAGATCCTTCTTATGATGGTGGATCTTCACTGTCTGAGTCCCCAGAAGCTCCCTCTAGGTGGAAGTTTCTTTTCCTATTCATTATTATGAGCCTTTATTAAGGAAAGAACTTGGATTTGGGTACTGGTTATGCCCCTAGCTCTACTCATATTAGGCAAGTTACCTAACCACTCTGCTCACTTTTCTTGCTTACCCAAAGAGGAATTTGTATAAGATTAGGGTTTCAGAAACCTTTAAAATGTATGTCCTTTTTGTGCTGCAGTTCATGGGGTCGTGAAGAGTTGGACACGACTGAGCGACTTCACTTTCACTTTTTACTTTCATGCATTGGAGAAGGAAATGGCAACCCACTCCAGTGTTCTTGCCTGGAGAATCCCAGGGACGGGTAGCCTGGTGGGCTGCCGTCTGTGGGGTCTCACAGAGTCGGACACGACTGAAGTGACTTAGCAGCAGTAGTCCTTTTTATGAAAGTAAAACCCATAGTTTTACTTTAACATTTTCAAATTTTTAAAATAATATATGTAGCAGGATTTAAAGAACTCCTGAATCAAGGTATATAGAAAATGACTTTATTTTGCAATCTCAACTCTTCCCAAGCTTCAGAGAGGTTCCAACACTTACCTAAAAGCCATTCAGGGACAGGTGTTACTTTCTGCTGGTCAGGGCATGACTTTGGGACTTTGATGGGGTTTCCATGTGCCAGACTGCCTTGCAGTCCTCAAAACCTCTTACTTGGAAATTGAACTTGGTTGTCAGTAAAAGTTCTTTTTCATTGTAGGATAATTGCTTTACAGTGTCGTGTTGGCGTCTGCCATACAATGATGTGAATCGGTCATAACTATATGTATATTGTGTGCTCAGCTGCTTCATTCATATCTGATTCTTTGTGATCCCATGGACTATAGCCCGCCAGACTCTTCTGTCCATGGGACTTCTCAGGCAAGAATACTGGAATGGGTTTCCATTTCCTCCTCCAGGGAATCTTCCCGACCCAGGGATCAAACCCACATCTCCTGCATTGACAGGCAGGTTCTTTACCACTGAGGGAAGCCCATAAGTATAGTAAACACATTAATGTTTAAAATGTTTCTCAATTTGCACTTAATGTAACTGAACACTAGCCAGTGTCCACCAATGATCACCAACTCAAAAGACTACACCTATGCTACTGTGTTTTTCTTTTGTAAAACAAAGCAAACCCCAAGTATTTGAGAGTTGCTTTTCTTATCTGGGGCTCTTCTGAAACTCAGAGGTACTTGCTTTCACAGTGTTAGAGGATGAGTTTTATTTTCTTGTTCGGCTACAGGCTCTTTTTATGCCGGCGGTTCCAGTTCCCTCCGCATTGGACTGCCTCAGAAGTTACACTTTCGTCTCTAGCCCTAGTACTTCTAAGCATGTCCAGACCTGAACTTACCCACTCCAGACTGGACTTTGACCTTGGTATGTTGACTCAGAATGAACAAGCTTGGACTCATTTTCAAAGCATTGATTCCTCCTCACTTAACTCCCTCCTTTTTTTTTTTAATCGCTTTATATCTTACGTCCAAGACATCCAACTTTATCTCCACATCATAACTCATTTTCCCATTTCTCCTGTCGCTTCTGGTCCACCAGGCCACTTCTGCAGTGGCCCCCAGGGTTTCTGATTCCATTCCCAACTGTGCAATCGATGTATCAGAATTGACTGATTGTTGCTGTTCAGTTGCTCAGTTGTTTCTGACTCTTCACAACCCCATGGACTGCAGCATGCCAGGCTTCCCTGTCCTTCACTGTCTCCCAGAGTTTGCTCAGTCTCATTTACATCGAGTCGGTGACACCATCCAACCATCTCATCCTCGCTGCTTCTCCTCCTGCCCTCTTTCTTTCCCAGCATCAGGGTCTTTTCCAATGAGATGGCTCTTTGCACCAGGTGGCCAAAGTATTGGAACTTCAGTATTAGTCCTTCCAAGGAGTATTCAGAGTTGATTTCTTTTAGGACTGATTTAGACCACCAGAATTGATAGTCCCTTTGCAAATATAATCATGCATCCCTCCTCCAGACTCATTTAAAAACCTATGAGCTGCTTCCCACTGTGGTTAGAATAAAATAATAAAGTCATTAAACCAAGGTCCAGTCCTGATTTACCCCCTTTGTCCCCACCTCTTTTTCCTTCCTCCCATCCTCCCCTGCTCAATGAGTCACTTCCTCAGACACCACTACATCCTCGTAGCCAGCAGGGGCCAAATGGCCTGTGAAGTTGTTGTGAAGTTGCTCAGTCGTGTCCGACTCTTTGCGACCCCATGGACTGGCCTATCAGGCTCCTCCAACCATGGGATTCTCCAGGCAAGAGTGCTGGAGTGGATTGCCATTTCCTTCTCCAGGGGATCTTCCTGACCNACTACATCCTCGTAGCCAGCAGGGGCCAAATGGCCTGTGAAGTTGTTGTGAAGTTGCTCAGTCGTGTCCGACTCTTTGCGACCCCATGGACTGGCCTATCAGGCTCCTCCAACCATGGGATTCTCCAGGCAAGAGTGCTGGAGTGGATTGCCATTTCCTTCTCCAGGGGATCTTCCTGACCCAGGAATTGAACCTGGGTCTCCCACATTGCAGGCAGATGCTTTTACTGTCTGAGCCACCCCGGCGTTTTCCAACCCTTTTGCATTTCTTTCATACTTTCAGTTTAGCTCAAAGATTATTTCCTTGAAGAGTCCTTTCCTGTCTTCACAAGCTCCCCATCCCATCCCATCCCAATTGTTCTTGTTAATTTCTTACATATAGCTTATCAGGATCTCCACTTCTCTGGTTCATCTGTTTACATTTTTATGATTTGTCTCCCACTGCAAGAAAGTACCTTCTGTGAGAATAGGGACTTCGGCAGTCCTTTTTCCTGCCACACTCCCAACGCCTAGGACAATGCTCAATCTATACTCATGGAATGGATTAAAAAAAAATGTTTCCACTGACAGCATATGCTTGCAGTCTGTGCAACTGTGGGGGAGAGACTAGCTCAGTGGTAGACACAAGCTAAGAGTCTGGGTCTTTTCCAAGTGTTTTCAGAAACAAAGAAATCAATAACCAACCCAAAGTTACCATATCTTTTTCTAAAAAAGAAAGAAAGAAACTCAGTTTTTAACACAACTCCACATCAATCAAATTTGACTCCATGGAAACAGATAGAAGAAAGTCAATCTATTTTAAAGCACGAATAAAATAAAAATAAAGAAACTTGTGGTTCAGGGACTGCCAAATTTTTCCATAAAGGGCCAGGAATGTAAGCAATATTTTAGGCTTTGCAGGCTCGCTCTACAGTCTCTGCTGTAACTACTCAACTCTGTTGTTACAGTGAAAGACGAGATGAAGATAAACGTGAGGGTGTGGTTGTGTACCAGTAAGTCTTTATTTATTGACACTGAAATGTGAATTTCATGTAATTTTCAGATGTCATGAACTATTACTCACTTTTTTAATTTTTCCAGCATTTTAAACTGTAAAAATGTCCTTAGTTCACGCACAATATAAAAATCTGCCGTGGACTGGATCTGACCTGCAGGTCATTTTGTCACCCTCTCTTTTACAAACGCTAAACTCTCCCTAAATCTTCTGACTTGCTAAGAATTGATGGTCGCCTTCAATTAGCACTTTTTAGAGTTTCTCACTCTGTGTGTACAGTCTGGATCTTCTGAAGGCTTTTGCAGCTCTGGCTTTGTTGCTTAGAATCCTCCTTGAGTGTCAAAGTCATGAATTGGTTTAGATACTGCAAATGACTATTTCTCCATAACTTTCCTGTCTTGGTTTTCCCCATAGATGGGCTTTATTTTCTTAAGATTATTCTCATGCATCAATATTAGCCTGCAAACATTCTTCATCATTCTACCCTTGCTTATTCTACTCTATACTCATCTGTGTATTCCATTAGTCCTTCCTCCCCAGTGAGACGCTAGGGATTGGAATGTGGAGAGAAAGAAATAGAACATCACCCTTGTGATCTCAACGAGAAGTTCCTCTCTCCTTATGACTGCTTGAATGAATCACAGAATTTCAACTAAAACGCACTTGCAATGGTAAGTTGCCTGCTACGGTTTCTTTTTTTATTTTTATTTTTAATTGTCAGTAATGTATTCTTATCTCTGTCTTTCTGAGAACAATTTCTCCCTAGTCTTCCTTTCCCTGGATAAACGTACCACCTTCCTTTTATTGGCAGAATAATAGTAACCCTCTCCTATAGGCTCCCTCTTCTGGATCTTCCTCACCATTCTTGTTCAAGGTTTTGAAATCCCTACGAATTTTCACCTCTATCCTGCCATCCTTCAAACCATGGCATTAATTAACTCCTTCCCTTCATTTCTGACCTACTTAAAAAAAAATGCTACATTCCATGTTGTCCCCAGCTCAGCTAGTGACTCTCGCTGCATAACCAACCCACTGTCTTGAAACAACTGTCATTTATTTTGTTTAGGGGCTTGTACCTTATGGGAATTTACAGGGACCTCTCATCTCTGTTCCATGTGACATCAGTGGGGTAATTAGAGTGGTACCTGGAGAATCTTTTTAAAGAGTTTCCATAAGGTCTGGAAGTGGGGGTTTGGGCTTCTTGGGTGGCTTACAGCTTGATGTCTGGGTGCCAAGAACACGTATCCAAGAGACAGGAGGTGGAGCTACCAATTTCTTAAGAATGGCTGAACATTATTATAATTTTTAAAAATTTTTATTGGAGTATGGTTGCTTTACAATATTGTGTTAGTCTCTACTGTACAGCAGAGTTAATCAGCTGTACATAAACATGTATCTCCTGTCTTTTGGATTTCCTTCCCATTCAAGTCACCACAGAGCACTGAGGAGAGTTCCCTGTGCTCTGCAGCCGGTTGTCATTAGTCATCTATTTTATGCACAGTAGTGTGTATATCGGAGAAGGCAATGGCACCCCACTCCAGTACTCTTGTCTAGAGAACCCCATGGATGGAGGAGCCTGGTGGGCTGCAGTCCATGGGGTTGCTAAGAGTCGGACACAGCTGAGCGACTTCCCTTTCACTTTTCACTTTCATGCATTGGAGAAGGAAATGGCAACCCAGTCCAGTGTTCTTGCCAGGAGAATCCCAGGGGCGGGGGAGCCTGGTGGGCTGCCGTCTATGGGGTCGCACAGAGTCAGACACGACTGATGGGACTTAGCAGCAGCAGCAGCAGCAGCAGTGTGTATATGTGTCAGTCCCAGTCTCTCCATTCATCCCACTTCCCCTTCCCCTTTGGTATCCATATATATGTTCTCTACATCTGTGTCTCTATTTCTGCTTGGTAAAAGGATCATCTATAGCTATTTTTAAGATTCCACACATATGTATCAATATGCAATATTTGTCTTTCTTTTTTACTTACTTCACTCTGTGTGACAATCTCTAGGTCCACCCACATCTCTTCAAATGATCCAGTTTAGAGACAGAACTTTAATACAGATGCATTTTACTGGCCAACTGATTACAGAGCACAGACAGGTGCAAGGAAACCCAGATCCCAACCTTTGGTGGGAAGACAGTCGTGTTTAAAAAAACCTCTCCTAAAACTTCCTTTATCGATAATCCAACCTCCAAGTTACAGTTCCATTGCTTCCTTTAAATATTTCTTTGTGACCTTTCTTTGGCCCGCCTTTCTCTCTCTAGTCTCATTTTCTTTCACACATGGGACTCTGTTTTTCCTTTATCCTCTTCCAGCCCTGATTTGCTTATTTATTAATTTCACTTTCTTTCCTTGTTTTTGTTTCTTAAATATTAGCCATCTCCTTGTGTCAGTCTTCCATCTTCTGCCCTTCTTTCTAGGTGTTCTTCCTGAGTTCTGTAGCTGCAGTTAATAACTAGACTCTAATGACACCTAATTTATGTTTTCAGTCCCAGCCATTTCTGTGCCCCAGAGCTCCTTTTTATGTCGTGTGGTGCCAGTGTTCGACTAAAGAAGAAAATTCCGCAGAGCTACTGTCCAGCTGTGTTGAACTCTCTGCCTCTTGAATACCCCTCTGTCCTTGAATGACCCTGCATTTGCTCACGCTGTGTTCCATACCCAGGACGCCCTTTTGCTGGCTGGGGTGAACTCCTGCTCATTCTCCAAAACCCACTGTGTACTGTGAAACCTCCCTGACTTCCAGCAAATTGTGCCGAGTGGGTGCCCCAAAACACCGTGTTCTCTGAATGTGTGAGAGACGATCTCAGTTGCAATTCTAAGTGATTATAACCTTCAGCCCTATTCATAGATGCTCAATGCCTGCTCATTTGTTGTTCATATAATTGAAGGGTTAAAATAAGCCTTTAACTGAAAAAAATTGTGGATTGTTTTCAGAAAAATCCAGGAATGTACGAATTTAAGGGAGTCAGTTACTTTGGCTTTTACATACTTGTGTGAAACTAAAATTGGAGTTCTTATTTTTGTTTCATTTGGGCAGAGAGTGGGGGTGAGCTAACCTTCAAGATGTGGGACAAACTCTATTATTTAGATTGGGATCATGTGTCCTTGCATTTAGCAACCAGGATGACCAAAACAGATTTACGGAGACAAGTTTGCTGTCCTCTTATTTGACTTCAGCTAATTTTTTGAGAAATATGGAGTATGTCAAGCAGTCACTTTTCCACCTCAGACCATTTACAATCAAAAGTAAAGTTGATAAACATCCAGCATTGCCCGCCCCCCCCCTTTTTAGTCCCCTCATCAAAGGAGAACATTCAAATTGTCCTGTGGGCAATTCCTATGAATAGGTCTGTTGGTCTGTTGGTCAATATCAATATATGACTTAGGTCTTTAATGCCACATTCCGAATAACATTAATGACATAAAGGATGCTAGGACAGCGAACCACTGGTCTGATCCCATA
This sequence comes from Oreotragus oreotragus, assembly GCA_006410675.1. NCBI lineage: Eukaryota > Metazoa > Chordata > Mammalia > Artiodactyla > Bovidae > Oreotragus > Oreotragus oreotragus. The sequence continues at coordinate 861,317 of SJYX01016586.1, read as the reverse complement.
ATGTCTCAGAGGAAACCACAGTCCTTTGATTCAAAAGACAAAGAAAACGACACGGCACTTTTTCAACAAACAGTTTCGTCCTGTTAGGCATTTTGAACTTCCAGGCTTCTACAAAGAAACTCTATACTTACTTAGAGTTGGTCTATTTTTTAAAACCATTTTTAGTAACACATTGGGGAATATTGTTTTGAGCTATCTTGTTTCTTCTAATCATTGTCCCCCCTGCACTGGAGAATTTCCCATTACTCAGCAACATATGGATGAAACATTTCTTCAGTAATCATGTCTGAACAAAGTAATCGTTCTCTCATTAACCAATTATTCTTCAAAATCAAATGGAACAAGCATATTTGCTAAAACAATTTACTTTAATAGACCCTATGGAATCAGATCTCTCATATCTCAGGTTCAATGGTTTAATTTAAAGATCACAGTGTAGATAACAGAAGTGGTTAAAACTTGGTTGTTTGAAGAGGGAAAAGATAAAAAAAAAAAATGAGAAGGTCTGTTTAAGCACAAGAATTCTTAATTTATCCAGTTCCTGCAGATTTCTTTTTCTTTCACTTCTCTCCTATTTCATCAAAAGTCTGTGATTTGTTTTCACCTTTTCTACTTTTTAGAAAATGTTGGATAAACAGGCTAACCAAGGAAAAGAAGGATGAGGGCTATTTATGTCCAGATGGGTTTTCCAGAAGAGTGAAACACAGTGGCTGGGAAAAGTAAATTACCTTAGAATTCCAGTGACCTCTTCAGTTCTGATTGAGAGCTAGAAGTATAGGAAAAAGGAAACAGCATGTTCAGGGGGTCATTGGGGTGGGACAGAAGTGTTAGCTTCTCAATCATGTCCAACAGCCTGAGACCCTGCCAGGCTCCTCTGTCCGTGGGATTCTCCAGGCAAGAATACTGGAGTGGGTTGCCTTCTCCAGGGGATCTTCCTGACCCAGGGATCGAACCTGAGTCTCCTGCATTGCAGACAGATGCTTTAGTGTCTGAGCCACCAGGGAAGCCCAAGAATAGTAGAGTGAGTAGCCATTGCCCTCAAAGGCGTGCCCAATATATATATTTTTCATTCCTGAATATCTTGCTACTGTTTTATTCCGTGGTGTCTCCATGAATTTTTAATTTCATTGTATTCTCATATGATTCACAACTCCTGTTTTATTGCTCTTTGTGATGGACTTTATGGGAGTCTGTTCTGGAGAATCTGCCCTGCAGTTTTCTGACCGCACACATCAGAATCCATACCAATAGAATCCTGGGTTTCCTGCTGTAACCCAAACATTCTCAGAAAAAGGCCTGACAACAAAATTTTTTAAGTTCCTGTTTTTGTTCCAGCTAATTGAGATAATATTTGACTTACTACCAAACAAAACATTAAAAGCTTATAAGTGCTTGTCCTTTCTCTTCAGTTAATGGTGTACAGAAAAGAAAGCTAAAATGTTACCTTCTTTCTGTAGCTCAGTTTTCTCTCCTATAAGATGGCTTCTTCTGCTCTGCCTAGTTCTGTGACTGTATCTGCATGTGTGCTAAGTCACCTCAGTCACGTCTGACTCTTACGACCCCTTGGCCTGTAGCCCACCAGGCTCCTCAGCCCATGGGAATCTCCGGGCAAGAATACTGGAGTGGGTTGCCATGCCCTCTTCCAGGGGATCTTCCCAACCCAGAGATCGAACTCACGTCTCTTTTTCTCTCCTGCATTGGCAAGAGGGTTCTTTACCACTAGTGCCACCTGGGAAGCTGTGCTAATGCCATTTTGCACATTTTCTAAAACAGCAAATAAGGACAGATCTGCCAGTGTCAAAAGTAACTAACAAAATGCACAATCCCTTCCATTTAAACGTTACCTACTCACAAGTGGAAAAGACACACAAACCACACAAGAGTGTCACTATACAACCCTTTACCTAATTATTTAAATGATCTCATATCCCCAGGCTTTATCCATTATCAACAGGGTGATGCTTTACTTTCATTAACCCTCAAAAAAAGAAAAAAAGTTTCTTGTCCGTGCTGTTAAACTTCACAATGTAATCTCACGTTTAAGTCATTAGCAGCTGTCACCACTGTTTTCTGCACTGGGGAGATTTGAAATGACAGCTGTCAGTGTAGCAGGATGCAGTTTTTATAACAGTTTTATGATTCACCCTTTGAGATGAAGATTTGGACACCTGATCCTAGCCTGTGATTTTCTCCCTGTAATTTTCAGAACGGGTAAAACCAAATAACAGCCTCCAGGACTCACAGGTCTTGTGCCAAGTGTTTCAGAAATTATATTGGTGGGAACTGAAAACCATATTTTTTTTTGGCATATGCTGATCCCTTTCATTTGTCAGTCCTGGTTGATGATGGGAGAGGGGTGAAGCCAGCTTTTCTTTAAAGTCATGGCAAAGTCATTGTTTTCTTTCCATTGCACTTTCACATTTTTGTGGAGGTGTACACCAATGTGAGGTCACTTAATGTCAGCCATTTTCATGATACACATGTGGTCGCTAACAAATTCTATTCAACAGTGTGTTGAGTGTTCTCTTTACAATCTAGAATATCTTTAAAAATATTTTGCTTTTCCACAATGACAATTTAAATGCAAGCAAGGTGAGATATAAACAAGGTTAAATTGTTTATGTGGTTTAAAGTTGACACCGTTCAAGCCAACTTCTTGCATTCAACACAGCTAGAGGAAGAGTTACTTCCTCTCTTGACCTTCAGTGTTTACCTAAGCTGTGGCTTTGATCAAACAGAGTAACATGGGGTTCTGAGAAGTTTGTCCTCAATCCAGGTTCAAAGTAACTCCTTTCTCCACACCTGGCACTTTTATTCTACACACTGCAAGGAGATCAAATCAGCCAGTCCTAAAGGTAATCAACCCTGATTATTCACTGGAAAGATTGATGCTGAAGCTGAAGATCCAATAACTTAGGCCACCTGATGCAAAAAGCCACTCATTGGAAAAGACTCTGATGTTGGGAAAAACTGAAGGCAAGAGGAGAAGTGGGCAGCAGAGGATGAGATGGTTGGATGGCATCACTGACTCAATGGACATGAATCTGAGCAAACTCTGGGAGATGGTGAAGGACAGAGGAGCCTGACTTTCCACAGTCCATGGGATCATAAGCGTTAGATATGACTTAGCAACTGAACAGCAGCAAATTCTTCTCTGGTTTCTCTGAAAATATCAAACTAGTGACTGTATCATCCTGGATGGTTGGCAATGATGAGGGAAGCTGAAAATGCATCATTCCTCCCTTGGCAACAAGATCAAAAATAGGAGCATTTGCTATTTTGCAGGGACCTGATATTATAAACCTCAAACAGTCAAGGGTCCCTCCCTCAAACCCCCCTCCCCCCCCCCAAAAAAAAAATCCTGGCACCTGCTTTGTAAAACAGGAGCAGTTTTATATGAATGATTAGAACCTGTGTCAAGAAGTCTAGGGCAATGATTGTATACAATGAAGAACTACCTCAGTCTCCATAGACTGCCTTACAGTTAAATGAACTCTAGCTGATGGAACAGTTCAGTTCAGTTCAGTCACTCAGTCGTGTCTGACTCTTTGCGACCCCATGAATTGCAGCACACCAGGCCTCCCTGTCCATCACCATCTCCTGGAGTTCACTCAGACTCACGTCCATCGAGTCTGTGATGCCATCCAGCCATCTCATCCTCGGTCGTCCCCTTCTCCTCCTGCCCCCAATCCCTCCCAGCATCAGAGTCTTTTCCAATGAGTCAACTCTTCGCATGAGGTGGCCAAANCATAGTATGTAACTGTAATATTTATCTAAGCCTTTAATTCAGTTCAGTTCAGTCGCTTAGTCGTGTCCGACTCTTTGCGACCCCATGAATCGCAGCACGCCAGGCCTCCCTGTCCATCACCATCTCTCGGAGTTCACTCAGACTCAACTCCATCGAGTCCGTGATGCCATCCAGCCATCTCATCCTCTGTCGTCCCCTTCTCCTCCCGCCCCCAATCCCTCCCAGCATCAGAGTCTTTTCCAATGAGTCAACTCTTCGCATGAGGTGGCCAAAATACTGGAGTTTCAGCTTTAGCATCATTCCTTCCAAAGAAATCCCAAGGCTGATCTCCTTCAGAATGGACTGGTTGGATCTCCTTGCAGTCCAAGGGACTCTCAAGAGTCTTCTCTAACACCACAGTTCAAAAGCATCAATTCTTCGGTGCTCAGCCTTCTTCACAGTCCAATTCTCACATCCATACATGACCACAGGAAAAACCATAGCCTTGACTAGATGGACCTTAGTCGGCAAACTAATGTCTCTGCTTTTGAATATGCTGTCTAGGTTGGTTATAACTTTTCTTCCAAGGAGTAAGCGTCTTTTAATTTCATGGCTGCAGTCACCATCTGCAGTGATTTTGGAGCCCCCCAAAATAAACTCTGCCACTGTTTCCACTGTTTCTCCATCTATTTCCCATGAAGTGATGGGACCAGATGCCATGATCTTTGTTTTCTGTATGTTGAGCTTTAGGCCAACTTTTTCACTCTCCTCCTTAACTTTCATCCAGAGGCTTTTTAGTTCCTCTTCACTTTCTGCCATAAGGGTGGTGTCATCTGCAATTAAAATACAACTAATTAAAACATTTTGCAGGATTTTCAAACAAGTATTTATATTAGATAATTCAAAATAAGGTTTTGAAATATAACCCCTAATACTTTAAAATTATACATTTTAATTTAAACTATTTTGTTATATCTTTGGAAAATAACATGCCTTATTTCACTGGATTTTCAGTGCCTTATCTGAGAACATTTAAAACTAAATGTTCTTATGGGCAATAAGCCAAACGGCTTGCAATTTGTTGATTCATTCACAGCTAGCTGAAACTGAATTCTAACTATCCCCAGTGGTAGAAGTTTAATCATTTGGATCACTGCTTACTCTGGAAACAAACTGAGGAGAAATTGAAATTATCATCCTCTCAAACCCAAGAAACATTCTCAGGGGCACTGACCTAATTTAGACTTCCTGGGTAAATGGCACTAGACTTCATCCTAAACTCAGACCATGCTACCAAAAGACAATAATGACCACATAGTACACAAGTTTCACAAGGCCAGCACTTTTTTCTTCTTAAAGAAAAAAAGAAAAGTCATGGTATTATTACTCCCCTCACTCCATAGGTTTATTTATTCTTCTCAACAGGTAGAAGCATTTCATTCAGTATTTATTGAACATCTCCTGTGGGCACAATACCAGGAAACTAGTGATAGTAAATGAGCCAGATTATATTGTTAGCAAGCAGATGTTCCAGCATTATTTGTCACCTGTGACTAGTGGGGTGCTTGACTTAGCTGAAGTTTGAAAATTCAGCAAAGCAGTTGGAATCTTTTATGTGAATGCGTGTGTTTTTTTTGCAAAATATGTTAGTAAAAATGTAGTTCAGTGGAGATTAGTTTCCCAGTGTATAAATTCAGAAACTCATAACTTCAAATATCAGAGTTGTGTTTTCATCAGTAACAATGAAGACATCCTTAGAAGTTTATAGGAAATATTTATATATTATTGTTTCCTTTCCACCACTTCTCTTCTGAAAATGAGTTTTATCCAAAACAAAGATGAGCTTACAAAATGAAATCTGAGACTAAGCCAGGCTACCATTGTAAATATCAAATGGATTTTTTCATATTTCTTTTCATCCATACAATGTGCTATTAAATTAGAACAACCAAATGGATCCTGAGATATTGCCTCTCCAAACACTGTAAAAATGTGTTTGGCGCTATAAAAATGAGTCTCTTTATAAATCATATAAACCAACTAATTTCCCATGATCATCCAGAAATATTGACTCAGGAAAATAAGTTTTATTGACCTAGATCATCCTTCCACTTTTAATTGTATATTTCATAAATCTTTATTTTTAGCAGTGACTCTCTCATTTCCTTTGCCTGCACTCTTCTTCTCTCATTCTTTCCCTGACTCTCTCTGAAATACAAAATTAATGTAAAATTTTAAAGATATAGATATATATATAATAGATAGAAACCTGAAGTACACGTATATATAATTATACTTCTGATCTAACCTTCACCTACGCAAATTTTCTTTATCAATCCTAGTAAATGACAGCCTAATTTTTCAGATTACTCAAAAAAATTCTAAAGTTATCTTGCTGTACTGGTACTTGCTGTACTCCTTGTTTCATTTCCTACATTCAAATTCTCAGCAAGTTTTTGTGGCTCCACCTTTCCAAATTTTCTGATCCCAACCACTTCTCACCAAATATGCCAACAGCATTCTTGTTCAAGCTACTATTTGTCTCATTGTAATAACACCCAAACTAGTCACCTTGTGTTTGTCCTTAACTCACCTCTTCTGTTCATTCTCCACATGTCAAAATAATTACTTTAAAATTCAAATCAGATCAGGTTACAGCTACTCTATACTCCTTAGTGACTTTCCATCTCTCAAACTGGCCTATAAGACCCTACATGTCTGCTTCTTTGCTGATCCTCTGATCTGATCACTCCACCAGACTTTTATTTGCTTGCTCTAGGTTAGTCATTCACCACCTTACTGCTCTTTGCTCGTGCCTCAAACAAAGCATGCTCTGGCAATCATGTCACACTTCCCTCTAGGTGAAATCTCTTCTATGAAGTAAATTCAAAGCTTTTACCTCTCCTTCCATCAAGTGTCTGTTCAAATGACACATTATTGAGACAGCTTCCCAGGTGGCTCAGTGATAAAGAATTCTCCTGCCAATGTAGGAGATGGAGACACAGGTAAGATCCTTGAGTGAGTTAGTTATTTAGGTATGACCCCCTGGAGTAGGAAATGGCAACCCACTCAAGTATTCTTACTTGGAAAATTCCATGGACAGAGGAGCCTGGCGGGCTGCAGTCTATGGGGTCACAGACTTTAACTTGATGTGAAATACAGTGTATTTATTATAACTAAGCACGCAGACACGCTTCTTCATTTATTACTCCATGAAAAAATATTAATGTTACCTAATCTCGCTATGTTGGAGAAGGCAATGGCAACCCATTCCAGTGCTCTTGCCAGGAAAATCCCATGAACAGAGGAGCCTAGTAGGCTGAAGTCCATGAGGTCACTAAGAGTCGGATATGACTGAGCAACTTCACTTTCACGCATTGGAGAAGGAAATGGCAACCCACTCCAGTGTTCTTGCCTGGGAATCCCAGGGATGAGGGAGCCTGGCAGCCTGCCGTCTATGGGGTCACACAGAGTTGGACACAACTGAAGTGATTTAGCAACAGCAACAGCAGCAGCAGCAGCAGCAGCAGCAACTTTCCTATGTGCATTTTTATCCTCTCTCTAAAATATTTTTTCTCATAAAACTTTTTTGAGAAAAAAAGTTTATTTATCTATGTGTTTTCTGTTTTTTTTTTTTTTTTTTGATGTAACTGTAAACTTTGTGACAGCAAAGGTTGTATGTATTCCCTTCAATATTATATGCAGAGCTTCTAAAAGAATGGCTTATATGTAGGAGCCATGTTGCTGCTGCTGCTGCTGCTAAGTCACTTCAGTCATGTCCGACTCTGTGTGACCCCATAGACAGCAGCCCACCAGGCTCTCCCATCCCTGGGATTCTCCAGGCAAGAATACCGGAGTGGGTTGCCATTTCCTTCTCCAATGCATGAAAGAGAAAAGTGAAAGTGAAGTCGCTCAGTCTGTCCGACTGTTAGCGACCCCATGGACTGCAGCCCACCAGGCTACTCCGTCCATTGGATTTTCCAGGCAAGAGTACTGGGGTGGGGTGCCATTGCCTTCCCCGAGGAGCCATGTTAAAAACTGCTTAATTTTAAAATTTATTATCTCTAAGTCACAATTGATGCTTTTGAACTGTGGTGTTGGAGAAGACTCTTGAGAGTCCCTTGGACTGCAGGGAGATCCAACCAGTCCATTCTGAAGGAGCTCAACCCTGGGATTTCTTTGGAAGGAATGTTGCTAAAGCTGAAACTCCAGTACTCTGGCCACCTCATGAGAAGAGTTAACTCATTGGAAAAGACTCTGATGCCGGGAGGGGTTGGGGGCTGTAGGAGAAGGGGATGACCGAGGATGAGATGGCTGGATGGCATCACTGACTCGATGGACATGAGTCTGCGTGAACTCCGGGAGCTGGTGATGGACAGGGAGGCTTGGCATGCTGCGATTCATGGGGTCGCAGAAGTTGGACATGACTGAGCGACTGAACTAAACTGAACTGAACTGAAGTGACAATCTATTTATTACTTTAAATTTTTCAACATATCTTTTAACATTTTCAAAATTAGATTGTATTTTTAATGGTCTAAGACCAAACCTACTTTATTCAACAAATAAATATATTGTATTTCACATCAAGTTAAAGCATTCAACCTAATTTCCATAATCCATCTACTTAACAGTGGAAAACAGTGAAATGAAGAATCTCAGTTTCTCAAAGAGATCTTTACTAAAGAAAGAGTCCTCACAACAAGCATCTTTGCTAAAAAGCTAAGGTGGGAAGAAAGGATTATGGATGCCTTATTATTAAGTGAAAGGCATAAGGATTAAAGAAGAGAAGAGAAGATGAATATAACAGCTATGAACAGAAATATTACAAGAGAGTTTGTCACTGTGTTTCATGCAACCCCTATGAAATTTTGATTCTAAATAATGTTGAGGAAAATATTTTCATAATGTTGAGAAAAATATAAATTATGTTGAGGAAAATTTTCTCATGGAAGTACAATTACTTAAGAACAAATGAAAAACTTTAATAAACTGAGTTTTCTCTTATAATTATATTCTGTAAAAAATAATTTGGAACCTCATTCTTAAGGGATCTGAGAGCCTGGATCATATTACACAGTCTGGGAACCTCTTTCTCTTAGTCAAATGACACATAGCCACTATGAAAAAAACAGTTAAAAAAAACAGCAATAAAAGAAAAAGAACTGATATGCAAAGGAAAAACATTTGGAATGAAATAAAATATAATTCCATTCATAATCTTTAAAAATTTTTAAAAAATATTGTGTTTCCAAGACTGCAACATATCAATAAGAAAACATAAAATTTAAAAACCTGTTTAAATTTTGTTTTGATTATATAGATATTTATAGGGATTAAGAAATTGTTAAAATAAGATGATTGCTGGGTTAGTTATAACCTTTTAATGTTCTTATTCACGATGGAGTTTTTTAGAGTCAGGTGAGGGAAGCTTTATACTTGTCTCTGGAGATGCTGGGCTATCTGGTTTGATTCTTGGTCAAAATAAGGTCTATTTTACTAATAATTTGTGATTACTCTGTAAAGTCTGAAGCTCCTCTGGTATGAGGAAAGATTATTTATGGATGGCTTTCTCCTGGAGTAATAGATTAGAAAACTTGGCTTGGCTAAGTGACCAGAGAGACATAAAATACACTGCTGAAAATACCTGTCTGGGGTTCTCTGAAATTAACATTCATTGTACAAATCTTAAAAGTTCAACCCAAAGGCTATGCATATCTTTGTGCAAATAAGAAGGACCTTAGGGAACATAAGCCTTGATGTCTGTTGGATCTCCTTCAAAGTTTGCTGAATTCTCCTTTTGCTGTCCTGTATTTTTTCTTTTATTAGAACACTTGAATATGTTCTATAGAGTCTCATGAATTTGAGCAATTATCCAAACCTCTGTCATATTTACAATTGTACACAATTAAAAGCAAAGAAAAAGTAAAACAAGCAAGAACACACACACACACACACACACACAAAACAACAAAAATTAGATAGCCTTTGCTGGTATCTTCTTTAGGAGAGGAAATCTTTGTAGTTCTACTAAGTAACATGCAAAACATGTAAATTTATGTTATTTTGGCTCTCATTGAATAGTAAATAGAAAATCAAAAATAAAAATAATCTACAGAATTAAATAATCCTTTCAGTTCAGTTCAATTCAGTCTTTCAGTCATGTCTGACTCTTTGCGACCCCATGAATCACAGCAGGCCAGGCCTCCCTGTCCATCACCAACTCCCGGAGTTCACTCAGACTCACGTCCATCGAGTCAGTGATGCCATCCAGCTAACTCATCCTTTGTCGTCCCCTTCTCCTTCTGTCCCCAATCCCCAAATAATCCTTTAGAGGCTTGTTAAACAGTGCTCCAGTAAGAATGGAAAAGAAACACTGTTTAACCTTTACTTTATGTCATATTTTAAACGACCTTCCTTAACAAGAGTAAAAGCAAGTAAAATTCAAATGATCTAGTAGTTACTATATTTTCTCATTTTATGATAGTAAAGTGATAATACTTCCTTATTTAACTTCTGAAGAATGGCATTTAAAGAACGTAGATAATAAGACCCAGTGCAATTTACCTAATGTGTTATACTTAAAATTGTTGATAATGATTGAGTCCTATAAGGAATTATACATTATATTTTTATTTATATAGATGCATTTTAGCATGAGAATATTTATTGTGATCAAACTGTTCAGAGAGCTTACACAGTGCTGATCAAGACAAACCTGACATAGTTCAGTTCAGTTCAGTCCTTCAGTCCTGTCCTACTCTTTGCGACCCTATGAAACCATCCAAGTACTGCAGCATGCCAGGCCTCCCTGTCTATCACCAACTCCCAGAGTTTATGCAAACCCGTGTCCACTGAGTCAGTGATGCAGTCCAATATTCTCATTCTCTGTCGTCTCCTTCTCCTCCTGCCTTCAATCTTTCCCAGCATCAGGGTCTTTTCAAATGATTCACCTCTTCACATCAGGTGGGCAACATATTGGAATTTCAGCTTCAGCATCAGTCCTTCCAATGAATGTTCAGGAATGATCTCCTTTAGGATGGACTGTTTGGATCTCTTTGATGTCCAAGGGAATCTCAAGAGTCTTCTCCAACACCACAGTTCAAAAGCATCAATTGTTCGGTGTTCAGTTTTCTTCACAGTCCAACTCTCACACCCATACCTACTGGAAAAACCATAGCCTAGACTAGATGGATCCTTGTTGACAAAGTAATCTCTGCTTTTTAATATGCTGTCTAGGTTGGTCATAACTTTCCTTCAAAGGAGTAAGTGTCTTTTAATTTCATGACTGCAATCACCATCTGCAGTAATTTTGGAGCCCCTCAAAATAAAGTCTGACACTATTTCCACTGTTTCCCTATCTCTTTCCCATGAAGTGATGGGATTGGGTGCCATGATCTTAGTTTTCTGAATGTTGAGATTTAAGACAATTTTTTCACTCTTCTGTCTCACTTTCATCAAGAGGCTTTACAGTTCTTCACTTTCTGCCATAAGGGTGGTATCATCTGCATATCTGAGGTTATTGATATTTCTCCCGGCAATCTTGATTCCAGCTTGTGCTTCTTCTAGCACAGTGCTTCTCATGATGTAGTCTGCAAGTTAGTTAAATAAGCAGGGTGACAACATACAGCCTTGACATACTCCTTTTCCTATTTGGAAGCAGTCTGTTGTTCCATGTCCAGTTCTAACTGTTGCTTCCTGACCTGCATACAGATTTCTCAAGAGGCAGGTCAGGTGGTCTGGTATTCCCATCTCTTTCAGAATTTTCCACAGTTTATTGTGATCCACACAGTCAAAGGCTTTGGCATAGTCAATAAAGCAGAAATGGATGTTTTTCTGGAACTCTCTTGCTTTTTTGATGATCCAGTGGATGTTGACAATTTGATCTCTGGTTTCTCTGCCTTTTCTAAAACCAGCTTGAATATCTGGAAGTTCACTGTTCACGTATTGCTGAAGCCTGGCATGGAGAATTTTGAACATTACTTTACTAGCATGTGAGATGAGTGCAATTGTGTGGTAGTTTGAGTACAAGATGTTTTCATTATTTTTGTGGGCAGGAATCCCTTAGAAGAAATGAAGTAGCCATCAAGGTAAAAAAAAAAAAAAANAAAGCAGAAATAGATGTTTTTCTGGAACTCTCTTGCTTTTTCAATGATCCAGCAGATGTTGGCAATTTGATCTCTGGTTCCTCTGCCTTTTCTAAAGCCAGCTTGAACATCAGGGAGTTCATAGTTCACATATTGCTGAAGCCTGACTTGGAGAATTTTGAGCATTACTTTACTAGCATGTGAGATGAGTGCAATTGTGTGGTAGTTTGAGCATTGTTTTGCATTGCCTTTCTTTGGGATTGGAATGAAAACTGACCTTTTCCAGTCCTGTGGCCACTGCTGAGTTTTCCAAATTTGCTGGCATATTGAGTGCAGCACTTTCACAGCATCATCTTTCAGGATTTGAAACAGCTCAACTGGAATTCCATCACCTCCACTAGCTTTGTTCTTAGTGATGCTTTCTAAGGCCCACTTGACTTCACATTCCAAGATGTCTGGCTCTAGATTAGTGATCACATCATCAAGATTATCTGGATCGTGAAGATCTTTTTTGTACAGTTCTTCTGTGTATTCTTGCCACCTCTTCTTAATCTCTTCTGCTTCTGTTAGGTCCAGACCATTTCTGTCCTTTATCGAGCCCATGACTTTTAGATTTCCTAAATGGTTGTAGTCTCAAGTTGATAAACCGTCTACTACGGTAAGAGTTGCTGCTGGCCCCAGTGTGACGTATCCACTGCATAGGGGCTTTCCGGGAAAGGTTTTTCTACATTGCAGAGCCCTGTTTTCTGTAAGATGGCACTGTCTTGGGTCCTAGTTCCAGGGAACCTCCTCCACTTTCACAAGCTGCTGGAATAGTTTGATAGGGGAAATTATTGAATGTGTGTTAACTGGTTGGTTTGCCTTTCTTCTCAAAGAGTATGTCATAGTTTCCACACTGTTCTCCTCCAGAGGTTTGCAGTGTTCTGAACTGTGGGGATTATGGAAGTGGGAGTGCATTTCTGAACCCAGTGATCACATGGCCAGCTCTCACTTCTTTTCTTGCTGCGAGGTGGTTGGTAGGATGGGGCTTTTACATGGACCCCTGCACTGAGAAGATGTTTTAACTGTGAATATTTTCATGGCGTCGTCATGAAAGGCCTTTTCAAGAGTCTTGTCTTCTCATTCTGCCAGTAAGCGACCATGCAAATAATAACTCAGCTCTTGTGCTGTTTCCTGAAAAGTGAAAGTCACTCAGTCGTGTCCGATTCTTTGCAACCCATGTACTGTGTAGTCCATAGGATTCTTCAGGTCAGAATATGGAGTGGATAGCCATTCCCTTCTTCAAGGAATCTTCACAATCCAGGGACTGAACCCAGGTCTCCCACATTGCAGGCAGATTCTTTACCAGCTGAGCCACCAGCGAAGTTTGTTTCCTAGTGAAGGGCTGATTGCCTTGGGTGCCACCAAACTGGCTTGTGCACCGTGAAGTGAGAGAGAGAGAGAGAGAGAGAGAGAGAGAGAGAGAGAATGATGATGATGGTGGTAATAACGACAGCCACAATCCCCATTTCCGTACTATTTTAACTAGATATCGTTCTGCTTATCTGGTGATTCAGTGTATTAACTATGGACTTCCCTGGTGGCTCAGACGGTAAAGCGTCTGCCTACAATGCAGGAGACCTGGGTTTGATCCCTGGATTGGGAAGTTCCCTGGAGAAGGAAAAGGCAACCCACTCCAGTACTCTTGCCTAGAAAAGGGGCTGATTGCCTTGGGTGCCACCAAATTGGCTTGTGAACCATGAAGTGAGAGAGAGAGAGAGAATGATGATGATGATGGTAATAACGACAGCCACAATCCCCATTTCCGTACTATTTTAACTAGATATCGTTCTGCTTATCTGGTGATTCCATGTATTAACTAAACTTTCCCTCCCGATTATTTATGATTTCTAGGTCGAACACTTAAGATTAGTTATTAATCCCTCCTCTTCCATCTAGTGAACTCCTATTTCTCCCTCAAAACACCAGTTCAAATTGTACCTTTTTGGGGACGCTCTGACTCTCCTGGGCATGCGGCAGTGCCCCCGTGCCGTGCTCCACAGCCCTCTTTACACTTCTTTGTAGTGACTGTTGCGTCTCGTAATTTGTTCTGTCTGTGCCTCCTCTTAGATGAATCATCGTGAAAGGAGAGCTGTGTCATTTTCATTTTTGTGTCTGCAATGCTTGGTTCTCAAATAAACATTGAATAAATGAACAAGCAAGTAGCTATCCCAACAGTTCCCTTCCAAGCCTGTTTGCGTTTTGTTAAAAATAGTTTCTTTGTGCGTGTAGCCTTAAAAATGTTAAATGGGACGCTACTAGGTTTTTTAAATAGAACCCCCCCCTTTTTTTTTTGCAATGTTATGATTCAATAAACCAAAAAAGGAGGAGATACAAAGAAGACAGCTTCTTCCTCTCTGGAAACCTCTACCTAGAAGTGGAGACCAGAAATAACAATATATAGAAACAGAAAAGCCTTTATTGAGCACAAAGCCATGGGCCAGACCTGCAATGGATGCTCTTCAAATATTACTGTTAATCCTTGAGCTAGCCCGTCCTGACATTACTCTCTTTATCTTGAAGGTGAAGAACATGAGGACCAGGGAATCTAAGTCATAAGAACATCTCAGTCTTGGTGGGAGGGGTGGGGATGGTAGGGGGTGTGCAGAGAACACAGCTTGTCCATTTCTGATATCACAGATCTGCCCCACTCGTGTTCTGACTTTACATCTTGACTCCAAGAGAAAGCACTATAAAAATATGTCTGAATCATAACAACATCAGATAATATGGGACTACGATTAGCTCCATATATGGTGCAGTATAAGGCGTGTTCTTGTTTGTTTCATCTGACTCCAAGTGAAGAAAAGAGGGAGGAAGTTTGGGTAGAAATGTCTGAGCCCACTTCTAGCCTAAGGAGCCCTTGACAAGGCTGCTAGGAGGTTTCTCTGAACCACAGTTAGCCAGAACAGGAGTTTCCCATGTTTCCCAGAAGTAGGTTCACCTTGATATGTCCAGTGCTTGAGCAGCTCACGGGAACTGTGGCCTCAGCACAACTCTGGTGTCAGCAGCAGTGGATTTCAGAGCTGCTTCCCTTAGTGAATGATGCTTCCTGTAGTTAGAGATCTACAAGATAGGGTCTCATGGCTGCCACACATGGCACTCATCCTCCACCAACCCATTTTATCCTAAATATCATTTAAACTTGTGTGCATCCAGCTAGGGGACTCAGTGGTAGAGAATCTGCCTGCCTGGCAGGAGACACAGGTTCCGTCTCTGGGTTGGGAAGATTCCCCTGGAGCAGGAAATGGCAACCCACTCTATTTAGTCTTGCCTGGGAAATCCCACTGACAGAGGAGCCTAGAGGGCTATAGTCCATGGGGTCACAAAGAGTCAGACACTACTGAACAACTAAACAACAGTGACAACAGGCAGATAGGTGCATTTCTGTTCAGGAACTGAGACGACTCTGAGTCTTCCAGTTCTGATGACTTCAAAGTGGGCTTTGAGTTGAAGCAATCGAGGTGCCCTTTGACAGAGATCTGTCCAGTCTTTGAACCTGATAGATGTAGCTCTGAAGGTAAACCATGGGATCAGAGCAATCACACCACCTGTCCTTTTCCCACAGGATGGCTGGCTAAGCTCACTGACATTTTCTAGAAAGTTGCAGTAAGTGAGACCTTATGCAAATTCCAACTAAAGACATGTGGCTCATTCTTTATCATTAGATTTCTATATATTTCTCTGCTTGCTCCTTTGAGTCAGGGCAGATGGGAACGAAAATATGTGTACTGTGGAGTCTGACCCTCACATGTGATCTTCAGGACACCTGGTGGGACTCACAGAGACTCAAGCCTCGTAGAGGCCGCACACATGTCCTCTGCTCAGTGACTACCCAGGGTTCTCCAGACCCAAAAATCCCGTGGGCTCAGCCTGGGTGTCTTATACAGGAGGAAAGGGTCTCCGATGGGGACTGGTCCAGACAGAAGTAAAGTTTGCAAAACAGGTGCTACCCACCTAAGTCCCTCTTTTCTGTTACAGCATGCTGGTGCTCATGTTGCCAGCAGGAGGAGTGAATTTCCCTTCAATAAACACTGATAGCACAGCACTTCTGTGCGGCCACAGAGATGAACAAAACATGATTTTCATCCTCAGGTAGCTCACGACGTGGTGGGTTGATGATTCCTAAACAGAGAAGAAAATCCAGTGTGATGTGAGCAGTGTGAGCGGAATATGTATGTGAGAGAGAGAAAGAAAGAGAGAGAATAAGTCACCAGACATCAGAGCAAGAGCGTCCAACTCAGGCGACAGGTCTCAGGAGAGTCTTTCCGGAAGAAGCAGAAGTTCACCAGTTAAGGATGGGCTGGGAACGTGGCTGGAGGTAGTTAGAAAGCAGGAGGGGGACTGAGAGAGAGAAACAGGTGGCCAGTCAGTGTAGGGCCTTCCATCACCAGGGGCAGAACAGGGGGCTTAGATTTTATTTGAAGTGCAGGGGGAAGCTGTGGGCATTTGTCACACAGGGGTGTGAGATGATCTGAGTTTTATTTTAGAGTTTTGCCCTGGATGTTCTGTGAAGAGTGGATCATGGGAAGGCAAGAATGGGAGCAGAGAGACCCATTCTGCAAATTTATAGTTGTCCAGGGAAAAGAAAATGGTGGTCTGGATTAGGAGGGTAACTGGAGAGGTGAATATAAGTTATCCAGCTCATGACATCTTTTGGAGAACGTGCCTATGGATCCAGGTGACAAACTGGATGTGTGCATGGAAAGGGCAGGGGTGATGAAAGAAAGGGAATGACTGAGGATGACTCTTAAGTTTTTGAATACATGATGGTTCCTTTTACTGAGATGGAGGAGAGGCAGATTGTGGAAGCAGAGCCAGAAATCATGAGCTTTTGTTGGGAAATGCTGAATTTGGGGTTGTCTGCAGGGGATACAATTTGAAGCGTCAGGCAACTGCATATATGACTGTAGCTAATAGGGGAGGTCAGGACTAGATGGTAAATTTGGGAGTCGTGAAGACATTGGGACATTTAGAGCCTCGGGCCTGCAAGAGATCACCCCGAAGAGGGAGTGTAGACCAAGAGGAGACCACGCGTCGAGGCTGTGAGAGCCGGGTGTGCTAGCATACGGAGTTCAGACAGGCATGCTGAGAACATGCCAGGCAACGTGATGATGCTTGGCAGGCATCGTTTTATTCAACCACGTAAGTCTCCGTTTGTCCTGTAGTAAGACCAACAGTCACCTCTCCGCTCTGCTTCTCAAATCTGACCATAATTGGATAATCTAGTCCGCGCTGCCCAAGCGTTTCTAAACTGTTGGCTGTATCAAATAAAGGATGGCCCTTTTACGACTATGAGTTCTCACACAAACGGGCTGCTTCCTGGAACTTACTGTGAGAAGAAAGAAGATTGGCAGCTGGGGGAGAGAAGGAAGCATTTGACTAAGAGGAAGCCTCCTCACCTCATCTGATAGAAATGCTTGGCAACGAACCCATGAAGAAAAGAAAGCCAAGAGCATTACTGCTGCTGGAAATATTAGGAGCAGGCTGCCTCATTCTAAATTTCTGTCTAATTTAGTC
Source organism: Oreotragus oreotragus (assembly GCA_006410675.1). Classification (NCBI taxonomy): domain Eukaryota; kingdom Metazoa; phylum Chordata; class Mammalia; order Artiodactyla; family Bovidae; genus Oreotragus; species Oreotragus oreotragus. The sequence continues at coordinate 843,944 of SJYX01016586.1, read as the reverse complement.
ACTGACCTTACACCAGTATAGAGAGAATGGGTCACTACAGTAGAGTATGGCAGATCAAAAAGGGTTTTTTTGGTCTTTCTTTCCTTATCTTAGCTCCACTTTCTACTTCCAAATCAAGATGGTGCCTATGGATGTAAATACATAACATTGCCCAAGCTAATCGCATAGATCAGAAACCATGGAGCGGATCATCTTGAGACCTAAAGGGATGCAGATTAGAAGTGAAGTTGACAGTGTGTCCTGGAAGGAGACCTGCATAGTGATGGCTCCAGCAAGTGAAATACAGGTGAAATCCCTTGAGAACAGCCAGAAGTGTCAAGTGCTGACGTCAGTGAGAGGTTAGAGAGTGGACATTGACACTCACGTTCTGCCTCTGTTAAGAATGTACCTACATGTGGATGGGACTTCCCAGGTAGTGCTAAACCCACTACCAAGGTAAAGACCCCTTTACCTTGGTAAAGAGCCTGCCTGCCAAGGCAGGGGACATAAGAGACTCAGGTTTGATCCCTGGGTTGGGACGATCCCCTGGAGGAGGGCATGGCAACCCACTCCAGTATTCTTGCCTGGAGAATCTCATGGATAGAGGAACCTGGTGGGTTATAGTCTATAGAGTCGCAAAGAGTCGGACAGACTGAAGTGATTCAGCACACACAGACACGCCACCTGTAGGTGGGCAGCTGGTGGTAATGAATACTGGAGTTCCCCTCTGCCACCTGCTCTTTTCTTACATATTTAAATTTGTGTGTATTTAACCATTTTAATAGAAAGATATATGGCACCCCACCCCAGTACTCTTGCCTGGAAAATCCAATGGACGGAGTAGCCTGGTGGGCTGCAGTCCATGGGGTCGCTAACAGTCGGACAGACTGAGCGACTTCACTTTCACTTTTCTCTTTCATGCATTGGAGAAGGAAATGGCAACCCACTCCAGTATTCTTGCCTAGAGAGTCCCAGGGATGGGGGAGCCTGGTGGGCTGCCGTCTGTGGAGTCGCACAGAGTCGGACACGGCTGAAGTGACTTAGCAGCAGCAGCATATGTGGTCTATAGTTTATATCATGGATTAGCTGAGTTCTGTATAGTTTTCATTTTCCTTTCCCAATAAATTCTGGACTCGTAAGTAGGAGGCCCATGCTCTAGCCTTTTCTCTCTTGCTAACTGATGACCCTGGATAAGTCATTTAGCCTTACTGAGGTTTCTGCTTCTGGAATAATGGCTAACCTTTACATCAAGCCTCATTAATCCCCCACTTTTTCCCTGTGGACCCCAGGCAGGCAGCCTGGAGGCTGGGTGATCTGCAACAGCATCACTCACATGTCTAGGGCTTGACAGGCTGTCAGCAGGATCTCCTGGATTTTCCCCAGTGTGATCCTCCATGATATGGCCTCTGATAACCTTCTCAATACTTTGTCCATGGACCCTATGGGCCAACTGTGTTTCTTTATCCCTTTGCCTTCAGAGGGCAGGGACCATGAGTGTTTTGCTAAGTGCCCTTCATGCTTACTGTACCAATGAGGGAAGAATCTTTGCACAGCTGCCCAGAATAAGCAACCCTTACTGATAAGGAAGAGAGGGAGAACACCATCAAGCCATTGCCACCTCCGTTGCAAAGGACAGGCTCCCACTGCACCTCTGCACCCCCAGGCTACCTCTTCCTTTAAGACTTGTCCAGGTATCATCTCTCTAGAAGCTTTCATTATTCCCTAGCCAGATTCATCAGACCTTCTTCCATGTTTTCACAGCACTTTGGACAGAGCTTTATGATAACACGAGTCACATGATTCTACTACTTAGTGTTTATGTGTCTCTTTCACTACGGAACTGTGAGATCCTTGAGGTGGCGCGATTAGCTGGAATCCGATGCCACTGGGTCTGCACTTGAATCATTTATTAAGTGGGGTTCAGGCAATAACACTTATTTGAGAAATATTTATAGAGCTCCTGCTGTGTGCCAGGCACTGAACCGGTGCTGAGGATGGAGGAGAGCTTTTAATCTAGAAAAGGAACAGACAGGGACACATACAGATGTGTTCCTCCTTACAGTCAGTGACATATGGCGTGAGAGGGAATAATAGGAGCTGTGTGATAGGTGGGCCAGGAAGGCCTTTGTAAGGGGATGACTTCTACTTTGAGGCCACAGACAAAGAGAAGTCAGCCGTGGGCAGGTTGGGTGAAGTGTCGTAAGGCGAGGGGGTTGGGGGGCGTGGGGCCTGAGTGAAAGAAGGCGCTGAAGGAAAGCTAATACGGCTGAAGGGTGGGGAGCAAAGGGTGTGTCTGGAGAACCAGCTGTATCCTCTGGAAATACTTGCTGAGTGAATGAGTGTGTAATTGGAAGGTTGGTATCAGTCCTGGTCCTCAGCTAAAAGCTGGGCTGTAACAGGGTAAGAGAGTGTTTCGTGCAGTGCTTTTCTTTGAATGAGTTTTGGGGTTCTCGTTACTCATCTTCTCCCCAGGTCCCTGGGCTGGGTGCTGGCTTCCCCAGGACAGGGTTGCCACCTCAGGGGATACTGTGTACCTATCTCTTTTGCCCAGTCATGGCACTGACGAACTGGGGTCTTCAAGGATCCACACTGTCACCTGGGGGAGCACTCCCCTCCCCACCTTAGGTCATGCTCCATTCCAATGGGTAGCNCTCAGTGATCAATGCAAAGAAATAGAGGAAAACAACAGAATGGGAAAGACTAGAGATCTCTTCAAGAAAACTAGAGATACCAAGGGAACATTTCATGCAAAGATAGGCTTGATAAAGGACAGAAATGGTATGGACCTAACAGAAGCAGAAGATATTAAGATGAGTTAGCAAGAATACACAGAAGAACTGTACAAAAAAGATCTTCATGACTAAGATAATTATGATGGTGTGTTCACTCACCTAGAGCCAGACATCCTGGAATGTGAAGTCAATTGGCCTTAGAAAGCATCACTATGAACAAACCTAGAGGAGGTGATGGAATTCTAGGTGAGCTATTTCAAATCCTGGAAGATGATGTTGTGAAACTGTTGCACTCAATATGCCAGCAAATTTGAAAAACTCAGCAGTGACCACAGGACTAAAAAAGGTCAGTTTTCATTCCAATTCCAAAGAAAGGCAATGCCAAGGAATGCTCAAACTACTGCACAGTTGCACTCATCTTACATTCTAATAAAGTAATGCTCAAAATTCTCCAAGCCAGGCTTCAGCAGTACATGAACAGTGAAATTCCAGATGTTCAAGCTGGGTTTAGAAAAGGCAGAGGAACCAGAAATCAAATTGCCAACATCCACTGGATCATCAAAAAAGGAAGAGAGTTCCAGAAAGACATCTATTTTTGCTTTTTTGACTATGCCAAAGCCTTTGACTGTGTGGATCACAATAAACTGTGGAAAATTCTGAAAGAGATGGGAATACCAGACCACTTGACCTGCCTCTTGAGAAACCTATATGCAGATCAGGAAGCAACAGTTAGAACCGGACATGGAATCACAGACTGGTTCCAAATAGGAAAAGGAGTACGTCAAGGCTGTATATTGTCACCCTGCTTATTTAACTTATATGCAGAGTACATCATGAGAAACACTGGACTGGAAGAAGCACAAGCTGGAATCAAGATTGCCAGGAGAAATATCAGTAACTTCAGATATGCAGATGACACCACCCTTATAGCAGAAAGTGAAGAGGAACTAAAAAGCCTGTTGGTGAAAATGAAAGAGTAGAGTGGAAAAGTTGGCTTAAAGCTCAACATTCAGAAAATGAAGATCATGGCATTCAGTCCCATCACTTCATGGGAAAGAGATAGGGAAACAGTGGAAACAGTGTCGGACTTTATTTTGGGGGGCTCCAAAATCACTGCAGATGGTGTTTGCAGCCATGAAATTAAAAGACGCCTACTCCTTGAAAGGAAAGTTATGACCAACCTAGATGGCATATTGAAAAGCAGAGACATTAGTTTGCCAACAAAGGTCCTTCTAGTCAAGTCTGTGGTTTTTCCAGTGGTTATGTATGGATGTGAGGGTTGGACTGTGAAGAAAGCTGAGCACCGAACAATTGATGCTTTTGAACTGTGGTGTTGGAGAGGACTCTTGAGAGTCCCATGGACTGCAAGGAGATCCAACTGGTCCATTCTAAAGGAGATCAGTCTTGGGTGGTCTTTGGAAGGACTGATGCTAAAGCTGAAACTCCAATACTTTGGCAACCTCATGCAAAGAGTTGACTTATTGGAAAAGACTCTGATGCTGGGAGGGATTGGGGGCAGGAGGAGAAGGGGATGACAGAAGATGAGATGGTTGGATGGCATCAACGACTCGATGGACATGAGTTTGAATGTACTCTGAGAGTTGGTGATGGACAGGGAGACCTGGTTTGCTGTGATTCATGGAGTCGCAAAGAGTCGAATACGACTGAGCGACTGAACTGAACTGAACTGAATTGAATTGAGAAAATCTAGTATTCTGCTAATCTATTAATAGCTACTATATAGCTAAAGAAGGGAAGAAAAGGAATAATGTAAAAACTTAACATGGACTTAAGAAAATGGAATTCTTTTTCTTAGATTTCTTTCATATTGTATATATGTGTGTATATATATATATATATATATATATATATATATATATATGCATTTCCCTGGTGGCTCTGATGGTAAAGCATCTGCCTCCAATAGGGGGAACCTACTTCAGTCTCTGTGTTGGGAAGATCCTTTGGAGAAAGGAATGGCAATTCACTCCAGTTTCTTGCCTGGAGGATTCTATGAACAGTGGTGCCTGGCAGGCTGAAGTCCATGGGGACACAAAGAGTTACGTACAACTGAGCTACTAACACAGGATCACACACACACACGGACACACACACACACACACGTATACATACATATACATATTTACACATGCATGGGAATCTTGCATATGTTTATCACTTAATAAAATGTAAAATTTAAGATGTGAGGTATATCTAATATACCTCCATACAGTTTTCAATACTGTAAATTTAACTTCCAAATTGCTGTTCAAACACTAATCGGGTCCAACTCTTTGCAATCCCATGGACTGCAGCATGCAAGGCTCCTCTGTCCTTCACTATCTCCCAGAGTTTGCTCAGTTTCATATCCATTGAGTTGGTGATGCTATGAAGCCATCTCATCCTCTGCCACCCCGTTCTCCTTTTGCCTTCAATCTTTCCCATACTCAGGGTTTTTTCAAATGAATCAGTTCTTCACATCTGGTGGCCAAACTTCTGGAACTTCAGCTTCAGCATTAGTGCTTCCAATGAATACTCAGTGTTGATTTCTTTTAGAATTGACTGGCATGATCTCCTTGACCAAAGGAACTATAAAGATCCTTCTCTAGCACTGCAATTTGAAATCATCAATTCTTCAGTGCTTAGGTTTCTTCATGGTCCAACTCTCACATTCTTACATGACTATTGGAAAAACCATAGCTTTTAATAGATGTACCTTTGTTGGCAAAGTGATGTCTCTGGTTTTCAATATGCTGTCTAGTTTTATCATAGCTTTCCTTCCAAATATTCAAATAATGCATTTAATCATATAAATTTTAAAAAGAAGGGAAATCATAGATAAGGAAAATGATATTGAAAATGTGAGATATTACTTTAAAATGCACTTTTTAAAAATTGAATTTAAAATTTATATATATATATATATATATATATATCTTTTATGGAAAGCACTCTGTGACAATTCCGTTAGTTCTTAGAGTGAAAGGTGAATCAGTCAACAAATCTTATACACAAGTACATGCTGTAATGTTTTACTATAATGGATACTCAAGGAGTTATATTTTATATAATTTAAAATATGCTGCCATCCTTTGAATAAAGTGCAAACTACAAAGTTTCATATAGGAAATTTTGAAGGTCATGGTTAACAAAATGTTTCAATATAATTTCAAGTTTTTCCTTTATACATTTATGCTCATAAAAACTACCTCAAAACGTGATATATTATTAAAACTATCCTATTTCCTTTGTTGTTTTTTTCCCCAAATTTTCACCCTTTATAATTATTACTAGTTATTTAGGAGTAGCTACATTTTACCCATTTTGTTGTTAATGGCAAAGAGATCTAAGAGCCCACAGTTAACTTTGTTCTATCAAGAATATTTTTAAAGTATTTACATAAAAGCCTAGTCAGACATTTCTTCCAGAATAAAAGATTGATTTTTAAACTTTAAAGAGAAATATTTTGACTAGAAATATATCCTATTTAAATTTTCCAGAGATTTCATTATGATAATCATGAACTCTCTTTTTGGTATACTCACCTCTAAAATTAAATTTTTGTAATTAACTGAAAGTAATGTGCTGTGGTGTTTTCTAATAGTACAAACAATTGGGTCTCAATGAATAGAGTACCTCATTAAATCCCAAATATAATGATCACCTGACTATTCTTCTAACAGACTAATTTTACTTTACAACTATAACTGTATCACATTTATTGCAATATCTTATCACACAAATATAAATAAGTACTTAGATGCTTAATTGCTGACAAGATAAAAAACAAACATAAACTCTTATTCCATTTATGGAGATGTTCTGGAGGTCAGAGGGAAATCTAAAACTATAAAGAGTTACAGAAAAACCAGTGGGAAACACCTGAGGAAATAGAAGAAACTTTGACCTGATGAGAAAAGGAAAGGGCTTTCCAGCATTGAGCAGAATCAGTCTCCAGATTTGAGTGAGAGAGAGGAAAAAAAAAAAAAAGACCCCAACCTTATCATTTTAGTTCAGTTCAATTCAGTCACTCAGTCTTTGTGACCCCATGAATCACAGCACACCAGGCCTCCCTGCCCATCACCAACTCCCGGAGTATACTCAAACTCATATCCATCAAGTTGGTGATGCCATCCAGCCATCTCACCCTCTGTCGTCCCCTTCTCCTGCCCGCAAGCCCTCCCAGCATCAGAGTCTTTTCCAATGAGTCAACTCTTCACATGAGGTGGCCAAAGTATTGGAGTTTCAGCTGTAGCATCAGTTCTTCCAATGAACACCCAGGACTGATCTCCTTTAGAATGGACTGGTTGGATCTCCTTGCATTCCAAGAGACTCTCAAGAGTCTTCTCCAACACCACAGTTCAAAAGTATCAATTCTTCGGCTCTCAGCTTTTTTCACAGTCCAAATCTCACATCCATACATGACCACTGAAAAAAACATAGCCTTGATTAGAAGGACCTTTGTTGGCAAAATACTGTCTCCGCTTTCGAATATGCTGTCTAGGTTGGTCATTAACATCTCCAAAAGATGTCCTTTTCATTATAGGGGAATGGAATGCAAAAGTAGGAAGTCAAGAAATACCTGGAGTAACAGTAAAATTTGGCCTTGGAGCTGTCTCTTATACACATCTAGATGTGTATAAGAGACAGGTCTAGGTTGGTCATAACTTTCCTTCCAAAGAGTAAGCAGCTTTTAATTTCATGGCTGCAATCACCATCTGCAGTGATTTTGGAGCCCATAAAAATAAAGTCAGCCACTTTTTCCACTGTTTCCCTATCTATTTGCCATGAACTGATGGGACCAGATGCCATGATCTTAGTTTTCTGAATGTTGACCTTTAAGTCAACTTTTCACTCTCCTCTCTCACTTTCATCAAGAGGCTACTTAGTTCCTCTTCATTTTCTGCCATAAGGGTGATGTCATCTGCATATCTGAGGTTATTGATATTTCTCCTGGTAATCTTGATTCCAGATTGTGCTTCCTCCATCTCAGCGTTTCTCATGATGTACTCTGGATATACGTTAAATAAGCAGGGTGACAATATACAGCCTTGACATACTCCTTTTCCTATTTGGAACCAGACTGTTGTTCCATGTTCAGTTCTAACTGTTGCTTCCTGACCTGCATACAGGTTTCTCAAGAGGTATGTCAGGTGGTCTGGTATTCTCATATATAGTCTTACCACCCCAGTATTCTTGCCTGGAGAATTCCATGAGCAGAGAAGCCTGGTAGGCTACAGTCCGTGAGGTTGCAAAGAGTCAGACACAACTGAGCGACTAACACATAAACATACACACACACATATATATATAAAGAGAGACTATATATATATATATATATATAGGGAGAGAGAGAGTCTGATTCACCTCTGATGTTTGATTGATTATTAAAATGTGACATTTTTCATTTAATCTAGTTTGAACTTGTTCATAAAGTCATTGAGGTGATCAAATGAATGATGCCTGCAGCCTATAAAGAAGGTGATATTTCTAAGGGATGTCTTATTCAGGAGCCCAACATCTTACATTCTAAGAAGTGAAAAGAGTGTTTTGACTACTATCAGTAGTGCATGGAACTCCTCAAAATGTTGGTGTTATGGAAAACGATAAAGGCAGGAGGAATGTCATAAAGAGACAAAGATATATGTTAATTAATTGTTCTTGTTTAGATCAGGCAGGAGATGTATGTATCAATTGGGGGATGGCAATTGTAGATATGACACTGGGTTTCCCTGGTGGCTCAGCTGGTAAAAAATCTTCCAGCAATGCAGGAAACTGCCTACAATGGAGGAGAACTGGGTTCCACCCCTGGGTCAGGAAGATCCCCTGAAGAAAGAAATGGTACCCTACTCCAATTATTACACTACATATTATTTTATCAAAATATTACTTTATATGATATTTGTGATGTGAAGCCATAGGAACATACATATCCTTAGTAAGCACACACTGAAATATTTGATGTGATGGCTGGATGTCTGCGACTGTAAATGTAACTCTTAAAATGCACACACATACATACACAAAAAGAGAGAAATGATGGAAATGAGTGTGGTAAATATTAAACATTGATACTTCTAATTAAAGGGCTTAGGATATTCATCATTCTATTCATGTGCTTTTATCAAAATATTACTTTATATGATATTTGTGATGTGAAGCCATAGGAACATACATATCCTTAGTAAGCACACACTGAAATATTTGATGTGATGGCTGGATGTCTGCGACTGTAAATGTAACTCTTAAAATGCACACACATACATACACAGAAAGAGAAATGATGGAAATGAGTGTGGCAAATATTAAACATTGATACTTCTAATTAAAGGGCTTAGGATATTCATCACTCTATTCATGTGCCATTTTGGTAGGTTTGGAATTTTTAATAAAATTTAAAATTTGTTTTATATGAAAATGAGTAATTTATGGAAAATAATATGAAAGGTATATGCCAAATTACTTTGAATTTAACATATCTTAAGAAAAATTAGGGAGCTTCCCTGGTAGCTCAGGGGTAAAGAATCTGCCTGCAATGCAGGGTATGTGGGAGGTGTGGGTTTGATCTATGGGTCTGGAAGAGCCCCTGAGGAGGAAATGGCAAACCACTTCAGTGATCTTGCTGGGAAAATCTCATGGACAGAGGAGCCTGGGGGGCTGCAGTCCATAGGGTAACAAAGAGTCAGACACGACTGAGTAACTGAACACAAAGAGAACACACATGAGGAAAATTAAAGTAGATTATTAGGAACAAGAGTAGTAGAAAGGAGATAATTTATGAAGATCCTGAAATAATTCAAGTGAGATATTTCAATGGCTGGTGAACAGAAGTATAGGAAATTAGAATCACTTGAATTCAGGCTACATTTTTTAAACAGAAGACTCTATAATTGTTGAATGATTGAACACAATAGACAGATAAGAGAAACAGAGACTCCAAGGATGTGTCTAAAGAATAGGATGAATAAGGTGTCTTATTTCAAAGCTGGAACAGTGAATATTTTGACTTGAGTACTTGAAATCCTTGCAGAAAAGACTCATATGTAATTATGTATTTGAATCTGGAAATGGTGACCGAAGTTTAGGGTGAATCAAATATCAATTTGAGTCACCAGCCTATATCAGAACCATGGGAGTAGCTTACAAAGTCTTAGTTAACACTGACAGTTCATTAGATTTACTTGAGTGAATTTAAGGGGTATTTATATCCAAGCTCTATACCAGACCAATTAAATTAGAATCTGAGGATATGAGAAACAGGCATTTGTATTTGTTCCTGGCTTTATTGATATATAATTGACAATTAACATTCTGTACATTTAAGGTGTACAATGTGTTAACTTGATACATCTATAAACTGTGAAATGATTATTACTGTACTATTAGCTACCTCCTCCATCCCACCACAGAGTAACAATTTCTTTTTTTGTAGTAAGAATATTTAAGATTTATTCTCTAGGCAACATTGAAATATATTATATATAATATTAGCAATAAAGCTTTTTGGATGGTATGATAATGAAGCCCTGACTAGAAAACTCTTGACCTAGGTAGAGGGTCTAATAAAGTATCTGGTCTATGTCCTAAGACACATCAATAATCACAAATCTAGAAGGGTAGGAGAAAAACCAGTACAGAAATGATCTGGAATGAGCAAGCAAAGGTGGAAAGAAACCAGGAAAATGTGATACTTCTGAAACCAAAGGAAGAAAGAATGCCATTAATGCTTCTGGAAGACAGAATAAAATAAACTAAGACATTGTATCATGGTTGGACAAAGTGAAAATCCTTAGTTACCATACCATACATTGTTTTTAATTAGATTGGAAGAGATACATGTGTGATTCAAGAAGTTTATAGATTTCTGAAGAAAGATTAAGAAAGCAAATAATGATGAATGCACTTGACTTTAGGCCTTCTCTGTGAAGAATAACAAAGGAACAGTATTTGGCTAGTGAGAAGTGGGGTTATTGTACTATATTTTTTGTGGTAGATAATTTAGCATATTTATTTTCCATTTATAATGCAGCTAACAGCAGGAACATTCTTTTCATCTTGTAAAAATCACAAGACATATTACAGAAGGTCAAAAGATGGCCCTGGGAAGATAAGAGATCTTTTAGCAAAGAAAGAACATCACAGTATATGGATACACATGAAGGAGAGATTTTCTTCTAGAAATAACATCCCCAAAAGGTGTCCTTTTCATCATAGGGTAATGGAATGCAAAAGTAGGAAGTCAAGAAATACTTGGAGTAACAGTAAAATTTGGCCTTGGAGTACAGAATGAAGCAGGGCAAAGGCTAATAGAGTTTGCCAAGAAAACACACTGGTCATAGCAAACACCCTCTTCTAACAACATAGGAGAAGACTCTACATGGACATTACCAGATAGTCAATACAGAAATCAGGTTGATTATATTCTTTGCAGTCAAAGGTGGAGAAGCTCTAAATAGCCAACAGAAACAGACTGGGAGCTGACTGTGGCTCAGATTATGAATCCCTTATTGCCAAATTCAGACTTAAGTTGAAGAAAGTAGGGAAAACCATTAGACCATTCAGGTATGACCTAAATCAAAAACCTTACGATTATACAGTGGAAGTGAGAAATAGATTTAAGGGACTAGATCTGATAGAGTGCCTGAAGAACTATGGACAGAGGTTCATGACATTGTACAGGAGGCAGTGATGAAGACCATCACCAAGAAAAATAAATGCAAAAATGCAAAATGGTTTTCTGAGCAGGTCTTACGAACAGCTATGAAAAGAAGAGAAGCAAAAGGGAAAGGAGAAAAGGAAAGACACACACATCTGAATGCAGATTTACAAAGAAGCAAGGAGAGATAAGAAACCCTTCCTCAGCGACCAGTGCAATAATCATATGTAAATCATTAAATTAATTTTAGTTTTGAAAATATTTAAGGTTTTGTCTTTAGTATGAACTATTATGTATGATTCTTTAGGCTCCCTTCAGATTCTGATGTTAGGATTGAGGATTTTTAATAACATGCTTTCCAAGGAAATTCTAGGGTGATCCTGTCCTAAAGAGCAAAAGTGCTTAAGGAGTTATCTCTGAAAGCTGCCATCTGTCCCCTTGGTCTCAGGTGTGCCCATCCTTCTTCCTGTCTCTTATACACATCTAGATGTGTATAAGAGACAGATGCAGAAGATATTAAGAAGTGGCAAGAATATACAGAAGAACTGTACAAAAAAGATCTTCATGACCCAGATAATCACGATGGTGTGACCATTCACCTAGAGCCAGACATCTGTAATGTAAAATCAAATGGGCCTTAGGAAGGGTCACTATGAACAAAGCTAGTGGGGGTGATGGAATTCCAGTCGAGCTATCTCAAATCCTAAAAGATGATGCTCTTAAATTGCTGCACTCAATATTCCAGCAAACTTGGAAAACTCAACAGTGACCACAGGACCAGAAAAGGTCAGTTTTCATTCCAATCCCAAAGAAAGGCAATGCCAAAGAATGCTCAAACTACCACACAATTGCATTCATTTCACACACTAGCAAAGTAATGCTCAAAATTCTTGAAGTCATGCTTGAGCAATTTGTGAACCATGAACCTCCAGATGTTCAAGCTGAATGTAGAAAAGGCAGAGGAACCAGAGATCAAATTGTCAACATCCATGAGATCATTGAAAAAGCAGAGAGTTCCAGAAAAAAACATCTGTTTCTGCTTTTGACTATGCCAAAGACTTTGACTGTGTGAATCACAACAAAATATGGAAAATTCTTAAAGAAATTGGAATAACAGACCACCTGACCTACTTCCTAAGAAATCCATATACAGGTCAGGAAGCAACAGTTAGAACTGGACATGGAACAACAGACTTGTTCCAAATGGGGAAAGAAGTACATTAAGGCTATATATTGTCACCGTGCTTATTTAACTTATACGCAGAGTACATCATGAGAAATGCTGGGCTGGATAAAGCACAAGCTGAAGTCAAGATTGATGGGAGAAATATGAATATCCTCAGATATGCAGATGACACCTTTATGGCAAAATTGCAAAAGAACTAACGAGCCTTTTGATGAAAGTGAGAGAGGAGAGTGAAAAAATTAGCTTAAAGCTCAACATTCAAAAAACAAACATCAGGGCATCCAGTCCCATCAGTTCATGGCAAATAGATGGGGAAACAGTGGAAAATAAGAGACTTTTTTTTGTGGGTGGTGGGCCTCCAAAATTACTGCAGATGGTGACTGCAGCCATGAAATTCAAAGACGCTTGCTCCTGGAAGAAAAATTATGACCAACGTAGACAGCTTAATAAAAAACAGAGACATTACTCTATCAACAAAGGTCCATCAGGTCAAAGCTATGGTTTTTCCATTAATCATGTATGGATTTGAGAGTTGGACTGTAAAGAAAGCTGAGGGCTGAAGAATAGATGCTTTTGAACTATGGTGTTGGAGAAGATTGTTGAGAGTCCCTTANTACTCTATCAACAAAGGTCCATCAGGTCAAAGCTATGGTTTTTCCATTAATCATGTATGGATTTGAGAGTTGGACTGTAAAGAAAGCTGAGGGCTGAAGAATAGATGCTTTTGAACTATGGTGTTGGAGAAGATTCTTGAGAGTCCCTTAGACAGCAAGGAGATCCAACCAGTCCATCCTAAAGGAAATCAGTCTTGAATATTCACTGGAAGGACTGATGCTGAAGCTGAAACTCCAATAGTTTGACCAGGTGATGTGAAGAACTGACTCATTTGAAAAGACACTGATGCTGGGAAAGATTGAAAGTGGGAGGAGAAGGGAACTTCAGAGGATGAGTTGGTTGAAGGGCATCACTGACTCAATGGACATGAGTTTGAGTAAACTCCAGGAGTTGGTTATGGACCGGGAGGCCTGGAGTGCTGCAGTCCATGGTGTTGCAATGAGTTGGACATGACTGAGTGAGTGAACTGAACTGTACTGAGAGATGCTAAATTGCATAAAGAATAGTCTAGTTCTTGGTAAATTACTTTTACTTTCTAAATGAGAGAATGTCTAAGCTTTAAGCATCTTTTAATTTCATGGCTGCAGTCACCACCTGCAGTGATTTTGGAGCCCAAGAAAATAAAGTCTTTGTGGACTAATAACTAAAATAATAGAAACATACTGTAGTTTCTCTGAACTGTCAGAGAAAACTTTTAAAGAGAAAAAAGTGTCAGTGCAGGATAAAAGAAGAAATGAGAGACAAAATAACAAAGAAAGATCAAGATAAGAACACAACATGAGAGTAATTACAAATCTAGATATACCACTGATTAAAACAAGTGTACATAGAATTAAAGTTCACTTAGAAGGCAAAGACCAACAGATACACTCTAATAAAATCTAACTATACTGAATTGCAAGTGAAAGAAAACCATAAGGTCATAAAAAGATTGAAAGATAAATGTATGTGTAGTTAGTCTAATTGGACTTCCCTGTAGCTCAAACAAGAAAGAATCTGCCTGTGATGCAAGAGACCAGCACTCAATCCCTGGGTTGGGAAGATCCCCTGGAGAAGGGCATGGCAACCCACTCCAGCATTCTGACCTGGAGAATTCCATGGACAGAAGAGCCTGGCGGGCTACAGTCCTTGGGGTCACAGAGAGTCAGACAGGACTGAGAGACTAACACACACACACAGTCTAATTATATTAATATCAGAATCGAGGGGACTTCCCTGGTGGTCCAGTGAATGCTTCCAAAGCAGGGGACTTGGGTTCAATCCCTGACTGGGGGATCTAAGATCCCACGNAGTCCTTAGGGTCACAGAGAGTCAGACAGGACTGAGAGACTAACACACACACACAGTCTAATTATATTAATATCAGAATCGAGGGGACTTCCCTGGTGGTCCAGTGAATGCTTCCAAAGCAGGGGACTTGGGTTCAATCCCTGACTGGGGGATCTAAGATCCCACGTGGGGCAACTAAGCACCAGCATCACAACTACAGAGCTCGTGAGCCGTGGAGCCTGGATGCCACCCCTAAAGAGAGGGCCGTGCCTTGCAACGAAGAGGCCATGTGCCGCAACGAAGGCCTGACCAGCCAGAATTAAAACAAACCAAATGAGCAGATGTGGCTGCTGTGGCTGCCATTTAAATTTTTTAAAAAATCAAATCTGCTACAAGTCAAAGCCATCACAAGAAATAAGGAGAATGAGCATACTATGTTAAATGTTTAATTCATCAAGAAGTCACGTTTGAAATTTTGTACACACCTCATTGGGCATCAAACTGTGTAAGAAAATATTAACACACAATCATAGTAACATCAGGGCTTCCCTGGTGGCTCAGAGGTTAAAGCGTCTGCCTGCAACGTAGGAGGCATGGGTTCAATCCCTGGGTCGGGAAGATCCCCTGGAGAAGGCAATGGCAACCCACTCCAGTATTCTTGCCTGGAGAATCTCATGGACGGAGGAGACTGGCGGGCTACAGTCCATGGGGTTACAGAGTCGGACACGACTGAGTGACTTCACTTCATAGTAACATCACTCTCAGTAACTGACAGTACAAGCAGAGAAATAATCTGTGTGAAAATAAAAGATCTGAAGAACACAATGAACAAAATATTGAATATTATGCATTGTTCACATTATTTCAAAACAATCAAGGATATTGATGAAAGTAGGTCCCCCCAAAAAAACTCCCAAATTTGAGAAATCTATACGCTCAGGAAATTTAATGAGCCACAAGCAGGATAAATAAAAATGAAGCACCAACAAGGCACAGCAAAATCAAATAATTTAAACCCAAGGGCAAACAATCTTGAAAATACCCAGAAGAAGCTGCTACATTTCATTCAGAGGAACAATTGTACACGTGACAGCTGACTTCTCATCAGAACCGTCAAAGACCAGGAAGCAATGGAAATATATCTTTAAAGGGAAAAATGTCAACACAAAAATCTGTATATAAATAAAATAAGCTTCACAAGTGAAGGTGAAGATATTTTATATAAATCAAAATTGAGAAAATTAAATACAAGTAGGTCTTACATACAAGAAATGGTGTTGATGGACAACTCAGATCTATACAAAGACCCATACAAAAGAAAACTGTTAAGGATAAAAAATGAATAAATATAACACATGTATTATTTATAAAGGTACCTATATATGTGTCTCTGAAAACCCCTCCTGGTGGCTCAGCTGGTAGAGAATCCACCTGCAATGTGGGAGATCTGGGTTCGATCCCTGGGTTGGGAAGGTCCCCTGGAGAAGGGAACAGCTACCCGCTCCAGTATTCTGGTCTGGAGAATTTCATGGGCTGTATAGTCCATGGGGTCGAAAAAAGAGTCGGATGCGACTGAGCGACTTTCACTTTCACTGGAACCTCTCCAGCTCAGTGACTGCCATTTCCTGCTCCAGGGGATTTTCCCCACCCAGGAACTGAGCCCACATCTCCTGCACTGCAGGCAGATTCTTTATCACTGAGCCACCAGGGAAGTCCCCTGCTTAGGATCGTGCATACGTGTGAAGTTGCTTCAGTCATATCCAACTCATTGCGATCCTACAGACTCTAGCCTGCAAGCCCCTCTGTCCACATGATTCTCCAAACAGGAGTCCTGGAGTGGGTTGCCGTGCCCTCCCCCAGGGGGTCTTCCCGAGTCAGGGGCTGAACCTGCTTCTTTTATGCCTCCTGCACTGGCAGGTGGGCTCTTCACCACTAGTGCTGAAGAGGAAAAGCTAAAACTCTACATAGCCTCCTTCTCCCGCCTCTGTGACTCAGCTTGCCCCACGCAAAGCCCAGATCATGAAGGTCATGTAGTCTCCCAAAGTGGGGACTTGCAATGCTAGGAAGCAGAGTTTATCTCACTCACCCTTGTCCTGCTCTTTGCAGTCACCCAGCCCCTGCAAGCCTGCTTAAACATGACTATCCATGTAAAGGGCAGGCATGCCCCTCCCCGTCTTGACCACCATTCCTGTGCTTTCAAAACCCCTAAGTTTAAACCAGCCTATTAACAGCTAGTGTTGCCCACTACAGTCTCTCTATAAAAATTCTGTAATCCCTTTGTTTGGGGCTCAGAACTTGGAGTGTGAACTCCTCCGGGCCCACTGGTGTAATAAACCTGAGTTCTCCAACTCTCCAAGTGTGGCGCTTGGTTTCTTGAGTACTGGTTTCTGCGACAGCACCACCTGGGAAGCCCCCTGCATAGTATATTAACATATAAAAATATGTACTCTTACCTTAATTCATTTAAAAGAGATAGAATAGTTTAAAGCAAAAAAGTTTATGTAAAGCAAGAGAGTTCCAGAAAAACATCTACTTCTGCATTACTGACTACACCAAAGCCTTTGACTGTGTGGATCACAATAAACTGTAGAAAATTCTGAAAGAGATGGGAATACCAGACCACCTGACCTGCCTCCTGAGAAACCTGTATGCAGGTCAGGAAGCAACAGTTAGAACAGGACATTGAACAACAGACTGGTTCCAAATCAGGAAAGGAGTTCGTCAAGGCTGTATATTTTCACCCTGCTTATTTAACTTATATGCAGAGTATATCATGAGAAATGCTGGGCTAGAAGAAACACAAGCTGGAAGCAAGATTGCCAGAAGAAAAATCAATAACCTCAGATGTGGAGATAACATATTAGCCTTTGCCCTGCTTCATTCTATACTCCAAGGCCAAATTTGCCTGTTACTCCAGGTGTTTCTTGATTTCCGACTTTTGCATTCCAGTCCCCTATAATGAAAAGGACATCTTTTGGGGGAGTAAGTTCAATATACAGCCTTGATCCTGAAAGATACCAAATATGGATTGTGAGCCAGGCAAATTAAAATGACTGGCTAAAGGAAACCCATTAGTGCCCCACAGAAGTAATTCAGACTGCCACCAGGGTACAACTCAGGGACTCTTGAGTCCACCCCTTGTCTATCCACATGTACTGTGTTCTCTTCCTCCTAATAAAAACTTCACTTGCTTCCCCACTTTCCATCTATGGAAACTCTTCTCTGCAAAGCCAAATGGTCAGTGGCCTGGTCAGTGACCACTGGCCTAGTGGACAGGATCTGGTGCTCTCACCACTGCGACCTGGCCTCAATTTCTGGCTGGAAACCCAAGGCCCGCTCCAACCTGTGGCAGGCCGAGGCCACCCCAGATCAGTTTGAGTTACAACCAAATGATCTGGACTGAGGTGGACCTCATATTAGAAGGTAAAAGACCCAGGGTTACCCTCTAGTATATAATGTGTTCTGAACTCTTTGAATCTGTCTAGTTTAAATTGAAGTATAGTTGATTTACATGTGTTAGTTTTAGGTGTACAGCACAGTGACTAGGTTTTTTGCAGATTAACTTCCATTATAGGTTATTACAAGATACTGAGTGTCTAATGTTTCTTTGTAGCCACTCTGTCAATACTTATACTGAGGCCTTTTTTAATGAAATGCAGAGCAATCACCTCTCCACACATGCATTTTGTAAATGGAAAAACAGGCATGGTGTGGTCAGAACCTGGTGTAGATTCTCAGATGGCAGAATAAGGTTAAATAGCTCATACGCGGGACTTCTTAGCAAATTAGATTGGGAATGTCATTTAATTAAGGGTCAATCCTCAGACATTATAGGTATTTTGATCCTGGAAATAAGATGTTTCTTTAGGACAACACTGCAGTTCTGGGAATTCCCTGGCAGTCCAGTGATTACAACTCCATGCTTTCTCTGCAGAGGGCATGAGTTCAGTCCCTCGTTAGGCAACTAAAATCCTGTGAGCTTCGCGGCAGAGCCCAACAAATAGAACAGAAAAAAAGAGAAACCAGTATGCAGCTATGAAGTTATACCTAAAGACTCATTTCTAAGTGGGACTCAAATATGTAAGAACTTGCATGGTAAAGTTCCTAGAAAACCTAAATTGATTACTGAATAAATCTCATAATTAATTTACCAAGTTTTCCATTTTCACTTTTCTGTATTGTCAGTAACATCTATTTTCAGTATCCCAGCCTCCCCTTTAGTCATGTCATTTAACACAGAACGTCATGTAGAAGCTAAAAAGTTGGCAATGCTAATAGCTAGGATAGGGTTAGAAAATACGGTTAGTACTGGGTGTTGATATATGTGTATTCTGCTTACTTCTAAATTAGCAACTTATTGGACCAAGATGGTCACCACCACCACCTATGAACAGAAACAAGGTCAGCAATGAAATACACGGTGATGAGGAACCACTGTGGTAACAATGAGTTCTGGTGCACAGTTATTGATTTTCTAATAAGTTATTAGAAAAGCACTCACCTTAGAGCTGAATATAATTAAAAAGGCCTCTGCTAACATCCTTGGAGTCATGTGACTGGAGCTGTGAGCAGTGTGCTAGACTTGGGCTTCCCCAGCACATTCCAAAAACTCCTGCACAGCTACCGTGCCTTCCTTGTCTACAGCTGTCTTATTGATGTAATCACTCATTATTTGAGAGTGTGTAGAAAATCCAAACAAAATTAAATTTTAAAAATAACCAAAAATTACCTTTCCTGCAAAATGCACTTCTTTAAAATGATCTCGTGAATTCCCTGGTATTTTCCTTAGTCATCTTCCACAAGACAACGGCAGAGGCTAAATCTCTTGTCCTTTCTAGGACCGAAGATACTTTCCTTGCAATGAGACCTTTGGAACTCTGCATTCAGATGCTTATATCCTTTCTTTTCTCCTTTGCTTTTCGCCTCTCTTCTTTTCAGTGCTATTTGTAAGGCTTCTCCAGACAGCCATTTTGCTTTTTTGCATTTCTTTTCCATGGGGATGGTCTTGATCCCTGTCTCCTGTACAATGTCACGAACCTCATTCCATAGTTCATCAGGAACTCTATCTATCAGATCTAGGCCCTTAAATCTATTTCTCACTTCCACTGTATAATCATAAGGGATTTGATTTAAGTCATACCTGAATGGTCTAGCGGTTTTCCTTACTTTCTTCAATTTAAGTCTGAATTTGGTAATAAGGAGCTCATGATCTGAGCCACAGTCAGCTCTTGGTCTTGTTTTTGTTGACTGTATAGAGCTTCTCCATCTTAAATTCAAATGGGAAAAAAGTAAGATTTCCTATGTGCTACACTGTGCTTTGCTTAATTGTTCATACAGACCACAACTAAATATCAAGTAAGCAACTATCATGGTTTTGTCCAGTCATCTTAAGTGACATACAGGAAGATATCATAAGATTTGCAGTTTTAAGAAGTTAATAATAGAGAAAGAGTAGAGAGATAATGGTTGATTGGTTATATTCCATGTGAGAGTGTTACAATGATGAACAATGTAATCTCAGCTATTGGGAGTTTAGATAGCTGGGGAGTAATATGGAAAAAGGACAGGAACAATGAACTAGATTTCTTAATGAACTGAACAATTTTGACATGAGAAAGTAGGATAGAACAAGTGGTTGGAAATGGTAATCAGAATGTCATATTTGAAATTAAGATTTTAGAGTTGATACAGTTAATATTGATATGAGAGACCAACATCCAGAGTACGGATATGGAAGTGAGTAGCTGAGGCTTAGGAAAGGAGAAAATGTTTGAAATTTTTAATTCTGAAAATAGAAGGAAAATTATTACATATTATATTTAGAATTTAAGAGCCTGGAAATAAAATCTCAAAGACATGATTTCTATCAAGGGGACCAAGAGAATTCAGTGAGTGAAAGGAAATAGTCTTTAAAACAAATGGTGCTTGAACAACTGCATACCACAGTTGCTGTAAAGTTTTACTGTTTCCTCACACCATACATTAAATAAGTCCTTAAAATGAATCATACATCTGAATGTAAGAATTAAAGCTCTAAATGACTTAGAAGAAAATGGGAGTATATATGTAATATGGAAAAAGAACAGGAACTTGAACAAGATCGTCATGATCCAGATTAACCACAATGGTGTGACCACTCACCTATAGCCAGACATCCTAGGATGCCATGTATGGATGCGAGAGTTGGACTGTGAAGAAAGCTGAGTGACAAAAAAATTGATGTTTTTGAAGTGTGGTGTTGGAGAAGACTCTTTAGAGTCCCTTGGAATGCAAGGAGATCCAACCAGTCCATTCTGAAAGAGATCAACCCTGGGATTTCTTTGGAAGGAATGATGCTAAAGCTGAAACTCCAGTACTTTGGCCACCAAAGAGTTAACTCTTTGGAAAAGACTTTGATGCTGGGAGGGATTGGGGGCAGGAGGAAAAGGGGACGACAGAGGATGAAATGGCTGGATGGCATCACCGAATCAATGGACGTGAATTTGAGTGAACTCCGGGAGTTGGTGATGGACAGGGAGGCCTGGTGTGCTGCGATTCGTGGGGTTGCAGAGTTGCACACGACAGAGCAACTGAACTGAACTAGGAAGCATCACTATGAACAAAGCTAGTGGAGGTGATGTTATTCCACTTGAGCTATTTCAAATCTTAAAAGATGATGCTGTTAAAGTATTGCATTCAATATGCTACACAAATTTAGAAAACTCAGCTACAGAAATTTGAAAGCCTCAGCAGACCTTTTCCATAGGACTGGAAAAGTTGTTTTCATTTCAGTCCCAAAGAAGGGCAGTGCCAAAGAATGTTCAAACTAGCACACAATTGCACTAATCTTACATGCTAGCAAAGCAATGCTCAAAGTTCTCCAAGCCAGGCTTCAACAGTATATGAACCATACACTTCGAGATGTTCAAGCTGGATTTAGAAAAGGCAAAGGAACCATAAATCAAATTGCCAACATCCACTGGTTCATTGAAAAAGCAAGAGAGTTCCAGAAAAACATCTGCTTCTGCTTTATTGATCACGCCAAAGCCTTTGCCTGTATAGATCACAATGAACTGTGGAAAATTCTTCAAGAGATGGGAATACTAGAACACCTTACCTGCCTCCTGAGGAATCTGTATGCAAGTCAAGAGGCAACAATTAGGACCAGACATGGAACAACAGACTGGTTCCAAATCAGGAGAGGAGTACATCAAGGCTGGTATTGTCACCCTGCTTACTTAACTTATATGCTGAGTACATCATGTGTAATGCCAGCCTGATGGAGCACATGCTGGGATCAAGATTGCCATGAGAAATATCAACAACCACATATACACAGCTGATACCACCCGTATGGCAAAAGTGAAGAGGAAGTTAAAAGCCTCTTTATGAAAGTGAAAGAGGAGAGTGAAAAAGCTGGTTTAAAACTCAACATTCAAAAAACAAAGATCATTGCATATGGTCCCATCACTTCATGGCAAATAGATGGGGAAACTGGAAACAGTGACATATTTTATTTTGGGGGGCTCCAAAATCATTGCAGATGGTGACTGCAGGCATGAAATTAAAAGACGCTTGCTCCATGGAAGAAAAGTTATGACCAACCTAGACAGCATACTGAAAAGCAGAGACATTACTTTTTGACAAATGTCTGTCTATTCAAACCTGTGGTTTTTCCTATAGTCATGTATGGGTGTGAGAGTTGGACTATAAAGAAAGCTGAGTGCCGAAGAGCTGATGATTTTGAACTGTGGTGTTGGAGAAGACTCTTGAGAATCCCTTGGACTGCAAGGGGATTAAACCACTCAATCCTAAAGGAATTCAGTCCTGAATATTCGTGGAAGGACTGATGCTGAAGCTAAAACTCCAGTATTTTGGTCACCTGATGTGAAGAACTGACTCACTGGCAAAGACTCTGATGTTGGAAAACTTTGAAGGCAGGAGGAGAAAGGGATGACAGAGGATGAGATGATTGGAGGGCATCACTGACTCGATGGACTTGAGTCTGAGAAAACTGTGGTAGTTGGTGTTGGACAGCGAAGCCTGGCATGCTACAGTCCCTGGGGTCAGAAAGAGTCGGACATGACTGAGCTACTGAACTGGACTGAAGTAATCCATCCATGTATCCCACTATGCATTCATACTAATAGTCAACCATTATACATGGACAGATTGAGCATCTATTAAATCCAGGTTAACTGAATAAATACTCTAATCAAAGACAGCACAAGATGTACAACAGTTTTTTTTAAAGGAAAAATTTTAATAAGTGATTTCTGATTTATGTTTGCTTTCTTTGGAATATTTTGATGACATTCAATTATTAGTCAAGTATGTGATTAAATTTAATATACATTTATAAACTAATTATACATGTGGAAAGGTTAGACCAAATATACAAATAGATACAAATATCATAAACTAAATCGATTAACCAAGCTAGTATAGGTCATACAGTTGGTATAAAAAAAAAATGCAATGAAGTTATTTTAAAAATATTCCTCCGTGATTTCTTTGTAGCCAGTTTCTGCTATTCTTCATGTAATGATTTAGCTGTATTTTTTTCATTCTGAGAGTTGAAAACTTCAACCAACATAAAAGTAGAATAGTATAACAAATTTCTTCATTTGTTACTCAACTTTAAAGGTCATCCATGCAAGAATAATGTTTCATCTATACTCCACCCTCTACATTCTCCAATATCATATCCTTTGATTCACAGATATTTCACTAGGTATTTCAAAAAGTTAAGAACTCAAAGAAGTAATCATGATAACTATAACATGTGTCTGAATTAAAAGTCTGAACATCTTAATATGAAATGTCTTTCACTCAAATATGCAGTTGCCTTATAAATGCCGAATGTTTTCTTGTTTTTGCCTTTATTGGTTTTATTTATTGATAGATCAGGTCAAAAACAAGTCTGAACATTAGTATTAGCTGATGTCTCTTTACACTATTTATATATATATTTTTCCCTCTATTTCTCATGCTTTTCATTTTCCTTGTAATTTATTTGATGAAGAAACAAGGTTTTTTCTCATACAATATTACCACAAACTTTTGTTTTTCTAAATTTCCTTTAACTTTTAGGTGATTAATTTCAAGGCATGTAATTATCATGACACCTGTAAGTAAACTATAGTTAATATATAATATATAAAACATAAAACTGAATCTCTAATTGAGATAATTATACTTAGGCCATCCTTGAATATTTTTTCTGTAGCTCTGTGACTTTCAATTATTTTAAAAAAATAAAAACAAAAAAACTAACACATATTTGGAAAAAGAATGATCGAAAATACAACTGGATTTAAACTCCCTATTAAGAAATATTGTAATACATTTAAATATATATGCATATACTCAAAATAATCTGATAAGTAAAGAAATACAATACTCTCTACTGTTTTATTATGAATGAACAGTTTAATAAATTTTGGGGAAAATAACCTCCTGTATTTAACCTGAAGTGATTCACAGTGGCCACTAAAATTTGGAGAAAATTATTCTAGTTGCTAATGTAACTCTATTTATATGATAAAACTACAGTTATCTCAGGAATTATTACTGCTCTCAATCTTGGGGTATTCAACTGAATATTTTTTTATTGAAAATGGTCTTTCTCCTGACAAGTAATGCTAGGTAAACATATTATTAATTACAGAAAGATACTGCAGAAACATTGTTAGTATATAGAAACACAACTAATTCTGATATATTTATATTGTACCCTGCAGTTTTACTAAATTTATTAGCTAGCTTTAACTTTTTTTTGGAGGTATCTTTAGGATTTTCCGCATATTAAACACATCATCTGCAAATAGAGACAATTTGTCCTTTTCAGTATGATTGTCTTTACTTCTTTTTTTTGACTGATTACTCTAGCTTGGATTGCAGGACCCTGTGGAATAGGAGCAATGAGAGTGGACACTCTAGTCTACCCCTAATCTTAAGAGGACAGTTTTTCATCTCGATGTGATGTTATCTGTGAGCTTGCATACACGGCATTTATTTTGTTAAGGTATGTTCCTTCTATAGGGAGTTTTTAATCATGAGATATTAATTTCATCAAATACTTTTTCTGAATATATTGAGATGATCATATGATTTTTACCCGTAATTTTGTTAACATTGTGTTATCATGTTAATTAATTTGCTGATGTTAAACCATCTTGTCATACATCCCACCTGATTATGCATATGATCCTTTAATATGCTATTAAATTTTGTTTGCTAGTATTTTATTGAGAATGTTTGCATCTATATTCATCACTGATGTTTTCCTATGATTTTCTTTTCTTGTTGCATCTTTGTCTAGCTTTGCTGTTGGGGTCATTCTGGCTATTAAAATTAGTTGAGGAGTAGTCTCTTTTCTTCAGCTTTTTGGAAAACTTGGAGAAGAGTTAGTGCTAATTTTTCTTTAAATATTTGCTAGAATTCCTTAATGAAAGCATCTGCTCCTAGTACTTTTTAAGAGGGGAGGCTTTTGATAACTGATTTAATCTGTTTGAATAGACATTTTTTCAAGAATACATTCAAAATGTGCCTGTTTGCTAACAGACACATGAAAAGGTGCTCAACATCAAGCATCATCAGGGAAATGCAAATCAAAACCACAATGAGATACCACCTTACGTCTGTCAGAAAGGCTATTATAAATAAGACAAGAGATCACAAGTGTTGATGAGGATTTGGGGATAAAAAGGAACTCTTCACCATTGTTGAGGGGAATGAAACTGGTGCAGCCACTAGTGAAATAACATGAAGGTTTGTTCAGAAATTAAAAATAGAGCTGCCATATGACCCAGCACTCCCATTTCTGGGTATATATTTAAAGGAATTAAAATCACTACTTTGTAGAAATATCTGCACATTCATATTCACTACAGCATTATTCACAATAGCCAAGACAAGGAAACAATCTAAGTGTCCATCAACAGATGAATGGATAGGGAAAAGTGAGACATTTGTATTATTATATACCATTGTATAATAATATATAGTATTATTTGGCCATAAGACAGAAGGAAATATTGCCATTTATGATAGAATGGATGGACTTTTAGGGAATCAGACTAAGTAAAAGAAGTCACACAGAGAAAGAAAAATACTCCATGATCTAATTTATATGTAAAATTTAAGAAGCCAAATTCACAGATACATAGAGTAGGATGGTGGTTGTCAGGGGCACAGGATTAGGAGGAAAGAAGAGGTTGGTAAAAGGGTACAAACTTCCAATTATGAGATGAATAAGTTCTAGAGAATCTAATCTACAGCAAGATGACTATTAGTTCAGTTCAGCCAGTCAGTCGTGTCCAACTCTTGGTGACCCCATGGACTGCAGAATGACAGACTTCCCTGTCGATTGCCAACTCCTGGAGCTTACTCAAACAAATCTCCATGGAGTGAGTGATACCATCCAACCACCTCACCCTGTGCCGTCCTCTTTGTCCCCCAGCTTCAATCTTTTCCAGCATCAGAGTCTTTTCAAATGAGTCAGGTCTTCACATCAGGTGGCCATAGTATAGGAGTTTCAGCTTCAACATCAGTCCTTCCAATGAATATTCAGGACTGATTTCCTTTAAGATGGACTAGTTGGATCTCCTTGCTATACAAGGGACTCTCAAGAGTCTTCTCCATCACCACAGTTCAAATGCATCAATTCTTCAGCACTCAGCTTTCTTTATAGTCCAACTCTCACACCCATACATGACTACTGGAAAAACAATAGCTTTGACAAGATGGAACTTTGTTGACAAAGTAATGTCTCTGCCTTTTAATATGCTGTCTAGGTTGGTCATAGCTTTTCTTCCAAGGAGTAAGCATCTTTTAATTTCATGGCAACAGTCACCATATGCAGTGATTTTGGAACCCAAGAAAATAAAGTTTGTTACTGTTTCCCCATCTATTTTCCATGAAGTGATGAGACCAGATGCCATGATCCTAGTTTTCTGAATGTTGAGCTTTAAACCAGCTTTTTCACTCTCCTCTTTCACCTTCATCAAGAGGCTTTTATCTCCTTTTCACTTTCTGCCATATGTGTGGTATCATCTGTGTATCTGCTGCTGCTGCTGCTAAGTCACTTCAGTCGTGTACAACTCTGTGCGACCCCGTAAATGGCAGCCCATCAGGGTGTCCTGTTCTTGGGATTCTCTAGGCAAGAATACTGGAGTGGGTTGCCATTTCCTTCTCCAATGTATGAAAGTGAAAAGTGAAAGTGAAGTGAAGTCACTCAATCATGTCCGACTCTTAGCCACCCCATGGACTGCAGCCTACCAGGCTCCTTCATCCATGGAGTTTTCTATGCAAGAGTACTGGAGTGGGGTGCCATTGCCTTCTCCGCTGTGTATCTGGGGTGGTTGATATTTCTCCCAGCAGTCTTGACCCCAGCTTGTGCTTCATCCAACCCAGGGTTTTGCATTATGTACTCTTCATAAAAGATAAATAAGCAGGGTGCTAGTATACAGTCTTGACATACTCCTTTTCTTATTTGGAACAGTCCATTGTTTCATGTCTGGTTCTAACTGTTGCTTATTGATATGCATACAGATTTCTCAGGAAGCAGGGAAGGTGTTCTGATATTCCCCTGTCTCTTATACACATCTAGATGTGTATAAGAGACAGATATTTCACTAGGTATTTCAAAAAGTTAAGAACTCAAAGAAGTAATCATGATAACTATAACATGTGTCTGAATTAAAAGTCTGAACATCTTAATATGAAATGTCTTTCACTCAAATATGCAGTTGCCTTATAAATGCCGAATGTTTTCTTGTTTTTGCCTTTATTGGTTTTATTTATTGATAGATCAGGTCAAAAACAAGTCTGAACATTAGTATTAGCTGATGTCTCTTTACACTATTTATATATATATTTTTCCCTCTATTTCTCATGCTTTTCATTTTCCTTGTAATTTATTTGATGAAGAAACAAGGTTTTTTCTCATACAATATTACCACAAACTTTTGTTTTTCTAAATTTCCTTTAACTTTTAGGTGATTAATTTCAAGGCATGTAATTATCATGACACCTGTAAGTAAACTATAGTTAATATATAATATATAAAACATAAAACTGAATCTCTAATTGAGATAATTATACTTAGGCCATCCTTGAATATTTTTTCTGTAGCTCTGTGACTTTCAATTATTTTAAAAAAATAAAAACAAAAAAACTAACACATATTTGGAAAAAGAATGATCGAAAATACAACTGGATTTAAACTCCCTATTAAGAAATATTGTAATACATTTAAATATATATGCATATACTCAAAATAATCTGATAAGTAAAGAAATACAATACTCTCTACTGTTTTATTATGAATGAACAGTTTAATAAATTTTGGGGAAAATAACCTCCTGTATTTAACCTGAAGTGATTCACAGTGGCCACTAAAATTTGGAGAAAATTATTCTAGTTGCTAATGTAACTCTATTTATATGATAAAACTACAGTTATCTCAGGAATTATTACTGCTCTCAATCTTGGGGTATTCAACTGAATATTTTTTTATTGAAAATGGTCTTTCTCCTGACAAGTAATGCTAGGTAAACATATTATTAATTACAGAAAGATACTGCAGAAACATTGTTAGTATATAGAAACACAACTAATTCTGATATATTTATATTGTACCCTGCAGTTTTACTAAATTTATTAGCTAGCTTTAACTTTTTTTTGGAGGTATCTTTAGGATTTTCCGCATATTAAACACATCATCTGCAAATAGAGACAATTTGTCCTTTTCAGTATGATTGTCTTTACTTCTTTTTTTTGACTGATTACTCTAGCTTGGATTGCAGGACCCTGTGGAATAGGAGCAATGAGAGTGGACACTCTAGTCTACCCCTAATCTTAAGAGGACAGTTTTTCATCTCGATGTGATGTTATCTGTGAGCTTGCATACACGGCATTTATTTTGTTAAGGTATGTTCCTTCTATAGGGAGTTTTTAATCATGAGATATTAATTTCATCAAATACTTTTTCTGAATATATTGAGATGATCATATGATTTTTACCCGTAATTTTGTTAACATTGTGTTATCATGTTAATTAATTTGCTGATGTTAAACCATCTTGTCATACATCCCACCTGATTATGCATATGATCCTTTAATATGCTATTAAATTTTGTTTGCTAGTATTTTATTGAGAATGTTTGCATCTATATTCATCACTGATGTTTTCCTATGATTTTCTTTTCTTGTTGCATCTTTGTCTAGCTTTGCTGTTGGGGTCATTCTGGCTATTAAAATTAGTTGAGGAGTAGTCTCTTTTCTTCAGCTTTTTGGAAAACTTGGAGAAGAGTTAGTGCTAATTTTTCTTTAAATATTTGCTAGAATTCCTTAATGAAAGCATCTGCTCCTAGTACTTTTTAAGAGGGGAGGCTTTTGATAACTGATTTAATCTGTTTGAATAGACATTTTTTCAAGAATACATTCAAAATGTGCCTGTTTGCTAACAGACACATGAAAAGGTGCTCAACATCAAGCATCATCAGGGAAATGCAAATCAAAACCACAATGAGATACCACCTTACGTCTGTCAGAAAGGCTATTATAAATAAGACAAGAGATCACAAGTGTTGATGAGGATTTGGGGATAAAAAGGAACTCTTCACCATTGTTGAGGGGAATGAAACTGGTGCAGCCACTAGTGAAATAACATGAAGGTTTGTTCAGAAATTAAAAATAGAGCTGCCATATGACCCAGCACTCCCATTTCTGGGTATATATTTAAAGGAATTAAAATCACTACTTTGTAGAAATATCTGCACATTCATATTCACTACAGCATTATTCACAATAGCCAAGACAAGGAAACAATCTAAGTGTCCATCAACAGATGAATGGATAGGGAAAAGTGAGACATTTGTATTATTATATACCATTGTATAATAATATATAGTATTATTTGGCCATAAGACAGAAGGAAATATTGCCATTTATGATAGAATGGATGGACTTTTAGGGAATCAGACTAAGTAAAAGAAGTCACACAGAGAAAGAAAAATACTCCATGATCTAATTTATATGTAAAATTTAAGAAGCCAAATTCACAGATACATAGAGTAGGATGGTGGTTGTCAGGGGCACAGGATTAGGAGGAAAGAAGAGGTTGGTAAAAGGGTACAAACTTCCAATTATGAGATGAATAAGTTCTAGAGAATCTAATCTACAGCAAGATGACTATTAGTTCAGTTCAGCCAGTCAGTCGTGTCCAACTCTTGGTGACCCCATGGACTGCAGAATGACAGACTTCCCTGTCGATTGCCAACTCCTGGAGCTTACTCAAACAAATCTCCATGGAGTGAGTGATACCATCCAACCACCTCACCCTGTGCCGTCCTCTTTGTCCCCCAGCTTCAATCTTTTCCAGCATCAGAGTCTTTTCAAATGAGTCAGGTCTTCACATCAGGTGGCCATAGTATAGGAGTTTCAGCTTCAACATCAGTCCTTCCAATGAATATTCAGGACTGATNACTGTGTATCTGGGGTGGTTGATATTTCTCCCAGCAATCTTGACCCCAGCTTGTGCTTCATCCAACCCAGGGTTTTGCATTATGTACTCTTCATAAAAGATAAATAAGCAGGGTGCTAGTATACAGTCTTGACATACTCCTTTTCTTATTTGGAACAGTCCATTGTTTCATGTCTGGTTCTAACTGTTGCTTATTGATATGCATACAGATTTCTCAGGAAGCAGGGAAGGTGTTCTGATATTCCCATCTCTTGAATTTTCTGTATTTTGTCATCTACACAGTCAAAGACTTTGGTGTAATCAATGAAGCAGAAGTAGATGCTTTTCTGGAATTATCTTGCTTTTCCTATGATCCAAGGAATGTGAAAAGGCAAAAAGATGACTATAGTTAACAATATATTAGTAATATACTTGAAAGTTTCTAAAAAGTAGATCTTAAATATTCTCACTAACCAAAAAAAAAAAAAAAAGGTAACTAATTTGATAGATGTTTTAACTAAGTAATCTTATTATGGTAACCAATTCACCGTAAGGACTGTCTTTAAATATTGTGTGTGTGTCTTAGTCATTCAGTCATGTATGACTCTTTGTGATCCATCCCACAGACTGTAGCATTCCAGGCTCCTGTGTCCATGGATTTTTCCAGACAAGAATACTGGACTAGGTTGCCATTTTATACTCCAAGGGCTCTTCCCCACTCAGAGATCAAACCCGCATCTCTTGCACCATTTGCATTGGCAGGTGGCTTCTTTACTACTCAGTTCAGTTCAGTTCAGTTCAGTCACTCAGTCATGTCTGACTCTGCGACCCCATGAACTGCAACACGCCAGGCCTCTTGTCCATCACCACATCCCAGAGTTCATCCAAACTCATGTCCATTGAGTTGGTGATGCCATCCCACCATCTCATCCTCTGTGGTCCCCTTCTTCTCCATCCTCAATCTTTCCAACATCAGGCTCTTTTCAAATGAGTCAGCTCTTCGATTCAGGTAGCCAAAGTATTGGAGTTTCAGTTTCAGCATCAGTCCTTCCAATGAACACTCTGGACTGATCTCCTTTAGGATGGACTGGTTGGATCTTCTTGCAGTCCAAGGGACTCTCAAGAGTCTTCTCCAACACCACAGTTCAAAAGCATCAATTCTTCGGCACTCAGCTCTCTTTAAAGTCCAACTCTCACATCCATACATGATTACTGGAAAACCATAGCTTTGACTAGATGGACCTTGTTGACAAAGTAATGTCTCTGCATTTTAATATGCTGCTTAGTTTGGTCATAGCTTTCCTCCCAAGGAATAAGCAGCTTAAATTTCATGGCTGCAATATCCATCTGCAGTTTTTTGGAGTCCACAAAAATAAAGTCAGCCACTGTGTTGACTGTTTCCCCATCTATTTGCCATGAAGTGATGGGACCAGATGGCATGATCTTAGTTTTCTGAATACTGAGATTTAAGCCAACTTTTCCACTCTCCTCTTTAATTTTCATCAAGAGGCTCCTTAGTTCCTCTTCACTTTCTGCCATAAGGGTGGTGTCATCTGCTTATCTGAGGTTAGTGATATTTCTCCCAGCAATCTTGATTGCAGCTTGTGCTCCTTTCAGCCCAGCATTTCTCATGATGTACTCTGCAAATAAGTTAAATGAGCAGGGTGACAATATAGAGCCTTGACATACTCCTTTCCCTATTTGGAACCAGTCTGTTGTTCCATGTCCAGTTCTAACTGTTGATTCCTGATCTGCATATAGGTTTCTCAAGAGGCAGGTCAAGTGGTCTGGTATTCTCATCTCTTTCAGAATTTTTCACAGTTTATTGTGATCCACAAAGTCAAAGGATTTGGCATAGTCAGTAAAGAAGAAATAGATGTTTTTCTGGAACTCTCTTGCTTTTTCCATGATCCGATGAATGTTGGCAATTTGATCTCTGGTTCCTCTGCTTTTTCAAAAACCAGCTTGAACATCTGGAAGTTCATGGTTCATGTATTGCTAAAGTCTAGCTTGGAGAATTTTGAGCATTACTTTACTAGTATGTGAGATGAGTGTAATTGTGCAGTAGTTTGAGCATTCTTTGGTATTGGCTTTCTTTGGGACTGGAATGAAAACTGACATTTTCCAGTCCTGTGGCCACTGCTGAGTTTTCCAAATTTGCTGGCATATTGAGTGCAGCACTTTCACAGCATCATAGTTTAGGATTTGAAATAGCTCAAATGGAATTCCTTCACCTCCACTGGCTTTGTTCATAGTAATGCTTCCTAAGACCAACTTGACTTCACATTCCAGGATGTCTGGCTCTAGGTGAGCAATCACACCATCATGGTTATCTGGATCAAGAAGATCATTTTTGTACAGTTCTTCTGTGTATTCTTACCATTTTGTACAGTTCTTGTGTGTATTCTTACCACCTCTTTTTAATCTCTTCTGCTATGTTAGGTCCATACCATTTCTTTCCTTTATTGATCCCATCTTTGCATGAAATATTCCATTTTTATTTCTAATTTTCTTGAAGAGATCTCTAGTGTTTCCCATTCTATTGTTTTACTATATATCTTTCCATTGATCGCTGAGGAAGGCTTTCTTATCTCTCCTTGCTATTCTTTGGAACTGTGGATTCAAATGGGTATATCTTTCCTTTTCTGCTTTGCTTTTCACTTCTCTTTTCCTCACAGCTATTTTTAAGGCTTCCTCAGACAGCCATTTTGCTGTTTGCATTTCTTTTTCTGGGGGAAGGTCTTGATCTCTTTCTCCTGTACAATGTCACAAACCTCTGTCCATAGTTCATCAGACACTCTGTCTATCAGATCTATTCCCTTGAATCTATTTCTCACTTCTCCTGTATAATCATAAGGAGACCAAAAGAAAGCAGGAGTGGCAATACTCATATCTGATAAAATAGACTTTAAAGCAAAGGCTGTGAAAAGTATAATCAATCTGATTCTGCAAAGAGTATAATCAATCTGATTCTGCAAAGAGTATAATCAATCTGATTCTGGTGTTGACCATCTTTACTACTAACACCACTTAATGTTAATTAGGTTGCACTAGAAAATATTATATAAAAACCGTCAGAACTGTTTTCCATTTTTAACAGGTGAAAGATCATTTTGGAAAGAAAAGATCAGTAGCCTCAAATGTATTATAATTGAAGACTTTAGAGTCTGATGTCATATTTAAGATCTTAAATTACCTATATAAAAGTATACTGTAGTGATTATTTGAGAAAACTCATTACTCAAGAAGAGGTGTTTATCTAGGAGATAAAACAAGTATTATTATAATTTGAAAGTGCATGCATCCTGATCTCTTTTTCTTTCCAATAAATAGGGTTCTGGATTTGATTTACAATCGAAAAAAAAGCCTTTCACATTCTCTCTAATTGCTTCTTTATAACTTGGTATATCTGTCAAAGATAGAGAAAGGTAATAAGTAGACAGTAAAGACAGGAAAAAAAAAATATACCAAGTGCTAGTGATGGTATAATACTTTTGGATTTTGGAATTGGTAAGAAAAGCTTTAGAACACCTACAGGAAACACAAATGGGAGAGAAAAGTAGATTTTACAATTATTTTTAAGGACTATCTTTTGCTTCAACAACATAAATTAACTTACAACATTTTGAGAACTTTTCTGTAGTTTTTGGATAGTTCTTCATTGAACTAGGTACATAATGATCTGAGATTGACTACATAGATTGAAACTTCAACAGGAAATAGAAGATGTGCAAGTCTTGCAAGAAATAATTTTAGAAAATCCCTTTTCTATTNTTTCCCTACCTGCTTTTGAAGTCAGTGCTCTGTTTTTCTGGGTGCCTGATGTCCTCTGCCCGCATTCAGAAGTTGTTTTGTGGAGTTTGCTCAGCCTTGAGATGTTCTTTTGATGAATCTGTGAGGGAGCAAGTGGTGTCCCCGTCCTATTCTTCCGCCATCTTGACCGGAACTCCAGAAAATCCCTTTTCTATTTTAAGAATAATATTTCAGGGGCATTCTCACTTGAGGGTGAGTAGAGTGGAACACAGAGAGGAGAAGGAATATATTCTAAATTGTGAAACATGGACATATAACAATATATTTTGGATACACGTGATTACAGAAGAGTATGTTAAGATCAAGGTCTCAGGCTTTCTGATATACCTGATTTTTTTTTCTTTACTAAGTCACTGCTGCTAAGTCGCTTCAGTCGTGTCCCAACTCTGTGTGACATCATAGATGGCAGCCCACCAGGCTCCCCCATCCATGGCATTTTCCAGGCAAGAGTAGTGCAGTGGGTTCCCATGGCCTTCTACTAAGTCACTGGTAGACACTAATTAGAAAATCCAAACTAATTCAATGGATAGCTTTTTGACTTCCCATTGTCTTCATCCTTTGATATATTATTTCTGGGCACATTTTCAAGTACTAAATTAAAATATGATAGCTGGCACGAATTTACCCTGTGGTTAATTTCTTCAAGTTGGTCTTTGAAATCTCTGCTATCTTTGATAAATATAAAGTCTAAATGTGTCTTTAAAACTATTTGAAAATTTAAAAATAAAAAGCTCAAAATAAGTGATAACACAGTGCTGAGAGAAGCAACTATTTTCAAACACATATAGTATGGTAGATAAGTTATTCTAAAATGGAAATGCACTAGTATATTACAAATGCCTATATCCCATTGAGTATCATTCATCCCAATAATCTTTATTGAATACCATGTCTGTGCCAGACAATTTGTTAGGCATTGGAGATTAAAAGATGAGCAAGTTAGAGATAGTTTTTGTGCTTTTGGCTCTTGTAGCCTAATTATCCTAGAGAAGGCAATGACACCCCACTCCAGTACTCTTGCCTGGAAAATCCCATGGATGGAGGAGCCTGGTAGGCTGCAGTCCATGGGGTCACTAAGAGTCGGACATGACTGAGCGACTTCACTTTCACTTTTCACTTTCATGCATTGGAGAAAAAAATGGCAACCCACTCCAGTATTCTTTCCTAGAGAATCCCAGGGATGGGGGAGCCTGGTGGGCTGCTGTCTATGGGGTCGCACAGAGTCGGACACGACTGAAGCAACTTAACAGTAGCAGCAGCAGCCTAATTATCCTAATGGAGGAAACAAAAGTAAAAAATAAAACCCAGATGATTGTAGGTTTCTATGGTCAGACCTATATATAGTTCATCTAGATTAGCTAACATGGACCATGATCCTAGAAGGTGTATGAGAGATAGAGAAACCAAGATTAACCATTTATTGTGGTTTAAGATCCATCTTCTGCATGCATACATACTCTGTCACATCTAACAGACTCTGGGACCCCATGGACTGTAGCCTGCCAGGCTCCTCTGTCCCTGGGATTTTCTAGACAAGAATACTAGCGTGGGTTGGCATTTCC
Organism: Oreotragus oreotragus; assembly: GCA_006410675.1. Classification (NCBI taxonomy): domain Eukaryota; kingdom Metazoa; phylum Chordata; class Mammalia; order Artiodactyla; family Bovidae; genus Oreotragus; species Oreotragus oreotragus. The sequence goes on along the minus strand of SJYX01016586.1, from coordinate 808,684 downwards.
TCCTCCAGGGGATTTTCCTGACTGAGGGATGAAGCCTGCATCTCATTTATCTTCTGTATTGATAGACAGATTCTTTGCCCACCTGTTTGTGTGTGAAGTCACTTTAAGTCGTGTCTGACTCTTTGTGACCCTATGGACCACAGCCCGCCAGGCTCCCCTGTCCATGGGATTCTCCACGCAAGAATACTGGAGTCATACTGCCGTTTAACCTACTGGAGTAGGTTGCCATTTCCTTCTACAGGGGATCTTTGCAACTCAGAGATCGAACCTACCTCTCTTACATCTCCTGCATTGGCAGCCAGGTTCTTTACCACTAGCACCACCTGGGAAGCCCCTGAAAAGCCCACACAAGTGATCAAATCCAATTTAACTATCTGAGAGACAGTACAGTAGTTGCAGAAAGCAATTTTTGCTTATCTGCCTAGATTAACATTCAAGTTCTATTATTTCTCAGCCAAGTTACTTAATCTTCAGCATTTCAAATTCCTTATCTATAAAATGAAGCAAGTAATGAAAATAGAAATAAAACTAACTTTAAGGATATATATGAAAAAGCAGAGACATTACTTTGCCAACAAAGGTCCATCTAGTCAAAGTAATAGGTATGAATGTGAGAGTTGGACTTTATAGTCCAACTGAGCACTGAAGAATTGATATTTTTGAACTATGGTGTTGGAGAAGATTCTTGAGAGTCCCTTGGACTGCAAGGAGATCAAACTAGTCCATCCTAAAGGAAATCAGTCCTGAATATTCATTGGAAGGACTGATGCTGCTGAAGCTGAAACTCCAGTACTTTGGCCACCTAATACGAAGAACTGACTCATTGGAAAAGACCCTGATGCTGGGAAAGATTAAAGGCGGGAAGAGAAGGAGACAACAGAGGATGAGATGGTTGGATGGCATCATCGACTCAAAGAACATGAGTTTGAGTAAACTCTGGGAGTTGGTGATGGACAGGGAGGCCTGGCATGCTGCAGTCCATGGGGTTGCAAAGAATCAGGCACTACTGAGTGATTGAACGGAATTGAACTTTATGGTTGCTGACTGAGTTAAGATATGCACAATTCATTTAACAGTGTTTGACATATACTGAACGCTAAAAATAATATCATTTTCTTTTTACTGTGTAACAGAGGAAAATTACTGGACTTTGTTAAGACAATTTTGTAATACTACTACTAGTCCTATTTCTGTTAGCTGTTGCTGTGTAAATCTTAAAACAACAGTTTATTATTATCTCTTTCTGGACTATATATTGAATATGCTCAACTGGATGGTTATAATGCATTGTCACTTATGCTTATATAGTCAAGTGTCAGGTGGGGCTGCAGTAATCTGAAGGCTTGAATGGGCTAGATTTGTATAATGACCACACACACAGTTAATAGTTGGTGCCGTCATCTGAGGAACACCTTTGGTGTTTCTAAACAGAGTGACTATATATTATCCATGAGGCATGGAAAGGGCAGATGAACTTCAGAATGGACCCTCTTGAGAGTGACTACCGCTCCAAGAGACCCGATGGAAGCTTCAAGGCTTCTTATGACCATACCTCAGTAGTCCTAAAACTCTACTTTCACTCTATTTCATTGGTCAGACAACTTACAAAGGCCAGTCCACATATAAACAGAGGTGAATTTAACTTTACTTGTCAGTGGGGAAAGCAGCAAATAGTTTAAGGCCATCTTCAAACTGCTTCATTTGTGATGAACAGGCAATGTAATAATCTTTACCGACATGAGTCATCATTATCAGTACTTACATTTATCATCATTTCACACCATAATAACTCTTGTAATATAGATATTATTTTCAGTTTTTCCAAATAAGGAAGGATAATTATAGAAGCCAAGTGGCTTAATAAAGCTCATATTGCCTAGGAAACAGAGAGACAAAGTTTTATCGTGGGACTTCTGATTCCTGAACATACAAAATGCAATATGTTTACATAAAATAGAAAAGTAAAATGTAACTCATTTCAGTATTTAAATTAAAAAATACTTTTCAAATCTTAAGTGACTCATCAAATATTAGAGTGAGGGGAAAATAAAGATTATAATTTTAAGTTATCTTAATAATTTGTAATAAGTACTTGCTACATTGTTCTACTTTAATAATATTTTTTGAAAATGGTTCAGATTTATAAATTTATTCAACACTATAGCTTTAGATAAGATGTAGCAAATACTCTGTCTTGCTTTAAAACTGACATGTAATGCAAATATTGAACTTTACTATGGGTGAAATTATTCACCACTAACCTGCTTGTATAATTTGTTTGTTGATGTCTAATGTTGAACTTTCTTTCTTCATATTCCAACTTTATAGTCAATAGTGCAAAGCAAGCTTCTAGCATAATTATATATGAAAGACTGAATATCATAATTTAAAGTTAACATCTCAGTGGGATATTTGGCAGAAAATTATCAAAACTTTAAATAAAGGCAATATTTAATTACAAATATAGCCACCCAAAACTCACCCCAAAGCAGAATTTTAGGGCCACTGAACTCTTGGGAGAATCATTTTTTCTCTTAAAATCTCAGCCTACGTTCTTGCATACTAATTAAATCATCCCTGTTTTATTTTAAAAGCACAAACACACTACTTGCCCTAAGGATAAATTTTATTATCATGTGCAATAAGAAATGTTATTCTGCTTCAGGAAATAAAAGCAATTTAATTTGAATCTCTCTGGAAACTAAAGCATCAGCACAGCTAGTCATCTGTAACATCCCTGACTATTATCTTTTAGTAAACTATTTCATACTGTCATTAATAAATGCGATATTTTTGTATACTGAGCTTATTACAAGGTGATACTATTGCATCTTGCCCCTTATTGAATCTCTCTGGAAACTAAAGCATCAGCACAGCTAGTCATCTGTAACATCCCTGACTATTATCTTTTAGTAAACTATTTCATACTGTCATTAATAAATGCGATATTTTTGTATACTGAGCTTATTACAAGGTGATACTATTGCATCTTGCCCCTTATAGCCAGAAAAAAATCCACTTGCAGGGACGATAAGTCGCTTCTGCTTAAAAGATTTTTGCTTAGATGATTCTCAGTTTTAAAAAAGCAGCCAAATTAAAAAGCAGAAGGTATTCTACAGAGAGCCAGGCAGGGACTATTCAGCATCCTTATTTTATAAAAAAAAAAAAAAAAAACCTTTCTGAGATTAAAAAAAAAAAATCCATTATAATCTCCTGAGCTTTCTAGATCACTTTCACAGTCCATGTAGGCTTTAACCAATCATAGCGTGTTGCCTAATGGTGTTAATGGGAATTCATTNTAAAAAAAAAAAAAAAAAAACCTTCTGAGATTAAAAAAAAAAAATCCATTATAATCTCCTGAGCTTTCTAGATCACTTTCACAGTCCATGTAGGCTTTAACCAATCATAGCGTGTTGCCTAATGGTGTTAATGGGAATTCATTTCTTCTTCTAATTAAACACAGATGTAGATCTAAAATTTAAGAAAAAGAGAAAAGCTGTATTCCCTTGCCAAGCACATAATTTCTCTTTTTTGTACACTACAGGGTCGTTGACAGTACCCAGGAGCCTAACACAGATGCACATTAATTACTTGTTCTCTAATTACTAGGGTACCAATATAACTGCTCAACCATTCATTATACATTCTTCTCAACTCTGCAAAACCCCAGAGACATATGCATGAAGCACACCACTTGGCAACATTAATTGAACCCTATTAACTCATAAAATTTATGAAAAGTGCAGCTATTAATAAGAAAGTGTTCTTTCATTCAGTCCACGGAACCCACAATGTACAAATGATCATTTTCCTCGTGCAATATATTGGATATCGGACAATGCAGCTGCTCACAGATTGTTAATTACCAGGAATACATCAACAGGATTAGACTAGAATCCTGGTGGTTAAATTAGCCAGGCTAATTTGCCATTCTGGATATTATTCACAGTGGTAGTTAGCTGTATAAGCAAATCTAAATAGAATGCTTAGCCAGGAAGTTAGATTTTAAAAAATAAAACAAGAAGTAAACAAAAACTAGCTCCATCATAAACTTAGCCATAATAAATTAATAAATCATTGTACTATTAATTTGCTTATTTACAACATAATTCAAACAAATACTTTTACTGGAAGTGAATCTTTAATAGGATATTTTATATTGCAAACAATGTCTAATTCATGTCAGATATATATTTTCCTTATTTATATATTTATTACTGCTGGATATAATCCAAACCTCATAATCTAGATTCACAGGAAGTTCCAGTTTATCTCCTGGTTATCTATACATGAATCTCATCTTTAAGCCAATTGACATGGTTTTCTGACCACTTGTCATTCTGTTTCCTACACAGATACTTCTATGGACCTCAAATGTGCTCCATTTCTCTTCTTTTGGAAAAACAAAGACAACCATGCCTCTAGTAGTCATACAAACTTTCTGATCTCTCACTTCTGACTTGATGACTTCTATACACACTGATTGAAAAATAATATTAGGTGCTATTCATTTGATTAATCATTGTAGATGCAAAGATATGCCAGTTGTAATGTAAAACAAATAAAACAGAAGATCTAATAGTTTAGTGGAGATAAAAGTAATAAACAATTAAATACATGGGCTATTTAATGCAACAAAAGTGCTGGAAAAATGGTAGCAGAAATGGAAATTGACAGCTTTGTACTCTTGATACATAATATGTCCAATTCATATGTTATCTAGCATGTGTTGGTTATTTGCCCATTTATATTTGTATAAATTTTTTCTCACCAGTTGAATTTCCTTTATATTTTTAAATCATATATTCATATGAGAGGACTTTATTTACATATTGATTGACATTAAAAAGATCCTGAAATGTAAGAATATCTGAATTCTTTACCTGTACTAGGATATTACTTGGCATTTTAAAAACAGATTTCAATAGTAAAATGATATTATTCACAAATTTCAGTTTCTATTTTATTCATAGTATCTTGAAAATTGCTCAATAAAATAAACTACTGTACATTATATAATAGGAATGGAATAGTTTATCATTGCTTTTGGTTTTTTGCTATTACCTTCCCGGAAGTTAGGGTATATATTATACCATCCATTTAATATTGTAAGGCCTTCTTTCAAGTAAAATGATATTATTCACAAATTTCAGTTTCTATTTTATTCATAGTATCTTGAAAATTGCTCAATAAAATAAACTACTGTACATTATATAATAGGAATGGAATAGTTTATCATTGCTTTTGGTTTTTTGCTATTACCTTCCCGGAAGTTAGGGTATATATTATACCATCCATTTAATATTGTAAGGCCTTCTTTCATTTATTTATGTGGACATGTATTATTTATTAGCTATCCTATAAGTGATCAAATGATCTTTAAATATAGCTAAATCAACCAGATTATAATATTGTATCAATTTAGATTGCAAATGGTCCTAAAAACTCAGTCATACTCTTTATATGAGTTAAGGCAGCCTATAATGTGGCTTCAATGTCTATTTTTTCTTTCAGTTTTTGAGGGTTATTAAATAAAAAATTTATATTTTTTATTTAAGGAGTGGTGGCTGCGCAGGCGCAGGAGGGCCTAGGGGAGCTATTCCACATTCAAGATCAGGAGGAGCAGCAGTGAGGAGATAGCCCTAGTCCAAGGTAAGGAGCAGCGGCTGCATTTTGCTGAAACAGCCATGAAGAGATACCCCATATCCAAGGTAAGAGAAACCCAAATAAGATGGTAGGTACTGCAAGAGGGCATCAGAGGGCAGACACACTGAAACCATAATCATAGAAAACTAGTCAATCTTATCACACTAGGACCACAGCCTTGTCTAACTCAATGAAACTAAGCCATGCCCGCAGGCCAACCCAAGACAGGCGGGTCATGATGGAGAGGTCTGACAGAATGTGGTCCACTGGAGAAGGGAATGGCAAGCCACTTCAGTATTCTTGCCTTGAGAACCCCATGAACAGTATGAAAAGGCAAAAAGATAGGATACT
>SJYX01016586.1:784516-799094 GCA_006410675.1 Oreotragus oreotragus | reverse complement strand
GTTGATCTCCTTCAGAATGGACCGGTTGGATCTCTTTGCAGTCCAAGGGACTCTCAAGAGTCTTCTCCAACATCACAGTTCAAAAGCATCAATTCTTCGGTGCTCAGCCTTCTTCACAGTCCAACTCTCACATCCATACATGACCACAGGAAAAACCATAGCCTTGACTAGACGGACCTTTGTTGGCAAAGTAACTACAATGATGAAACTACTTACATTGTATGAAACTTCCAACAGAAATATCTCTTATTTGAAATAAGATCTTAAAATCGGAGAGGGCAAAAAGGTGACATGAGTTAGAAATATACATGACATGTGCTTATATTCTTCTTGGATTCTAATACATTGGAATCTATGGAGACCAGAGAAATTTGCATATCATATTCCATGAAGTCAATATGTGTCTGGAATACATTGACCTTGTATGTTAATTATGAGCCCCTGGATATTTGGTGATAGTCTATCTTATCAAAAATAAATACCAGTAGTTCTAAATATCTTTTTTTCTTCTACCAGGAGAAGGTGTGCTAAGAATATAACTAGAAAATACATTTATCTTTAAAAATTTCCATAAAGAAACCATCAAGAATCTACATATTGCATTAAGTAGGGCTAAATCTCTCTTTTTTTTTGTTTTGTTTTCTTTTCTTTTTTATACTTTTTTTTAAATTTTTATTTTTTGTATTTATTTATTTTTTTACACGAACTCCCAAACATCATAACAGACTATTAAGAGGATCCAGAGAATCTTTAATTACCCAGAAATTAGCCCCTGGAGTGGCATATCAGTAAGAATTTTCACCTGACCTGGGACCAGACTCCCAGAGATGTTGGACAAAAATTGGTCATGAATTGTCTTCCAAATATTAGTCAAATTTTGGACCAAGAAGAGGATCTGAGAAATATAAGATTTTCTGCCATATCAGTAAACAAAATATACTACAGTCATGGGCAATCAACCCCTTCCAACATGAGCTGCTGAACCCTGACTAAACCTAGGATATAAAGACATAGTATACTGGCCCCAGATAGCTGAGGTGCATATTTCAGTGAGCTCAAATTCTTGCATTTTTCCATACACAAAAAAGTGTTAAATTTCTTAACTTAGGATATATTATTTTATTTAACTAGCATAATGTTTTGGTGTTCCAAGTATCTGATCCTCGTTGCAAAACTCCTATATATCCTAGCTCCCCATCCTCTTCCTCAAAGCTGTTCTCTCAGGGTTAGTTGAGATGCTGTTTCCCAGGCTCAAAGTCCTAAAAATTCTCATTGAATAGCATAACTCTCAAAAAAGGAATAATTTTTAAGTAAGTTTTTTACATGTCATTTAATTATTTCACCTTCATGATGTATAGATGGATTTCCAGAAATTAGATTAATAAAAAGACAACATGTATTTGCTTAAAACATACATTTTAACACTAGTTAAGACATCAATATGTATAGTAAAAATAAACTTCTGTTTTTAAAGCCTGGTAAGAACAGAAATCAACAATTGGCATATTGTATAAATATAATTTTTTTAAATAGGAAAATTTAACATGTCAATCTACTCTGTACAAATATTTGGTACTACCTACCTACATACATAAAATATACATGCATTTACAACAGAAATATTAAAAAATTTCCATGACCTTACATATATGTGTAGAGAGAATGATTTTCTCAGCATCCCAACATGACATTTTTTGATATCATAGAATACTGTAGTTTCAGACATTCTTAGACTCAATCCATCTCTAATCTATTTCCTATTATACTAAAATAATACCTTCTAAAGCAGGTCTTTCAATTATTTTCATTTGGGCTGTGTGAGTATGTGTGCTAATTCACTCAGTTGCAGCTAACTCTTTGTAGCCCCATGGGCTACATTTTATGCCCCACGTAGCCACCAGGCTCCTTCGTCCAAGGAATTTTCCAGGCAAGAATACATTTCTTGACAGGTTGTCATTTCCTACTGCAGGGGATCTTCCTGACACAGGGATCAAACCCATGTCTCCTGAGTCTCATGGATTCTTTACCACTGTGTCACCTGGGAAGCTTTTTTTCCTTTGTGCTAAGAACAAGTTTATCATATTTTATAATTGTAAAACAATTAGTTCTTATAAAATACCATTTATTTTTAATAAAGATAAGAGGATTTGGAAGGCTCTCCAAACTAAATTTGTTTCACCAGCAAAACTTCTAATTACTCAGGGTACAAACCTATGCTACATAGAAAGACATGAGAATGTCTGTCATTTTAGCAAGTTTAATCATGTGTTTCTGAAAAAAACAAAAAACAAATTGAAGCATATTATGTTTTCTCCACTGTGCTTGATATTCCAAGTATAGTTTTACAGTAGTGAAAGAAACTCAAGAGCACAAATATATGTAAGAGACAATTGGAATTTTAGCTAGTATATGGTGCTGTGCTGTGCTGTTCTTAGTCGCTCAGTCCTATCAGACTTTTTGCAACCCCACGGACTGCAGCCCACCAGGCTCCTCTGTCCACGGGGATTTTCCAGGCAAGAATACTGGAGTGGGTTGTCATGCTCTTCTCCAGGGGATCTTCCCAACCCAGGGAATGAACCCAGGTCTACCTTACTGGAGGCAGATTCTTTACAGTTTGAGCCACCAGGGAAGATAAAAATAGGGCATAGAGAAGGCACAGAATCAGCATCCCTAACCTGTTCTCTCCCTGTCTTGTTAATTTTTGCATGTCAGAAACACAAAGCTTAAAGTTGAGAACAGGTGGAATATAAAGCAGAAATAGGATTTAATAGGGAAATTCTGTAAAACAATTTCTTTTTCCATCTAAACAGGGTTGGACAAGTGAGTGTGTGTCAGATTAAGCAGAAAGTTAGTTGTAGGCAAAAATAAGTTTAGTCTATCTTTAAAACCTACCTGGAAACCAATGAAGTGTTTAAATATTGATAATACAAAATCTAATTTAAACCAAAGTCATACCCTCTGCATAGTATTTATTTCACACCCTCTACTCTTGGACTATCACCCAGAATCATCCTACATTATTTAGTTTAGGAGCCCCGGTTCAGAAATCCTTTGACTCATTGAGAGATCTCAGTAATATACTCAGACATATAGAGAACACATTTTACATTTGCTATTATTTCTGACACATTTTTAAGTATTTCTTTACCAGGTTTTGATTACTTTGTCAATAGGTGAAAACACTTATCATCTTACAAACTTGATTCTCTTTATCTTTCTCAGTGAGGTATTCTGGAAAATTCCAAATCTGACTAACTCCAAGGTTCTGCTTTCTCCTCACCTGCTTGCAACTGTCCCTCAATAGAATTAGTTTCCTGTGCAACTTTGTTTTACTCTTTTTTTCTTTTCAGTCTTTCAACACTCTTGAGTCTTACTTGAAAATATTAAATCATGTTTTTCTGAGCAAATACATTCATCAGATGAAAATCACTTCTTCCATTTATCCTTTTCACCATCAAATACTTGCATCTGCAACCATATTCATATACAGTTTATTGATTTTAGTAAAAGAAATCTTCTCCACATCTAGCTGAGGCCACTCCACTTAAAAAAAAAAAATCAAACCATGTTCACTTTCTTTAGGTGGTGGTTTAGTCGCTAAGTCATATCCAACTCTTGTGACCCCATGGACTGTGCTCTGCCAGGTTCCTTTGTCCATGGGATTTTCCAGAAAAGAATACTGCAGTGGGCTGCTATTTCCTTCTCCACACTATCCTTTAAACCCACAAAATTCTCCTGCTGATTGGTATTAGGGTTTGTTTCATTTGTATTGCTATCACTACCACCATCAAGTGAACACACTTCAGGAACTACCATTTTAAAACACACCAATAGACAAAAGAAAAACTAATTCTTTGATCTTATGTGTTTTTCTGTCCATTCTCCCAAATTTTTATGACCTCTTCCACAGTAAAACTCCTAACAGGAGCTATATAAATGTATGACCCTTAAGTTCCCACCATTTATCACTTCTTTATTCCAATCAATCACTTGTGCCTCTTCCCACTCTGTTGTAAACTTTCTGGTCAAAGTCATAAGTAACTTCTCTCTTACTAAACTTGTTAATCATCATTTCAATCAGTTCAGTCGATCAGTCGTGTCCAACTCTTTGCAACCCCATGGACTGCAGCATGTCAGGCTTCCCTTGTCCATCACCAATACCCACAGCTTGCTCAATCTCATGTCTATCGAGTCAATGACACCATCCAATCATGCCATCTTCTGTCGTCGTCTCCTGCTGNAGTCGTGTCCAACTCTTTGCAACCCCATGGACTGCAGCATGTCAGGCTTCCCTTGTCCATCACCAATACCCACAGCTTGCTCAATCTCATGTCTATCGAGTCAATGACACCATCCAATCATGCCATCTTCTGTCGTCGTCTCCTGCTGCCTTCAAACTTTCCAAGCATCAAGGTCTTTTCCAGTGAGTCAGCTCTTTGCATCATGTGGCCAGAGTATTGGAACTTCAGCTTCAGCATCAGTTTTTCCCATGAATATTCAGGATTGGTTTCCTTTTGGATTGACTGGTTTGATCTGCTTGCAGTCCAAGGGACTCTCAAGAGTCTTCTCCAACACGACAGTTGAAAAGCATCAATTTTTAGGCACTCAGCTTTTGTTATAGTCCAACTCTCACATCCATGCATGACCACTTTAGATGGACCTTTGTCAGCAGAAAAGTAATGTCTCTCCTTTTTATATGTTGCCTGATGCTGGGAGAGATTGGGGGCAGGAGGAGAAGGGGACGACCGAGGATGAGATGGCTGGATGGCATCACGGACTCGATGGACATGAGTCTGAGTGAACTCCGGGAGATGGTGATGGACAGGGAGGCCTGGCGTGCTGCGATTCATGGGGTTGCAAAGAGTCGGACACGACTGAGCGACTGAACTGAACTGAACTGAACTGAGGTTGGTCATAGCTTTTCTTCCAATGAACAAGTGTCTTTTAACTTCATGGTTGCAGTCACTATCTGCAGTGATTTCGGAACTCAAGAATATAGAGCCTCTCACTGTTTCTAATGTTTCCATGATCTATTTGCCGTGAAGTGACGGAACCAGATGCCATGATCTTAGTTTTCTGAACGTTGAGTTTTAAACCAGTTTTTTCACTATCCTCTTTCACTTTAATCATGAGGCTCTCTAGTTCTTCACTTTCTGCCATATAGGTGGTGTCATCTGCATATCTGAGGTTATTGATATTTCTCCCAGCAATCTTGATTCCAGCTTGTGCTTCTTCCAGCCCAGCATTTCTCATGATGTACTCTGCTTAGAAGTTAAATAAGCAGGGTGACAATATACAGCCTTGACGTACTCCTTTTCCTATTTGGAACCAGTCTGTTGTTCCATGTCCAGTTCTAACTGTTGCTTCCTGACCTGCATACAGGTTTCTCAAGAGGCAGGTCAGGTGGTCTGATATTCCCATCTCTTTCAGAATTTTGCACAGTTTATTGTGATCCACCCATTCAAAGTTTGTGACATAGTCAATAAAGCAGAAGTAGATGTTTTTCTGGAACTCTCTTGCTTTTTTGATGATCCAGCACATGTTGGCAATTTGATCTCTGGTTCCTCTGCCCTTTCTAACAGTATAGAGCTTCTCTATCTTTGACTGCAAAGAATATAGTCAATCTGATTTCAGTATTGACTATCTGGTGATGTCTATGTGTAGAGTTGTCTGTTGTGTTTTGGAAGTGGGTGTTTCCTAGAAAAGTGTGTCCTCTTGGCAAAATTGTTAGCCTTTGCCCTGCTTCATTTTATACACCAAGGCCAAACTTGCCTGTTACTCCAGGTATCTCTTGACTTCCTGTTTTTTTGCATTCCAATCCTCTATGACGAAAAGCATATCTTTTTTTTTTTTAAATTCATTCTAAAATGTCTTGTGGGTCTTCATAGAACCATTCAACTTCAGTGTCTTTGGCATCAGTTAGTGGTTGCAGCATAGACTTGGATTACTGTGATGTTGAATGGTTTGCCTTGGAAACAAACTGAGATCATTCTGTTGTTTGAGACTGCACTCAAGCACTGTATTTTGCACTCTCTTATTGACTATGAGGGCTATTCCATTTCTTCTAAGGAATTCTTGCCCACATAGTAGATATAATGGTCATCTAAATTAAATTCACCCATTCTTGTCCATTTTATTTTACTGATTCTTAGGATGTCGAAGTTCAGTCTTGGCATCACCTGCTTGACCATGTCCAACTTATCTTGATTCATGGACCTAACATTCCAGGTTTCTATGCAATATTGTTCATTACAGCATCAGACTTTGCTTTCAACAAGAGATACATTCACAACTGAGCATTGTTTTGAGGGAGCAATTGTTAGGTAGTCAGTGTAGGGTCAGAAAGTAGGTTATTTTTCTAATTTCAATTTTAATTCTCTCACATAAACTTTTTGCTCTGTTAGACAAAACCTGTATTTGCTACTTCAGTTTATGGGCATTCATATTAATGTCTAGAGATTCATAGAGCACCCAGACCCCACGAAAGACAATCGTATTAACTGCTTTTCAATTTATCAAGAAAAAAAAAAAAAAACCTCCAAAAAAACCATTAAGTCTTAAACATACATTTAGTATCTAAATAATGGTCTGGGGTCTTGAGAAAGGGTCGTGGGATGGCGTCACAATGTCTGAAGAAATTGAGAAACTTGGAGATCTAAAAAAGCCATGAAAATGGCAAACTGGACAGTGTGACATTCAAACTGGTTGGTCAAAATGACATATTTTAAAGTCATGAGCCAGCAAAAAATATACATATCAATACTAGTGAAGATATAAAACTGCTGTAATCCCTGTCTTTTGGGGTTCTTCCCCCACTCTAAGTGTCTATGCTGTGAGCTTCATATCTGTTCGTTAAAATAAACTTTACCTGTGTGAGTGCGAGTCTGAGACATTCATTCTTTGGCTCCGTGAACAGAACTCAAGTTTCACATTTCATCTTCCACTTTGGCCAAGCTGCTTCAGTCTTTCTGGAGCTATTTCTCCATTCTTCCCCAGTAGCATATTGGACATCTACCTACCTGTGGGGCTCAACTTTCAATGTCATATATTTTTTCCTTTACATACTCTTCATGGGGTTCTTGAGGCAAGAATACTGAAGCGGTTTGTCATTTCCTTCTCTGGTGGACTATGTTTTGTCAGAACTATCTACCATGACCTATTGTAGGGAAAGGGCAAATTAGCCAAGATGGCATGCTCAGGCTTTCTCATCCCACGGCCTCTCGCTCTTGCCCCACGTTTTGTAAATAATGACTATGCAGAAGCTGAGATCACTTATAGTACATCACGAGGTACTCACTTGGCCATGGGTACTTTGTGTGATATGCCTGTATGAGCTTCACCATGAAAGCCCTTGCTGCTGCTGCATTGGGGCTACATTGGGGCATCATCATTATTATGTTATGTAAGGTTATGTTATGGCTCCATTATGATTCCATTATGGTTATGTTGCTACTACATAACCATAATGCTACGGCTCCTGCATCAGCCAGAGAAGAGGCTGTGTTATGGCCGCCGTGCCATCAAGGAGAGAATAACTGTGTCTGCAGTTCCTATGACTCTTTGCATCTTCTTCCAGCCTCTTTCCTTGTGCCTTGCCTACCCTGGGTTCGGCAAACAGCAAGCAAGACAACTGGCCTCATGAACAAGATTAGCAAAATATCCTCCCACCTTGGGTGGCCCTGCATGGCATGGCTCATAGCTTCATTGAGTTACACAAGGCTATGATCCATATGGGAGAAGGCAATGGCACCCCACGCCAGTACTCTTGCCTGGAAAAATCCCATGGATGGAGAAACCTGATAGGCTGCAGTCCATGGGGTCGCTAAGAGTCAGACACCACGGAGCGACTTCACTTTCACTTTTCACTTTCATGCATTGGAGAAGAAAATGGCAACCCACTCCAGTATTCTTGCCTGGAGAATCCCAGGGACAGAGGAGCCTAATGGCCTGCCGTCTATGGGGTCGCACGGAGTTGGACACAACTGAAGCGACTTAGCATGATCCATATAATCGTTTTCAGTTAGCTTCCCTGGTGGCTCAGAGGTTAAAGTGCCTGCCTCCAATGCAGGAGACCTGGGTTCGATCCCTGGGTCGGGAAGATCCCCTGGAGAAGGAAATGGCAACCCACTCCAGTATTCTTGCCTGGAAAACCCCATAGACGGAGAAGCCTGGAAGGCTACAGTCCATGGGGTCGCAAAGAGTCGGACACGACTGAGCGACTTCAGTTCACTTCACTTCACTTCTGTGATTGTAGTTTTCATTCTGGAGGTTGCAGGCTTATAGTGCTTGCTTCTTTTGTCTGCCCTCTGACGGAAAAGAATAAGAGGCTTGTGCAAGCTTCGTATCCAAGTCTTGCTCTGGTGGGCACGGCCATACTCAGTAAATCTTTACTCCTATTGTCTGATGAGGGGTGAGGCTGTGCTTCCACTCCATTAGTTCTTTGGCCTGAGACAACTCAGTCTTAGAGCTAAAGGCTGTATGGTAAGAATTTTTTTTCTGTTGGGAAAAGATTTTTGTGATATCTCTCTCCCACAAAGATTGATATAATTCCAATACGAATTGAAATTTTCACAATTCTTATTGTCATTTAGATTTTAAAAGGTTAAGTAAAGGACAATGGGGTATTCTTGATACAGTTAAAAAAAAAAAAAAAAAGCACAAGTTTCCTCACCTTGACATAGATTCTGTCTTGCACTTTCCCAGGATTATATCTCTATTGTATTCTTTAGCCATCTACCTCTTCAAAGCATTTTACTTCATACTATTTTTTCTTCATTTTTGAAAAGTATTTCTAATTTTATTAACATCTTGTGAAGAGAGTCATTTGCATGTAATTAGTTTCTTCAGAAAATGATTTCTCTTTCTGAAATTATGCACTAGCACATTATAGAACAATCAAATTATCAGCCTCTCTTCCAAGGATCAATTCTACACTCAGAAATTATGATGAGTGAGGTTCTCCATCATTAAAACTGCATACAAATTCTTTAGAGCTGTCAAAGCAACATTGATGGTTGTTTTTTAATGTGTTTATGACTATCAGGAGTTAATGGCATTTTGTAACATGATGGAATTCTAGAGGAAGTTAATCTTTCCGTGAGTGGAATATGTAGCTGAAGGCCTAAAAATCCAAAAGAGCAACCTGTTACTATTTCTAGGCTTTTGCTCACCAACAATAGCCAGTTTACCAACTTTCTGATCTACACATTAATGCTACATGAGTTTTAACTGAAATCTGATAGATTTTTAAAGACAATGAATTTTTACTATTTAGTGCACTGAGTTATCAAATAAAAAGCTAATATTAGGGGAACAGGAGTTTAGTTTTTCCTCCATGTCTTATAAATTTTGATAGACTGCCCTTCTGTTGATAAGCATATTTCATTTTTCCACGTGAAGATAAATGTGCATTATTTTCCAATGTATTCAAATTAATAAATGTTAGCATTTTGGGAATAAAATATGTTGCCAATAAGCAAAAACCAAATGGCACATGTATAATGGCAGGAATCACATTAAATAAATGTGCAGAAATTACAATACAGGACCTCATATTTTCCCCATCAAAAGTAGAATGACAGAGCAGATGTACCTTTTCTGTTCCTTTTATTTCAGTGTTTTTTAAACATTAATGTGCTACCTGAGGATTTTATTAAAATTCAGATTTGGGTTCAGTAAGACACGTGTTGGATTTGAGATTGGGCATTTTCAAAATGCTTCCTGGTGAGCAGATGCTACTGTTCTTTTGATCTGATGCCACTTTGAGTTGTAAGGCTAGGCTACTTAACAAATGTGTTTCCACCATGGAAGCATTTCCCATTGTTTGTAGCGGCTTCTTTCCCTAGGATACTTTTTGCATCTACCAGCTTTATTTTCTGTACCCTCTGTTTACTAGTGATACTACCTACATGTAAACCTCAACTGGTTAGTATCATATCTTCATGCAGCTCTTAAACACATCTTGACTTCAATCAAGAACAACTGATAGAAATCTCTGATAGTGGAGTCCTCAAATCTGTATCTGTAAAAATAATTCCAAAAGTGTTTACAATTTACACCAGTATTGGAGATCCAAAATATTAATAGATGTCTATCATAAGGGCAAGAATATTCATATGCTTGGGGAGAAACAAGTAACTCTGCTGATTCGTTGATCTCTATTTATGCCTATTTATTTTAGTCTGTTAAATCCAATAACAAATTTTATTTCAAACAGGAAAGAACTGATCTCTTGGCACAAGCAACAGTCTCTCAAGCTATACAGTATACCATTTACTCCATAACATAGCTGTTATATTTTGTTGACAATTGATTTCACACTTATGTTTTTAGAAGCTTCTAAAACACATGACTTCTAAAGCATATGGGGCTTCCTAGGTGGCTCCATGTGAATGAGTCAACTGGTTCATTCCAATGCAGGGGCCGTGGGCTTGACCCCTGGGTCAGAAGATCCCCTGGAGAAAGAAATGGCAACCCAATCCAGTATTTCTGTTGTTCAGTCTCTAAGTTCTTTCTGACTCTTTGTGACCCCATTGACTGCAGCACGCCAGGCTTCCCTGACCTTCACTATGTCCCAGTTTGCTCAGATTCAAGTCCGTTGAGTCAGAGATTCTATATTCCAGTATTCTTGCTGAGAAAATTCCATGTACATAGGAGCCTTATGGGTTACAATCCACAGGGTCACAAGAGAGTTGGACATGGCTTAGCAACCAAACAACAAAACAAAAACCATATACAAATCATTAACCATACTGCCTATTAACAACCACCCATTTACTCATCAGCAAGTAGAAAAAGAAAGTGATCTCTTCACTCAGCCCCAAAGAAGTCCTCTCCAGTGTACTGTAGTGACAAATGTAGTTGTCATACACAATGTGCCTGTAGCAGTGTTTTAATTTAGGTATTTACAGTATTACAAAGCAAGCAAGAGAATGACAAAAAAGCAAAAGCTTCAGAATGTATAGATTAGTTTCAAACTATTGTATAATATTTCTCTGGGAAGAAAACTGTTAAAGATCATGAATCATGTAACCTGATTATCAAAGTAGAAAAAGACACAATAGAAGCCTCCAAGCAGAATAATCTTGATTTAAAATTTCTTTTTGCTTAACTTGTAATCCCCGACTGCATATACACTCAAACCACATTTATGTTCAAATATTCTAACAGTGATATGTTTCTTAAAGGAAGGAATGATATTTATTTTTTATTTTAATGTTTTGTAACATACAGCTTTTGTATATAACTTGTTTTTATATGATGAAGGTATTGTAATATACTGCAAGACATATATCCAATGTTATAGCCTTTCTACTAAAGGATGGAGTATTGAAATATTGTCTTATTAAACTTAACATTGAATTAGAGCAGAATGGTAAATGCCTTATAGTCTCTTGCACAAAGTTCTAATATGGCAAGTGTCACTTTTAAAGCAGGTGACAGTTACTCTCTGATCCTTGAAGTGACAGTTGCAATTGATAATTTTATTTGGAATATATGTGTCTATTTATGGGAAGTGATGTTGTTCACTATGATATGTTAAAATAAAAATAAAATTATAATTTCCAGTCATCTCAAATAACTATTTGAATTAAGGAAATTCTAGTAAATTTTTCAAATTAACCTTCACTATCACAATGTAATATCTATCAACTGCTTACTATGTACTAGGCATTATTCCAAAAAACATTTAATGGATTGTTTCACTTAGTTTTCACAATTCTAGGAAATGTACTATTAAAATTACCATCCGGCAGATGAAGCAACTGACACACAGAGAAGTTAACTTACTTATCTGAGATCATAAGATTATAAAAATATAAAGATAAAATTATAAGAATAAAAACCTTGGAAGACATTCTAAGCTTCAAAATGCATGTATTCAATATTGCTTTCCATGAGAATCATATTTGTGGCTAAAATGTCAAGGCACTTCATTGAAATCATGTAATTTTATACTTTAGTTTCCTCATTTGTAAGAGGAATGCCTAAGCCATTCAGAACTGATTATTTTTTATCTTTTTAACCAGATTTCAAGAATGATACATAGTTCCTTTAATGTATGTAATTACCAACAGGCTAGTAAATATAGAATTTAAGTAAATATTTTTATTTATGAATGACATGTAGAGGCAGATGGAAAATACTTTTAAGTTATTAAGGCTATTGATGATGAATTAAAAAGCATAAGCAGAATCCTTCAATACTATCCTCCTATATACGATGTTTATAGACACATATAATTTAAAAGAATATGTTTCAATTTTTTCATTGTTTAGTGTTTCAAGGGAAGCAGTTTATTATATATTAATATTATTTTGTAGAATGAAATGGTTCTATGGTCAAAAACAGTGATGATACATTAGGTTCTTAAATTTATAAATGTATACTGACTGAAAATGTTTTTGCAATGTTTAATACACTAATTGCTCCTTAGAAGAAAAGCTATAATAAGCCTAGACAGTGTATTAAAAAACAGAGACATCACTTTTCCAACAAAGGTCCATATAGTCAAACTATAGTTTTTCCAATAGTCATGTACAGATGTGAGAGTTGGACAATAAAGAAGTCTGAGTGCCAAAGATTTGATGCTTTCGAACTGTGGTAATGGAGAAGACTTTTGACAGTTCCTTGCACAATGCTGTAAAGAGGAATATTGCATAGGAACCTGGAATGATAGCCCCATGAATCAAGGCAAATTGGAAGTGGTCAAACAGGAGATGGCAAGAGTGAACATCAACATTTTAGGAATCAGTGAACTAAAATGGACTGCAATGGGTAATTTAACTCAGATGATCATTATATCTACTACTATGGGCAGGAATCCCTTAGACGAAATGGAGTATCCATCATATTCAACAAAAGAGTCTGACATGTGCTAGTTGGATGCAATCTCAAAAAATGACAGAATGATCTTTGTTCATTTCCAAGGCAAACCATTCAGTATCAAAGTAATCCAAGTCTATGTCCTGGCCAGTAATGCTGAAGAAGTTGAAGTTGAAGAGCTCTATGAAGACCCACAAGACCTTTTAGAACTAACACCCAAAAATATGTCCTTTTTGTTATAGCGGACTGAAATGCAAAAGTAGAAGAAACACCTGGAGTAACAGGCAAATTTGGCCTTGGAGTACAGAATAAAGCAGGGCAAAGAATTTTGCCAGCAGAATGCACTGCTCATAGCAAACATCCTCTTCCAACATATAAGACAAGACTCTACATAAGGACATCACCAGATGATCAACACTGAAATCAGATTGATTATATTCTTTGTAGCCAAAGATGAAGAAGCTCTATACAGTGAGCAAAAACAAGACTGGGACTTGATTGTGGCTCAGATCATGAACTCTTTATTGCCAAATTCAAATATAACTGAAGAAAGTAGCGAAAATCACTAGACCATTCAGATATGACCTAAATCAAATTCCTTACCATTATACAGTGAAAGTGAAAAATAAATTTAAGGGGCTAGATCTGATAGACAGAGTGCCTGACGAACTATGGACAAGGTTCATGACACTGTACAGGAGACAGGGAGCAAGACCATCCCCAAGAAAAAGAAGTGCAAAAAAGCAAAATGGCTGTCTGAGGAGGCCTTACAAATACTGTGAAAAGAAGAGAAGTGAAAAGCAAAGGAGAAAAGGAAAGATATACCCATTTGAATGCACAGTTCCAAAAAAGAGCAAGGAGAGATAAGAAAGCCTTCCTCAGTGATCAATTCAAAGAAATAGAGAAAAAAATAGAATGGGAAAGACTAGAGATCTCTTCAAGAAAATTAGAGTTACCAAGGGAATATTTCATGCAAAGATGGGCTCAATAAAGGACAGAAATTGTAAGGACCTAACAGAAGCAGAAGATATTAAGAAGAGGTGGCAAGAATACACAGAACTACTGTGCAAAAAAAAATCTTCACAACCCAGATAATCACAATGGTGTGATCACTCACCTAGAGCCAGACACCTGGAATGTGAAGTCAAGTGGGCCTTAGAAATCATCACTACGAACAAAGCTAGTGGAGGTGATGCAATTCCAGTTGAGCTATTTCAAATCCTAAAAGATGGTGCTGTGAAGGTGCTGAGTCAATATGGCAGAAAACTTGGAAAACTCAGCAGTAACCACAGGACTGGAAAATATCAGTTTTTGTTTCAATCCCAAAGAAAGGCAATGCCAAAGAATGCTCAAACTACTGCACAATTGCACTTATCTCACATGCTGTTAAAGTAATGCTCAAAATTCTCCAAGCCAGGCTTCAGCAATACATGAACCGTAAAATTCCAGAAGTTCAAGCTGGTTTTAAAAAAGGCAGAAGAGCCAGAGACTAATTTGTCATCAGCAGGATCATCAAAAAAGCAAGAGAGTTCCAGAAAAACATCTATTTCTGCTTTATTGACTATGCCAAAGCCTTTGACTGTGTGGATCACAATAAACTGTGGAAAATTCTGAAAGAGATGGGAATACCAGACCACCTAACCTGCCTCTTGAGAAATCTGTATGCAGGTCAGGAAGCAACAGTTAGAACTGGACATGGAACAACAGACTGGTTCCAAATAGGAAAAGGAGTACGTCAAGGCTGTATATTGTC
>SJYX01016586.1:761938-782167 GCA_006410675.1 Oreotragus oreotragus | reverse complement strand
CTCTTTAATCAGCTCTTCTGGAGCAGAAGCACAGAGCTCTTTGCTTCTCTTGGTTTTCCCCCTTGTCTGATATGCCAAGATCTGTGATGCAGGCACAGGAATTCTCTTGACTATGATACCAAGTCTAGAGCTCCAAGTTCAGAAGGTTGAAAATGACCTTGAAATAAGTGACCTTGAAATTTTTATTGTCTTTATTTTTGGGGGGGCTCCAAAATCACTACAGATGGTAACTGCACCCATGAAATTAAAAGATGCTTCCTCCTTGGAAGGAAAGTTATTACCAACCTAGATAGCATATTCAAAAGCAGAGACATTACTTTGCCAACAAAGGTCCGCCTAGTCAAGGCTATGGTTTTTCCAGTGATCATATATGGATGTGAGAGTTGGACTGTGAAGAAAGCTGAGCACCGAAGAATTGATGCTTTTGAACTGTGGTGTTGGAGAAGACTCTTGAGAGCCCCTTGGACTGCAAGGAGATCCAACCAGGCCATTCTAAAGGAGATTAGTCCTGGGTGTTCTTTGGAAGGACTGATGCTAAAGCTGAAACTCCAGTACTTTGGCCACCTCATGCGAAGAGTTGACTCATTGGAAAAGACTCTGATGCTGGGAGGGATTGGGGGTAGGAGGAGAAGGGGACGACAGAGGATGAGATGGCTGGATGGCATCACCAACTCAATGGACTTGAGTTTGAGTGAACTCAGGGAGTTAGTGATGGACAGGGAGGCCTGCTGTGCTTTGACTCATGGAGTTGCAAAGAGTCGGACACGACTGAGTGACTGAACTCAACTGATATTCATAAGGTGTACAATTGTACCACTTATGAATTTGGAGATATGCAAACATCCATGATACCATCACCACAATCAAGTTAACACACATATCTAGCACCTCCCAAAGTCTCCTGTGTCCTTAGCTTTTTGTTTGTTTCTGTGTAAGAACATAAGAACTCCCTCTTATATTCCTAAGTACAGAGTACTATAATGTAGCTACAGATAAGATATGGTATAGCAGATCTCTAGAAATAATTCATTAATATATTTGAAACTTTATACTCATGAAAAAAACAACTCCCACTTCCTCCAACATCTTATATCAGTCAACCAGTATTGTATTCTCTGCTTCTATGATTTTGAGTATTTTAGATTCCCAAGTAAATGGAATCAATGTGTTTATATACAAAAGAATATCCAGGAGCTGTCTGGCCTCTCTTGTTCACTGAAACACTGTTCACAATAGTCAAGATGTGATAAGAACCCATGACCCACTGACAAATGAATGGTAAAGAAAATGGATATTATTCAGCCTTAAAAAAGAAGGAAACTCTGCCATTTGTGACAGCATGGCTAAATCTAGAGGACATTAATGAATGAAATAAATCAGCCACAGGCATTGTCTAACAAGTTCCTCAGTTGTTGTATATATATCAAATTATGAGATCCACTCAGCTAAATTAATCCAAATAACTAACAAAATGTAAAGAGATTATTATTTTTTCATTTTCAACATTATTATATAGAAAATTCATGTGTTATATTTAAAAAGTCAAGCCTATAAAATATATTCAGTACTTAATAATATTTTAATTAATTAGATATATGGTCTAGTTTGCCAGCTGAGTGATGTCCCATGGCAGACTCGATAATATATAAGATTTGAATCTTTAAGCCACATTTCTAAAATGGTTTCAAGTTTGTGATAGAAACTCTATTCTTCCAACTTGCATATGTTTCCGACATGCTATATAATATAAACACATCATCTTACCATGGGCTGAACAGCTGGTATTCTTGGATTTCCAACCTGATCCCTCAGAGCCTGTCCACTTTTGCCCCTCTAATCTTATCACATACAACTTCCTTCTTCATTCCATTCACTTCCTCATGTCTGCTTATTAATTATAGCTTTTGATAACATGTAACTTTGTTAATCATGCCTTGTATCATATATTTTTTGTTTCTGCATGTTTATCATCATATAGTGTCAATTCCTTTATTTACAATAAAGAATATGATTTGGCCCAAATAACTACAGACACTCTTTTTTTTTTCTTCCTAATCTCTACCCATCTTGTAATCCACTCGACTGTGACTGTGATTACATGACAACCAATATAGTTACCAGTATATAAGGACTTGCTAGGCTAGTTTTTCAACAGCAGATAACGGATCAAGTAGTTTCCTTTAAAAATAAAAGTCTGAGCCTGTTAAAGGTTTTTGAAGGAGAAAATAAGAAAAAAACAAAAATCTCTAGTACATGAGGATGAATTTATACATGCAATTCTTTGTAACTCAACAAAGCAATAATACCTTTATGTAAGGATAATTTGCTGTTTAAAACAAGGTATTATATGCATATTTATATATATCATGAAGATGTAAAACTCAAACCCAAATCATCATGGACATATACAAATATATGAAATGCTTAAGACATAATTTCACATTCTTAGTGAGAAATATTTCTCAGTATAAAAGAGATTCAGTAAAAATGGCAACAATGAAGAAAAGAGGTATCAATTCAGAGATCCAAAATAACTTACACAAATTATTGATACTTTTCGCTTAATATCTATTAAAATTAACTAAGCATGTTTGCTTTCTGAATAAACTGTTGCTGAATGGACTATTAAAAGTCATGAATCTAAAATACATTACTGAATCAGAATTAAAAATTATAATCATAGAATTTTTATATTTATGAATTTATTTAGCAAAGGAAAAGATTATTTTAGAGTTTTTTTTTAAGTCTCAGTCCTTTTGTGCTACTAATATTCCAGATGAAATTAATTTTAACGTTTCAGTGTATAGCAATATAATTTTCATGCATGTGCTTTTGTAGAGAAATAAGCTTCTAGACTAAGAAATCAATAGCTGTTACTTAATGTTAGCCTGAAACTTTTGCTTTCCATTTTCATTTTCAATTACATTAGATATTTTATTAAGTTAAAAACAATTCAGAGATGGTTACATTTTGACAATAGTTATATTTGAATAGACTATATATTTGATCATGGAATAAATTAATAATGGATTGAAGCTGAAGTTTTATAATTAGTAAATAGCAATTCTGTTATTGAGTGTATATTAAAATCTCTAAAAAGTCTATTTGTCAATTATAAAATAATTTCTTCTTTTAAGGAAAAATGTAATATCATTTCCTGACCATGAGCTTTGTAACGCAGTATGTTCAATGATTGGTTTCTTAATTTAAAACTTGTATTTCAAGAAATTTCATCACTAATATTATAATTTTCTAAATTGAATGTGAACAAATGCTGATTTTGAAAAGCCAAAAAAATGATGTTTTGAAGTTTTATGATGAACATCTTAATTAATATAAGTTATTTAATTGAGAAGCCACAAATTCCCTCACCCATACTACAATTTTGTTNATTTAAAACTTGTATTTCAAGAAATTTCATCACTAATATTATAATTTTCTAAATTGAATGTGAACAAATGCTGATTTTGAAAAGCCAAAAAAATGATGTTTTGAAGTTTTATGATGAACATCTTAATTAATATAAGTTATTTAATTGAGAAGCCACAAATTCCCTCACCCATACTACAATTTTGTTCTTCTTTCTTTCACATCAAACTTCCTGTAAATTAAGCTCTTTCTGTTTTTCAATTACATCAAAGAGTTTCTATTGATTAGTCCTACAGAGACAATCCTTTTTCCTTTAGTCTTCATTACTGACATCTCTTACAAAATACATAGGCTTTGCAATTCTTTAAGGTTTAGTTACAAAACAATTTATTTCCTTTAATGTCATCTTACTTAATGACATTGAGATATACCACTTTATTAAAATTTTCATTAGCCTTGAAAGTATGTTTCAAATAAGAGAAGATTACTCACACCATACACTCAACTATAACTAACAAATGCTTATAGAAAACAAATAAAGAATTGGAAGAAACTAACTTCTTCAATCCAATCCAATTTTAGTAATACAAAATATTCATTATAAACTACACTAAAGTAAGAACAAATTTTTCTTGTATTTTCAGAACCTAAAAAAAATCTGGAACATAATTCTCGAATATCATTATTGAAAGAATTCTTACATTTATAATATGTTTAAAGAAAATATTTTCTTTGCAGTCTAAATATAGTCAATGTTAATTTTTCTTTTTTCTCAATTATGCTCTCTCTTTTAATCTCTTCCAGAGACACCTTCTCCCAGAAATAATGTTTTACCAGCTCTTTAGGGCATCCTTTAATCCAGTCAAATTGACACATAAATTTAACCACAACAGCCAACTATCTACATTTTGCTATAATCTAAATGTGCAAACATTTCAAATAACCTAGGAACTAAAATTCTCATGACTGAATATTGATGAAAGGATAAACAAGAGCTGATCTATGAGTATACCATCTTAGTCAATTTTTTAAAAAACTAGGAAATTCCATGCAAACTCTCTGCCAACCACAAAAAATTGGCTTTCAAAAAATTTAGGTGCTTCATCCAAAGCTGTTTTATTATTACTATTTTACATTTTCAATAAAAATTCTTACACAACTGCCTGGCTAGATGATTTCTATAGATTTTGTAATGGCAATGTGGATTAGAATACCATATGTCCACAAAGATATATTTCATTCAGTATGATAGAAAGCACTTTGGAATCAGTTTTCTACTTTGCAACACTGATGTTATAAATAATGTATCCATATGTGCTCTTCTGGCCTGTTTTACTTGTTTGTATAGCTTTTGCTGCTGTTCAGACAAAGGAATTTTAACCCCATTCTTTTCACTCACTATAAGTCTTTTATAGACTTTAATATTATTTTTATTGATTTCACTATTTCACCCAATAAATGAAGCAGTTCAGACTGTAGCCCTAAGAACAAAATAAACTAGTAGGCTGCACCATGAACAGCCATGACCAGAGTAGGCTTTGATTTCACATCAATTTTCCTTCACCACAATGTAATTTGGGGATACATACTGCTTTGAAAATTCAGTGAAAGATTTTAAAGTGCTTGCACCAATAACAATTGAATATACTTTTTTGCCCAATACAATTAACAATTTGCTAGTTGTCATTTCATTTTTAACATCTTCTCCAGAGTTGAATGTATAAGAGAGCCTGCTNTAATGTCATCTTACTTAATGACATTGAGATATACCACTTTATTAAAATTTTCATTAGCCTTGAAAGTATGTTTCAAATAAGAGAAGATTACTCACACCATACACTCAACTATAACTAACAAATGCTTATAGAAAACAAATAAAGAATTGGAAGAAACTAACTTCTTCAATCCAATCCAATTTTAGTAATACAAAATATTCATTATAAACTACACTAAAGTAAGAACAAATTTTTCTTGTATTTTCAGAACCTAAAAAAAATCTGGAACATAATTCTCGAATATCATTATTGAAAGAATTCTTACATTTATAATATGTTTAAAGAAAATATTTTCTTTGCAGTCTAAATATAGTCAATGTTAATTTTTCTTTTTTCTCAATTATGCTCTCTCTTTTAATCTCTTCCAGAGACACCTTCTCCCAGAAATAATGTTTTACCAGCTCTTTAGGGCATCCTTTAATCCAGTCAAATTGACACATAAATTTAACCACAACAGCCAACTATCTACATTTTGCTATAATCTAAATGTGCAAACATTTCAAATAACCTAGGAACTAAAATTCTCATGACTGAATATTGATGAAAGGATAAACAAGAGCTGATCTATGAGTATACCATCTTAGTCAATTTTTTAAAAAACTAGGAAATTCCATGCAAACTCTCTGCCAACCATAAAAAATCGGCTTTCAAAAAATTTAGGTGCTTCATCCAAAGCTGTTTTATTATTACTATTTTACATTTTCAATAAAAATTCTTACACAACTGCCTGGCTAGATGATTTCTATAGATTTTGTAATGGCAATGTGGGTTAGAATACCATATGTCCACAAAGATATATTTCATTCAGTATGATAGAAAGCACTTTGGAATCAGTTTTCTACTTTGCAACACTGATGTTATAAATAATGTATCCATATGTGCTCTTCTGGCCTGTTTTACTTGTCTGTATAGCTTTTGCTGCTGTTCAGACAAAGGAATTTTAACCCCATTCTTTTCACTCACTATAAGTCTTTTATAGACTTTAATATTATTTTTATTGATTTCACTATTTCACCCAATAAATGAAGCAGTTCAGACTGTAGCCCTAAGAACAAAATAAACAAGTAGGCTGCACCATGAACAGCCATGACCAGAGTAGGCTTTGATTTCACATCAATTTTCCTTCACCACAAATGTAATTTGGGGATACATACTGCTTTGAAAATTCAGTGAAAGATTTTAAAGTGCTTGCACCAATAACAATTGAATATACTTTTTTGCCCAATACAATTAACAATTTGCTAGTTGTCATTTCATTTTTAACATCTTCTCCAGAGTTGAATGTATAAGAGAGCCTGCTCTCTATTCCACCAGCCATTTGTTGAAATGATCATTTGGAAATTACTGAGCTTTCTCTCCCTCAGAATGGCTTGCACTTTCACTTAGGCAGATTTACCTCCTTATACATTTCACTTTCTCAAATACTATCATTTCTTACTATTCAGCTCAAAGCCTAGGTTCTCCCCCAAAGACTTCCTTTATACAATCTTTAATTTACCTAAAAATAACACAGAAAAAAATGTGACATATACATTTTTGGGGTAACTATTTTCCTAATGAAGATTAACTTCCAATGTCTAGATAAGTTGCACTAATTATGACTCACAAAATAAAAGTTTGGAAGTGTAAGAGATATTAGGGCTACATTCAATTTTCATTGTATGTTTTGTAGTTTATTCAACCAATATACATTTTTAGGATATTTCCATTCTTTTGGTCATTTGCAATTAAAAATAATGTTTGTGTACAGTTTACATACTTAATGGTTCATAAGTGAGATGATAATTGGTGTGTCAAGTTCATAAGTGAGAAGATAATTGGTGTGTCAAGTTTTAGTTTACATGTAGTTTTGTTAGATACTGTTATTTTTGTTGATCCCTGGGTCAGGAATAACCCCTGGGGAAGGAAATGGCAACCCACTCCAAGAGTTTTGCTTGAAAAATTCTATGGATAGAGGAGACTAGTAGGCTTCAGTCCATGGGGTTGTGAAGAGTCGGACACAACTGAGCAACTAAGCACAGATTTTTGTCTCCATTAAAGCTGCATTCAGTTGCATCCAGCATAAGAGTGCATGAATCTTAGCAACCTCAAAATAGCATACGTTGTGAAATTTTTGGATATTTTCAAGTCTTAGAAGCTAAACCAAAAATGAGACCTCAATTTAACTTTAAATTACATTTCCACTTACATGAATGATGTCAAATATTTTTCATAAGTTTAAGAGACATAAAACCAAATTTATTTAATCTTTTGTGAACTCTCCTGATTTGTCTGTTCTGTAAGTTTTTTGCTCTTTATCAACTTTTACAGCACTCTCTACACTAGATTTACTAGGCTTTCACTTGTGATATAATTTGCAAAGGTAAACATATGCATACACAATGTTTTGGCACATTTTTAATGCATTCAAATTATCAGTCTTGTTATTCCCTCAAGATTTTGAGTCACTGTTTTAAAACTACCTTGTGTCTCCCAAATATAAAAGAATCTGGAGGACATTTTCTATAACCAATTGTTTGTCTTCACTTTCACATTTTGATATTTTTAAAATTTAGAATCTACTGTGGTGAATGATGAGAAATGTGGAGGCAGCAAATTAGCACAAATGTCCAGAAATCTAAAGGAAAAAAATGTAAGAAAATTAACTTCCTATCAACCCTCCCTCTTTTTTCCCCCTTTTTTCACTTCCCGTCTCTCTTACATCATTCTTTCCTTCCTGAGTTCAGTTCAGTCACTCAGTCATGCTTGTTTCTGAAAGTATCTATGGTGACAAAAACAAATACTATAAAACTCTCAAATAAAAGCAAACATAAAATAAGAATTTTTAAAAGCTTCATACAATAGCCAGGGCATGGAAACAACCTAGATGTCCATCAGAAGACAAATGGATAAGAAAGCTATGGTACACACAATAGAGTATTACTCAGCCATTAAAAAGAATACATTTGAATCAGTTCTAGTGAGGTGGATGAAACTGGAGCTTATTATACAGAGTGAAGTAAGCCAGAAAGAAAAATACCAATACAGTATACTAATGCATATATATGAAATTTAGAAAGATGGTAATGATAACCCTGTATGCGGGACAGCAAAAGAGACACAGATATGTAGAACAGTCTTTTGGACTCTGTGGGAGAAGGCAAGGGTGGGATGATTTGGGAGAATGGCATTGAAACATGTATATTATCATAGGTGAAATGAATCGCAGTCCAGGTTCGATGCAAGATACAGGGTACTTGGGGCTGGTGCAATGGGATGACCCAGAGGGATGGGATAGGGAAGGAAGTGGGAGGGGGGGTTCAGGATGGGGAACACACGTACATCCATGGTGGATTCATGTCAATGTATGGCAAAACTAATACAATATTGTAAAGTAATTAGCCTTCAATTAAAATAAATAAATTTATATTAAAAAATAAATAAAAGCTTCATAAGTATATTGAATTAGAAAACACTGGACAGAAATCTCATGGAACTCTTTAGATAATTATATAATCAAAGTCACTTCACTACTTAGTGATAAAATTTGAGGCCCATTAACTGTAATTCCATAAAAACTGTAATTCCATAAAAACTCCACAAAACCACAACATGAAGATCTAATCAACCTAATTCAAAAATATATGATTTTTTCTTTTAAATGATTTATTTTGCATGTTTATTATTATACTTGTTAAGAGATTTATTTCTGTTTTGTTTCATTTCTGTTATTTTGTTTTTTCTTCTGTTTTAAATATAAATGTATTTATTTTAATTGGAGACTAATTACTTTATAATATTATGTTAGTTTTGCCATACATACATCAATAAATCATTTTATAAACATCAAAAAATAATAAAAAATTTAAAAAGTAAAAAAATATGATTGAGGTCAATATTAACACAAAACTAATACTCTTGATAGATAAAATTATGTTGCATGCTGAAATGTTATACAACAAACAGTAATCCTATATGATTTGAAAATATTCCCATTATATGAATTTTTCTTTTACAAAGATATACATTTGACCAGAATTAGGCCTGAATATATTTTAAAGATTATCACAAAAAAGTAAAAAAGTAAAAAAATATGATTGAGGTCAATATTAACACAAAACTAATACTCTTGATAGATAAAATTATGTTGCATGCTGAAATGTTATACAACAAACAGTAATCCTATATGATTTGAAAATATTCCCATTATATGAATTTTTCTTTTACAAAGATATACATTTGACCAGAATTAGGCCTGAATATATTTTAAAGATTATCCTTCTCAGTAAAACAATAAAACAGAGATTATTTTTCAAGTTAGGAGGTTATTTTAGATTATATTTACAATTAATACGTAACAAAATTGACTCAAGAATGGAATAAGCCAAGGTATAATCACTTTATTTATTTATTTTTAATATTATTTGTTGATGAGGAAACAAAGAGATATTAGGGCCGATAAAAAAGATTTGTGGTTAAAAGAAAATCACTTGAAGAGCAAAGACCCAGTAAAATAGCAATGTAAGAATTATTTTAAGTAGTTCTTTGTTGCTAGGAAGATATTTAACCTAATTTGTTTTTTCAGTAGATAAATCATTTAAAATTTTAATTAAACACTTAAAGAGCTATCAGCTTTTACAATTTGTTACAACAAAATCAGGCTCACAGGATAGCATTTAATCAGAAGGTTCTGTTCATAGTTCATAACATCATATCAAGGCCAAATTATCAACCTGGTGTAAGGTGAATTAAAATAGAAATGTTTTTTATAAAGTAAAAATGCTACCTCATTAATCAAGACCAATTAATTTGATTTTAATATTTTTAAATTTATATGATAATTAAGAAATCATAAAATATCTAAATAAGTAAACATTTGTATAAACTGTTTCCAATGTGAAAATAGAAAACTGGAAAAAGATCATTTTTATAGCAATCAGTGAAGTTGCTCCTATGGTTTTGTGCTAGATAAAATTATTTTTCTCTGAAAAAATTGTCAATTAATATTTGCTAATTTTTTAATCTGTAGATTCTTTTAATATGAACCAGAGCATAACCAAATGCTGACACATGCTGGGATTATACATAATTACAGTTAATATATATTTAAATTACATTTATTATATATACCATGAGCAAGCATACAAATATAAATGTTTTATATTTAAGAAAATTAAAACATTATCAAATACATTTTTCTATATTTTTCTTATTTTGAGATATTTTTGTTGGTTTTGACATGAAAATGCTTTAAATATGGTTTTTAATGTTTTGCTGCTGCTGCTAAGTCACTTCAGTCGTTTCCGACTCTGTGCGACCCCATATACGGCAACCCACCAGGCTCTCCTGTCCCTGGAATCCTCCAGGCAAGAACACTGGAGTGGTTTGCTATTTCCTTCTCCATTGCATGAAAGTGAAAAGTGAAAGTGAAGTCGCTCAGTCGTGTCCGACTCAGCGATGATCCCGTGGACTGCAGCCTACCAGGCTTCTCCATCCATGGGGTTTTCCAGGCAAGAGTACCAGAGTGGGGTGCCATTGTGTTCTCCGAATATTCTCCTAGAAATTATATGATTTATATACATATGTGTTATAAATCACTTTAGTCGTGTCCAACGCTTTGCCACTTAATGAACTATATAGCTTGCCAGATTTCTCTATCCATGGGATTTTTCAAGACAAGAATACCAGAGTGAGTTGCCATTTCCTTCTCCAAGGGGTCTTCCCCACTCAGAGATTGAACCCCTGTTTCTTATGTCTCATGCATTGGTAGGTGGGTTCTGCATATAAATATGCATGTGTATATTTCCATGTATATGTCTATATTCATTAATTAATGTTTTCTTTTTTGGCTTGTGAGATAAAACGCATCCTCAGAAAATTATTTCCATTAGTAGAGTACGTAAACAGCCTCATGTATTTTTTTACTGATCATTTTGGATTTTATTTTCAACATTCAAAACTTTTCTCCTTTCTGAATTTATTTCTGTAAGAAGTAAGGTAGACATCACCTTCCCTTTTTTTACCCCCAAGTGGGAAAATGGTACTATCTAGGTTTTCCAAATGCTAAACTGAATCATTTTCTTTTGATGTAAAATGACATGACAATACAATATAAAATACAAGACAGTGTAACATATTAAGCACCATATATATTAGATTGCCTTCATTATTTCATTGATTGGTTTCTCTCTTCTTGGCCCACTGCCACATGGATTTAATAAATTTCTAAGGAAATAATAATAAAGAACCTGCTTGCCAATGTAGGATATATGAGAGACTCAGGTTTGATCCCTGGGTTGGGAAGATCCCCTGGAGGAGGCCATAGCAATCCACTCAGGTATTCTTGCCTGGAGAATACCATGTACAGAAGAGCCCTGTGAGTTATGTCCATTTCACTGCAGACATGACTGAAGTGACCTAACACACAATTGATTAGGTCTCAGTTCAGTTCAGTCACTCAGTTGTGTCCGACTCTTTGCGACTCCATGAATTGCAGCAAGCCAGGCCTCCCTGTCCATCACCAACTCCCAGAGTTTATCCAAACTCATGTCCATAGAGTCGGTGATGCCATCCAGCCATCTTATCCTCTGTTGCCCCCTTTTCCTCTTGCCCCCAATCCCTCCCAGCATCAGAGTCTTTTCCAATGAGTCAACTCTTCGCATGAGGTGGCCAAAGTACTGGAGTTTCAGCTTTAGCATCATTCCTTAAGAACGCCCAGGACTGATCTCTTTTAGAATGGACTTGTTGGATCTCCTTGCAGTCCAAGGGATGAAGTTGCTCAGTCGTGTCCGACTCTTTGCGACCCCATGAACTGTAGCCTTCCAGCCTCCTTTATCCACGGAATTTTCCAGGCAAGAGTACTGGAGTGGGTTGCCATTTCCTTCCCCAGGGGATCTTCCCAATCCAGGAATCGAACTCGGGTCTCCTGCATTGCAGGCAGACACTTTACCATGTGAGCCACCTGGGACTCTTCATTATGTTTTAAGTTATGTAAGAGTCCTTTAAAATGAACTCATTTCACATATAATAATATTATCTTTGTTTTTTCTGTTTGTATTTAAACTTCTTAACTTCTAACCAGGAATCTTAGTTTTCCCTTTAAGGAAGAGTTAAGGAATGTAAAGTGAAAAATGATAGTGTCTGTTTCAGTGACTAATATATAAGACACTTACAGAATTCTTTCCTTCAACCAGTCCCAAGAAGGATGCTTTCTCTCAATTGTGAAACCTATTACTAAAGCAATATCATTCATTTTTCTAGTTAATTATCTTCTCTGACTTAATTACTTTATTAATTCAAGTAATTAGCTACTTGATTCAGAAACTGTCCAGAGATCGGTGTATTTGTTTGGATTCTGACCCCCAACAAAATAAAATTAAAGCAGATTTTTCTTCTGATTAAATACTAAAAATTAGTAAAGTTACTGCTTTCTCAGCTGATTTACTAATTGACTTCAGTTAGAAGTTTTGCTGAGATGAGTAATGACTACACAATCGACCTCAAAGTAAAAACAAAGGCAAAGACAAAGGAATAAAAGGAAAATCTTTTCTTCTTTTTCACTGTTAACTTGAGGTCAGTCAGGCAATGCAAAGGTTGCACTTCTAACGTATAAAACAAAATTCCACCCCAGAAACAATTTTTTAAAGTAATCAATCCATTAAAAAGATGAGCAAAACAAAATCTGATTTTCATATTTTTTAAGAATTTGCTAAGAGGATAATATGCATACATACATAAAAAGAAATAAAGCAAAGAAAAAATTAAGTACATTCAATCAAGTAAAATTATCTCTTCAAAAATAATTTTATTTTATATTTAAGTTTTCTTACTAACTTTTTAAATATGGTTACTTCTCTGAGGCATAGCACAAAATGTATTTCTAAAGAAAAGTTCAACATTGTTTACTCAGTTTACTTATTTAGTCAGTTATTAAACTTTTTTTTAATTGTTTTTAACCTGAAACCAAGTCTTTGTCAGAGTTAAGACTTGCTCATTTAAAAGTGAATGAAATATTGTCATAACTGCCCTTTAGGAATCAGTCATGAGATGCAGACAAACATGAAACATCAAGGTACAAAAACATTGACTTTTTAAATAAAATATTACCAAAACCTTTACAGGTCAAAAATGCTTAGTAAGGGCTTCCTATTTGAATATGTAGTCAGCAATCAAAAACTGGGGAATAGCATTTGATAAGTATACACAGAAACATGGAATAAATGCATCATGGCATATTCTGAAAATTAAATTCATTAGTGGCAGGAGCACAGTATGAAGCATTGAAAATTGTTTATGATAATTTTAAAGATTCAGGTACAAAAGAAGTGATGGGAGGTTTCTTCCCTTTCTGACCCATTGTGAAGGGGTCTTGCCCCTGGCACTTCTGACCAGTGTCCCTAGTGTGAAATGGTTTCCCCTGATACTTGAGCTTGGCAGGCCTTGTGCAGAATCATTGCACAGAACTCTTCAAGATGTCAACAGTGCACCCTGTGTCAAGATGCTTCACCCAGCATTTTGATCTGAAGCACTGTGAGTGGTACCACTGTATCACTGGAGCTCCACTCCTTTCACCCTCTGACAAGAACCCTCTCCAAAGGCCTTTTGGAGAGAGTGTGTATTTTAGAGTGGGAGCCTGAACTTCTCCATTCGTTGATCAAAGAATAAAGCTTTCCCTTGCTTCTGAATAAAACTCAGTCTGGTACTGGCCCAAACAACACTGGCCAGAAGGAAACAAAGACTGAGACCAACTCACAAGGGTTAGTAATAAAATTCTGGTGACCCAGATGGCATGTACCATGGCCTTTTCACCTGCACCTATCCATTAGGCTCTGGGCTTACCTCAACGTCAGGAGGAGGCTTTGGGCTGTTTGCAAGAAGATGATTGACTCTAGGCTTGGAATTTACTCTGATGGGGTAGAATAGTGACAGCCACATTTAGAGAAACCCTGCCCATAATCCCTACATCCAGGTGTAGTACACACACAGGGTAGCCCCCAGAGCAATCCTGACTGTGCCCCCTAAGGAGATCAAACTGTGGCATCTTTGGGAAAGGGAGACTGAAGTTAATCTGTGCCTACCCACTGCCTATGGCTGGCTTTCCGGTGGTAGCAGGCACCTGAAGCCAGTGATGACCTGTGGACAAGGAGGAGCCCTGGCAACCTTGCCTACTATATCACCAGTATGGCTGAACTCTTGACACTTGTACAAGGCAGCAGAGGCTGTACCAGTGCTTCCGTTAGACTTGAGGTGAAGTAGTTGGTTTGTATTTCCAGGCCTTGTATATAAAATCATGGGCTTTGTCTACA
Source organism: Oreotragus oreotragus (assembly GCA_006410675.1). Lineage (NCBI taxonomy): Eukaryota > Metazoa > Chordata > Mammalia > Artiodactyla > Bovidae > Oreotragus > Oreotragus oreotragus. The sequence goes on along the minus strand of SJYX01016586.1, from coordinate 767,739 downwards.
ATGAGGGAGATGCAGATTCGATCCGTGGGTTGGGAAGATCTCCAGAGAAGACAATGACAGCCCACTCTGGTATTCTTGCCTGGAAAATCCCATGGACAGAAGAGCCTGATGGGCTAGTGTACATGGGGTTGCAAAGAGTCAGACATGACTGAGTGACTGAGCAGGGATCCATGAGTAATAAAACTAAATCTAGCATTTCTTTTTCCTTTTCCTTTGTGCTTAGCCTAGTTTTGCTTGCTCACAGGGGGCTGTGTTTAGAGGCCTTGAGCCCCATACTTCAAACCAGAGTCCCTGCTGCTAAACAGTTGCACAGATGCCAAAGCTCAACAGGCTGTGTGCACAATCATTGTGCATGACAGCATGATTCAAGATGGCTACAAGCTGTGTGCAGAGAAAACGTGCCTCATATTGCTATCTGGAGCCTTGAGCAGTGAAGCTGTGCCAACCCCTGGAGAACCCCACCCCTCCCCACTGAAGGGATTCCTATAAAGCAGCCCCAACCACCTGCTGTTGGAGAACACATGGACTCTAGAGCAGGAGCGCTCACATATGCATGACTTGACCAAGAAATCAAACTTTCCTTTGCTTCTAAACTGAAGTCAGTCTTGTTCTGTTGGCCTGAATGACCCTGGCAGGAGGACTCCTGCTGGGGACGGACTAAGGAAGTTGTGTACCATTCCTTACTTTGCAAAACAGCATGCTGTCGCTGTTGTTGTTCAGTCACTCAGCTGTGTCTGACTCTTTGTGACCCAATGGACTGCAGCACCCCAGGCTTCCCTGTCCTTCCCTATTTCCTGGAGTTTGCTCAGACACACAACCACTGACTTGATGATGCCATCCAACCATGTCATCCCTTGTCACCCCTTCTCCTCCTGCTCTCAGTATTTCCCAGCATCAGGGTCTTTTCCAATGAGTCAGGTTTTCACATCAGGTAGCCAAAGTATTGGAGCTTCAGCTTCAGCATCACTCTTTCCAATGAATGTGCTGAGTAGTTCAGTCATATCCTACTCTCTGCAAATCTATGGCCTACAGTCCATTAGGTTCCTCTGTCCATTGAGATACTTCAGGCAAAAACTCCTGGAGTGAGTCACCATGCCTTCTCCAGGGGATCTTCCCAATGCAGGGATCAAACCCAGGTCTCCCATGCTGCAGATAGATTCTTTACCAACTGAGCCACCAGGGAAGTCCAAGAATACTGGAATGTGTAGCCTGTCCTTTCTCCAGGGGATCTTCCTGACCCAGGAATTGAACTAGAGTCTCCTGCATTGCAGGAGAAGGCAATGGCAACCCACTCCAGTACTCTTGCCTGGTGGTTGGCTGCAGTACATGGGGTCACTAAGAGTTGGACACAACTGAGCAACTTCACTTTCACTTTTCACTTTCATGCATTGGAGGAGGAAATGGCAACCCACTCCAGTGTTCTTGTCTGGAGAATCCCAGGGACGGCGGGGCCTGGTGGGCTGCTGTCTATGGGGTCGCACAGAGTCAAACATGACTGAAGCGACTTAGCAGCAGCAGCAGCAGCTCCTGCATTGCAGGCAGATTCTTTACCAGCTGAGCTATCAGTGAATATTCAGGGTTGATTTCCTTTAGGATCAACAGGTTTGATCTTTTTGCAGTTCAAGGGACTCTCAAGAGTCTTCTCCAGCACCATAGTTCAAAAAAAGCATCAATTCTTTGGTGCTCAGCCTTCTTTATGGTCCAAATCGCACATCCGTACATGGCTACTGGTAAAACCACTCTTTGTTGGCAAAATGTTGTCTCTGCTTTTTAATATGCTATCTAGGTTTGTCATAGTTTTTCTTCCAAAGAGCAAGAGTCTTTTAATTTCATGGCTGAAGTAACAGTCTGTATTGATTTTGGAGCTCAAGAACATAAAGCCTGTCTCTATTTCCATTTTTTCCTTATCTGTTTGCCATGAAGTGATGGGACCGGATGCCATGATCTTTGCTTTTTGAATGTTGAGTTTTAAACCAACTTTTTCATTCTCTTATTTCACCTTCATCAAGAGGCTCTTTAGTTCCTCTTCGCTTTCTGCCGTTAGGTGTCATTGAACACTGTTTGGCACTGCCTTTCTTTGGGCAATGGAATGTATTGGAATGAAAAATGACTTTTTCCAGTCCTTTGGCCACAGCTGAGTTTTCCAAATTTTCTGGCATATTAAGTTCGGCACTTTTAACAGCATCTGCTTTCAGTATTTGAAATAGCTCAACTGGAATTCCATCACCTCCACCTGCTTTGTTCATAGTAATGCTTCCTAAGATCCACCTGATTTCATACTCCAGGATGTCTGGCTGTAGATGAGTGATCACACCATCGTGGTTATCTGGGTCATTAAGGATTTTTTGGTAAAGTTTTTGTGTGTATTCTTCCCACCTCTTCTTTATTTCTTCTGCTTTTGTTGCTCTTTCTGTCCTTTATTGTGCCCATTTTTGCATGAACTGTTCCGTTAGTATCTCTAATTCTCCTGAAAATGCTAAGACTTCCAATTCATTGTCTTGCTCTCCAACCATGTCTGTCAGTCTTAAGCTAGAAGAGCAGTGGTTATCCATATGTTCTTTTGTAACCTTAGCTCCTCCTACAACTTTCTACCTTAAACTTCAGCCTTTGGTTGGGCATGGGTGGAGAGCATGCATCTTTTCAAAATAGAGGCCAGCCCAGCTATTCATCTCCCTCTTTTGCTGCAGTGGACTCTGCACAGTTCCTCAAACTAGACCATCAGACTAACCGATTTTTCTGAGCATCCCCTTAATGGGCATTCCAGTAATCACACAGTGGTCCACTGGCACCTTACAGGCCAGGCCTACCCACTGAGAAATAGATGTTTAACTGGAGATTTCCCCTGCAAATTTCTCTTTCACAAGATCTTTTGGGATCTTGTCATTTGCTGGCTTTTATTTTGGGGAGCTTCCAGATTCCCAAGAAGCTGTATTAGCACAAGAAGGACAAGGAAAAAGTAAAGAAAGAGGCAGATCCCTGCAGATCAGCAGGGTTAATAAGCAAAGGAACTTACATATCAGGCTGGTTTAGTGGCCAAAAAGATGAGTATATCTTGACACTTGCCCACTAGACTCTTAAAAGTTTATACAAAAATCTTAACTGTGTTCAGTCACAGCTTCAGTCTGGATAGACTCCACAACACATTACTATCTCTAAAAACATGGAGAATTTCTTAGAAGGTATGTATGATAACTCAAAGGAAATTGGCATATTAATTGGCAAGTTTAAGTTTTTCTAACATAGAGAAATGAGGAAACATTTGTGCAGCTTTTCATCTTCAAGTGATTACTGATTCTGATTGAAGGGTTCACTATCTATACCTTTCCATAGAGAAACTCAACATTGGTTTTCTAAGCTTAAAATATTTGAAGAAATTAGTGATTTACAAATATAAGTTGCTAATATAACTTATGTACATAGGAAATACAACAAATATGTTCTAAGACTAATTAATGCTCTAAGGTTAATTAACCTATATTATTTAAATAAAGTACATTTATAAAAATTGACATAAACATAAAGTGCTATTTCCTGATGTGATTCACAAAGACTTCACCAAGACTGTCCTTCATGGGATTTAAAAGAGGACAGATAGATTTGGGAAACTATCTGAAAAACATGCCTAATTGTATAATTGTATAAGACAATTAATGGTCTGTATGTAACAGAGTTTTGAATTAAGTACTGTTTAAGGGATCATTAAATCAGACCTAGAGCTGCAGCCTGTTATTATGTTAAGAAAGAAGAATATTATCCTAATCATTATCTTCCATTTCTTTTACCCTGGATTGCACCCTCTTCTCATGTTAATAAAGTCTCAGTTTTTCTAGACTCCAGAAAATCGAGGTACATGTTTTCGGAAAATCACCTTTACTAATTGCAATAGTGTTTTATTATTGCATAACAAATTACCACAGACACAATGGCTTAAAACAACTCCCTCACTTGGTTAAAATCAATGTGCTGAAGGTCCTACATTTATTTCTCATGGCTCCAGGGGAGAATCTACTTTCTTGTTTTCCCTTTTCTAGAGTCCACTGAAGAGTTTCTAAGCTTCATGGCCACTTTCTCCCCATTTTCAAGGTTAACAATGCTGTATTTTTAGCATCTCTCTTTTGCAGTCACAACTCCCTTTGAACATAATGTTGTGATTACTGTGTGTCCACCTAGATAACCTCGGTTAAGCTCCCTATCTCAATATCCATATCTTCACCATATATGCTAAGTACTTCTTACCATATAAGGTCAAATAATCACAGGTTCTAGAGTGGACAGGTTTGGGGAGACACTCTTTTGCCTATCCCATACCTTATTTTTTCCATATTAAAAATGGATTTCACTTTGTTTTCGCCTATCTGCCCTGTTATAATAAAATACTATAGATTTGGCACTTCCTTTGTGGCTCAGACAGTAAAGAATGCCTACAGTGCAGGAGACCCTGGTTTGATCCCTAGGTCAGGAAGATCCCTTGGAAAAGGGAATGGCAAACCACTCTAGTATTCTTGCCTGGAGAACTCCATGGACAGAGGACTGGCAGACCTCTATTCATAGGGTTGCAAAGAGTCAGATATGACTGAGCTACTAACACACACACACATACACACACACACACACAATAGCATATTCTAGACTTGGTAGCTTATAAACGAGAGAAAATTGTTTCTCACTGTTTTGGAGGCTGAAATGTCTAAGATTAAGGTGCCAGAAGATTAGGCGTCTATTGAGATTCATGGCCACTTTTTGCTCTAACTTCACATGCGTAAGGGATAGCCCCTCAAATTCATATACTGAAACCTAACCTCTTATGTGATAATATTTGGAGGGGCCTTTGGGAAATTGATTAGGTCATGAGGTCAGTAAGTATTGAAAAGACAATTTCTTAAAATATTATTTTTCCATGAAACTGCATTTTTTCTTTTACTGAAATTATTTTTTAATGTTAAGATTATTTTAAAATTATATTATGACATAAAAACAGAAGAATAGTAAAAACACAATGGATGAAACAGAGATGGCTGGGTACTCTGGTTAACTGAATTAATCATTAAAGTACTCCGAATTTTAGTTTCACTATTATATTTAAAGTAGATACAGTAAGTCCCTGTATAGCACAGGGAACTCTGCTCAATATTCTTTAATAATTTGAATGTAAAAATAACTTGAAAAATAATAGATACAATAACTGAATCACTGCTGTACACCTGAAATTAACACAACATTGTTAAGGAACTATACTGTAATATAATATAAAATTTTAATGGCTCATAATTTTGTAGAGAAGAGAATGGCCAGCCTCTTTGCTTTAAACTGCAAAAATGTTTCATATTTTATTTATTTCATATTTATAAAACCAGGCTTAACTCTCAACTCAACTATTTTTTTCATTTCTAAATCATGAATTTATCTGTAGTGCCTTTTGTGCACATACCTATCTTCAACATTTGTCCTCTTATTAACAGTATCAAGTAAATTTTTGTTATCATAAAAGTTAATTTTGCCACATATGTTTTTGGTACAATAGAACCATTGAGAATTATTTTGCAAATATTATGAAAGTTTTCCTATTACATAACTCACTGAATGAGGTTTTTTTCTTTTCTTAGAAGTGCTTGTCCATTTACTATTTTTTAACTTAATTTTTATTTTGTATTGAGGTACAGTTGATTTATTTATTTATTTTTTAATTTAATTTAATTTTATTTTTTTTGTATTTATTTATTTTTTTACACGAACTCCCAAACATGAACCCCCCTCCCACCTCCCACCCCACATCATCCCTCCAGATCATCCCCATACACCAG
>SJYX01016586.1:724608-760586 GCA_006410675.1 Oreotragus oreotragus | reverse complement strand
ACAGAAGAATAGTAAAAACACAATGGATGAAACAGAGATGGCTGGGTACTCTGGTTAACTGAATTAATCATTAAAGTACTCCGAATTTTAGTTTCACTATTATATTTAAAGTAGATACAGTAAGTCCCTGTATAGCACAGGGAACTCTGCTCAATATTCTTTAATAATTTGAATGTAAAAATAACTTGAAAAATAATAGATACAATAACTGAATCACTGCTGTACACCTGAAATTAACACAACATTGTTAAGGAACTATACTGTAATATAATATAAAATTTTAATGGCTCATAATTTTGTAGAGAAGAGAATGGCCAGCCTCTTTGCTTTAAACTGCAAAAATGTTTCATATTTTATTTATTTCATATTTATAAAACCAGGCTTAACTCTCAACTCAACTATTTTTTTCATTTCTAAATCATGAATTTATCTGTAGTGCCTTTTGTGCACATACCTATCTTCAACATTTGTCCTCTTATTAACAGTATCAAGTAAATTTTTGTTATCATAAAAGTTAATTTTGCCACATATGTTTTTGGTACAATAGAACCATTGAGAATTATTTTGCAAATATTATGAAAGTTTTCCTATTACATAACTCACTGAATGAGGTTTTTTTCTTTTCTTAGAAGTGCTTGTCCATTTACTATTTTTTAACTTAATTTTTATTTTGTATTGAGGTACAGTTGATTTATTTATTTTTTTTAATTTAATTTTTTTGTATTTATTTATTTATTTTGTATTTATTTATTTTTTTACACGAACTCCCAAACATGAACCCCCCTCCCACCTCCCAACCCACATCATCCCTCCAGTTGATTTAAAGTGCTGGGTTAGTTTCAAGTACACAGCAAAGTGAAGTGATTCAGTTATACATATACATAAATACATTCTTTTTCAGATTCTTTTCCCATATAGATCATTACAGAATACTGAGTAGAGTTCTCTGTGCTATATAGTAGGTCCTTATTGATTATCTATTTCATATATAGTAGTGTGTATTTTTTAATCTGAAAATTTTAATTTATCCCTCTATCACACCTTTCCTCTTTGGTAACCATATGTCTTTTTTGAAGTCTGGGAATCTGTCTTGTAAATAAGTTTATTTGTATCATTTTTTTTAAAGATTACACTTATAAGTGACATATCATATGATATTGCTTTTCTCTATCTGATTTAATTCATTCTGAATTAAAAAGTATTCATTCTGAATTAAAAAGAGTATGACAATTTCTAGGTCCATCCATGTTGCTGAGAATTGCATTATTTCACTCTTTTTTTATGGCTAAGTAACAATCCTTTGTGTTACTTTAGACATCTTCTTTATCATCTGTAGTTGGACATTTAGGCTGCTTCCATGTCTCAGCTATTGTAAATAGGTCTGCAATGATCACTGGGGTGCATGTATGTCGTTGAAGTACAGTTTTCTCTGGATATATGCCCAGGCATGAGATTTCTGGATCATATGGTACCTCTATTTTTAGTTTTTTAAGGAATCTCCATACTGTTCTTCACAGTAGCTATACCAAGTTAGGATTCCATTTTCTCCATAACCTCTCCAGCATTTATTTTCTACAGATTTTTTGATGATGATTTGCATTTATCAAATAATCAGCAGTGTTGATCACCTTTTCATGTGCTTTTTGACCATTTGCATGTCTTCTTTGGAGAAGTGAAATAAATACTAATTCTTGAGCACTCAAAAAATCAATATTATAGAAAGAGTCATACTCTGAGATTAGGCTTATATGATAAATTTCACCATCATCATTAGAGGTTAGTGTGCAGCTCTCTGTCTTTTGGCATTCATTTTATAATTTGTCTAATAACTGTGATAAATCTTCTGTTAATTTTCTACTATTTGCTATTATGAAAGAAAATGAATATTTGAAGCCTAAAATATTAAATGCTACAAATAATATCTACAGAGTTCTTTTATATCTTTTCTGAAAGCTAATGCATTTTTTTGGCAATACAGAAAGAAAAACTAAGGATAATAAAAAAGTGATCATTTATTTCACATTCTAGGCAATTATTTCTTTTTATTCTGTTTTCCTTTTAGTATAGTTGGTATAATTGCTGAGAAGTAAGAAAATAATTCCTATGATGATTAAACACCAAAATTTTAATACACAGAAAATACTATTATAAAAATGTTATTTTGTACCTTAATTTAAAAAAATCATCCAATGATGGCAATTGTAATGTAGACTACATTTTACATTCTATTTAAGGATATATTCTTTTCTTTCTTTTCTTCAGAATCTCTAAAAAAAAAAAAAAGATGATAAAATACTAATGCTTACAGGTACTCAGAAAAAAAAGTCAAGAACTAAAATAGGATTCAACTGACTTTGACTGTGTATCAATGGTTAATATTTTCTGCACTGGAAATTAAATTAAATAAACACATCATTTGCAGGACCATCCTTGTTGTTTAGGTATCTGGGCAGTGCAGGCTTTTAGATTTCATATTTGGTATGTAAATAGATGCTGCAGAGAATTGCTAGATCTTATGTAGAACACTTTGTTTTTAGGTTGCACTTACATTGTTACTATCTGACAAACTGGGTAAATCCTCAGTGTACATTTTTAAGAGATAACAAAAAAATACTATAAATTTATGAGACCATTACAAACTATTTAAAACATTTATTTGCATTTAAATCTGTATTATGTTTTATTTGAATTCTTAACAAATATCTGTACACACATAGAACACTTTGTTTTTAGGTTGCACTTACATTGTTACTATCTGACAAACTGGGTAAATCCTCAGTGTACATTTTTAAGAGATAACAAAAAAATACTATAAATTTATGAGACCATTACAAACTATTTAAAACATTTATTTGCATTTAAATCTGTATTATGTTTTATTTGAATTCTTAACAAATATCTGTACACACATATATTTATATATATTCATACATCCAATGATATTTCCCATTTTATATGCATTTTGCACTGGTTTTATCTCAGTTTCCAGACCCCTGTTTAAGTAAATATTGTTTGAAAATTACAAGAATTAATAGGTTCAGGTAAATTAATGGCCTGCAACAATGCCTCAGGTTTGATTAGTCTTAATGGATTTCTGCTTTAAACATTTATCTACAAAATAAGACACAGGTATCCCAAAGCTTATAGGGCAAGTGTTAACCTGGAGGTAAATACTTTAAAAATCACTGCCTTAATTATTTAGGTAAAGCCACTCTTGGGGAACTATTCAATTCAATCAGCTCTAAAATTTAGGAGAAAAAGATAAGGCTGTTTTCATACTCGGAGAGGCACAAGTAATTAGCAAATTAGTTTTCATATGATCTTTATAAATTTGTATATATGGTCATCTGTTTTAGGAATTCCCAGAAAAATACATGTAGAAAGAAATAGATAAAGATTGATTATACCCTTACATTTTGATTGTATCAGTTACTCTATAGAGATTATAATTATCACTAATTTTTGTTGGGCAAAAATATATTTCTGTCTACAAAACATATAAAGTTATGTATAGATATTACATTCTAGTTAATTTGATCTCTTCAACATCAATCCTAAAGGAAATCAGTCCTGAATACTCATTGGAAGAACTGATGCTGAAGCTGAAACTCCAATATTTTGGCCACCTGATGCAAGGAACCAACTCATCGGAAAAGACCTTGATGCTGGGGAAGATTGAAGGTGGGAGCAGAAGGGGATGACAGAGGATGAGATGGTTGGATGGCATCACCAACATGATGAACATGAGTTTGAGTAGGCTCTGAGAGTTGGTGATGGACAGGGAAATCTGGCATGCTGCAGTCCATGGCATTGCAAAGAGTCGGACACGACTGAGCACCTGAACTGAACTGATAGCCCATGAATGGTTCAGTCATTTATGATATTGCATCTCTTGTCCCTCCAGATAAGGTCCAGAAAAACAGGAACTCATCCCACTCTTTAAAACTTAGATCCATAAACAAAGTCAGAATCAATTAGATCAAATTAGAACTCTGATGCCACTGAGTCTAACACAAACAATTCCAAATCATTAAAGGTAAGATTCACATCAGTGTCATAGAACCAACTACATTAAATTTAAAATTAGCTTTAAAAAGTAGATAATGGCAAATAAGTTGAAACAAGGGTAGAAGTGGGGCATCCTTGAGTTCTTTCTTCAACCTCAATAGGTTTTCATTGTCAAAATTCTAGAATTAGTTACTATGTCCATATTAGATAGTTCAACAGATGAAAATGGGGGTCCTTGGTGGTCAAGTGGTTAAGAATTGCTCGCCAATTCAAGGGACATGGGTATAATTCCTGGCCAAGGAAGATCCCAGGTGCTGCAGAGCAACTAAGCCCATGCCCCACAACTACTGAGCCCAAGTACTGCAACTACTGAAGCTTATGTGCCTAGAGCTCATACTCCACAACAAGAGAAGCCACTGCAAGGAGCAGCCCATGCACCACAATGAAGAGTGGCCCCCACTTGCCACAACTAGAGGAAGCCCACACCAGCAATGAAGGTCTAGAGCAACCAAAAATAAGAATAAAGAAATCTTAAAAAATATATATGGAAATGGAAAGCAGCACAGGGTCTAGGAGAGTTATAAGCAGTATGGAATTAAGGAAGATATAAAGAATTTGTATTTTCAAGGCAACTGAAGATAGGAGACAGGGGATTTGATTGAGTTGATAATTTCTGACCAGACCTAGCAAGCAATCTTTAAATTTCCATCAGAAGCAGGTGGTATAAATGTGTCAGATGGAAGGCCAGGTGGCATTTAGAAATCACAGTTTATCTCAGAATTCAACTTCTATCAGCATATAATAGGTAACTCTCTTGACATATTGTGTTGTGTTCTGATGCTCTTTCTGTGTGTCCCACTCTCACTCAGTGTCATCTGGGTACAGACTGAATACTGATGTTTTGTTACAAACTTGTTACAGAAAAGTGTCAGGATAGAAGGTATATTTATCATGGAGTGGTGTTTTAAGAGTAGAAGAATATGCAGTGAGTTGCTCTGGGAAAACATGGTCATGGCCAGAAAAGATATGGGGCTGGTAGTTTTCAATTTCATTCTAATAGAATTGTAATAGTGTACACATTTTCCGAAGGTCCACGTGAAATTTCTATGCAGTAACTGAACGATGAATAATGGTTAATGGACAGGCAGTTACAGAGAGGGATTGTTTTGAACAATATTTTTCAATATCATAATAAAATCTACAATGACTACTGATGTTAAAATAGTTTCTGGATACAGAAAATTTCTTTGATAAAATGAGAGAAATTTGCTGAGGCAAGTCAGAAATGATAGTTATATTGTTAAAGAAACCTTGTTCTAATAAACATTGTGAGTGGAAGTATATTTATTTTAAATGTGATTGTGATGTTATAGGACAAATGGTATGTCAATGGATGATGATTTTTGAAGCTATCTATACTGAGGACATGCTTAAGGTGGGATGTGGATATACTATTCCATAGACAGAACTATCAAAAAACTTAGTGAAATACATTTAACATTTATATTAAACTATTTTGAATTCAGATTCAAAATAACCCAGAGATGGGGTTATAAAAGATAAAGAGTTTTTATGAGTAAATTCATGACAAACATGTATTGGTGGGCCATGAAGAGGCCCATTCTGCACCTTAATCCAGAAACTCATATGTGTAGTTATTTTTTAGTTTGGCTATACCATACAATGTATCTTCAGCTATGGTTGAAAAAAATATAAATTTTCAAGAGTGAAGCACATTTGATGTTCTTTCATGGAAATTCTACTTGAATGAAAGACATCTGCTCAGGTGTCCTCCTTTTAAGATCTCTACTGAAGAGCGGATTTGTACAAAATGCAAAAAAATGTTCACTTCATGAGCCTGAGATTTCTCCTTTGCTTATGTTGTTTCCAGTTTGAAATTCCAGATGTTAAAGAAATGAGGTAACAGACTCTCATAAAGTAAAATCACCATGTTCTAAATCAGTCACAAATGGGTTCTAGCCCCACCTTATAACTGACTTCTGCTGTGAACAGTATACTTAAATCAGTGGATCAGTGTTTCTTACATCTACTAGAGTCGAATTATAAAGTTTGCTGGTCATTCCATGTGGGAAGGCATCAGGGGTATTTGTGGTAAGATTATAACAAAGTAGAATTAAAGCTGTAACATATCATAAATTCCTGAAATGCTGTGGTTGAGGCTGATGAAAAGCACTAGAGATTGAGTCATTCTTGATTTATGATTTTACAAGGATAAAGACTTGACTGATATTTGTTGTCTTATCACTGGAATGTGAGCACCTCTTACTGAGTTCACACATGGACGTAGTGTTTGTTTTTTTTACAATTTTTTCATGGCACAATCATTGAAACAAATATTGCCTACTTTTATCTCAGTGAGGATCCAGTGTCTACCCCAGTGTGGCTGGTTTTGCTGTTGTTTTCATTTTTCTGGGAATGGTAGACTGGTTTCATAACAGTTCCTTTGTTACTGGAAACCTTGGGGTTCTCAATCATGGCTTTGATAATGTTCAAACTGAATTCCTAAGATTGAAACTCCAGTAGTCCAGCAACATAAGGAACAGAAGTAAGAAGTCACTGTGTTGTGGGTTAATGAAAACAAACAAACATAAAACCAACAAATAGAATCTCTTAGTATCCAAAGATGTATCAGCCAGGGTCTCCAGAGAAACAGAAACAGTAGTAGGAGTAGTAGTAGTGTGTGTGTGTGTGTGTGTGTGTGTGTGTGTGTGTGTGTGTGTGTCTTTGTGTGTCTCTGTTTTGTGTTTCTGGAGGACAGAGAAAGTGGAGTCATTAAGTCCAGAGTCCATAGTGTGGCCCAGCCAGAAGTAGATCATCAGAAAAGCTGATGTTACAGGCTGAGTTCAATGTCAGTCTTCACTATAGCAATATAACCAGAACTTTTTACCATACCTGAATAAATCCTAAAAATCCATTCATCCATTCTGTAAAAATTTTATCAGTGCCTATTCTGTAACAAGAACTGTTCCAGGTACTGAGGTGATTGCATTGGACAGAATCAACAAGATCCTACCCCCATGGAATTTTTTTCAAGTGTGATGGTGTTCAAAGAAGAAGCTGCATATACACAAAATATCAGCGGTTCAAATATGTTATGGGAAAAAATAAAGCAATGGAGGAAAGTATGTCAGGTAATCTGATGCAATAGGCCCTGAAGAAGACTGCTGTTTTCTGACTGGCACTTTAAAACTTGTGGGCAGCCCAGTCAAATAGAATTCTAGAGATATTGTTTTCTTAGATTTCTCCACAAAATAATAGCCAGCACAGTCCCTAAATAGGTTATATTAGCTGGAAAAGTCCACATATTTAAAGTTTTTTTTTTTTTTTCTATGAAACAGAGAAGGACTGCATCCTGAAACAAAAAAAGGAAAGTCCAAATTCAACCTCAGTTCTTATCACTGGCTTCCAAAAGTAGACACCAGTCATCAGAAAGCTGAATTTTCATCTCATTTACTATATTTCCAAGTCCAATCCATAAGAGTTGTTCTGACTTTCCTCTTGTCAGGTAGGGCATAATAATGGATTTGTAGCATGTTATCTAAATCTGTCTCTCCCCTGAGAACTGAACCTAACCCATAAAGGATGTGGATTAAATATAAAAGGTAAGAGTTTAGGTTTCACAAAACTTAGATAAGGGTGAAGTTTCCTCTTTAATAAAGGAGGGCATACAGTACAGATGTACAACTTTTGTAAGACTATACTAAAAGATAATTGGAGAGGATTAATCTTTTAGGAGAAAGTGAGATCTAATGACTGAGAAGATGAATGAAATCAGAGAATGCAAAGAATGGAAATTCTATTTTTAGTGATAATTGAGCTAAATACAGAACAGATAAGGAATGTGCAGGATAGGCAGTTCCTGGATTTATTGTTAGATTCACTTTGAGGTCAATTGGGATATGATGAAGGGATACCAATTTGTCTTAAAGAATAAGGTAGGCAAAACTAGATAATTTCCATTTTTTAATAGAAAGGAAAGAAAGAATCTTCCAATCTTTTCTGCATTTTGGGAAGCCTTCTTTAGTCCTTTTTTATGATGCCACTATTTAAATCTTTTTATTTTATCATTTTCTGGCTAAATTATTCAACTGAGTTTTCCTTTTTTTTCTTTAATTGAATAGACCAACCTAATTCTTTTTAATACATTACTGTGACATCTAGCTAAACTGTTATCCACCCAAATTATAGAACAGCTATTACAGAATTATGACTCTTTACTATTTACTAGATATTGATACAATGAATGATTTCATTGGATAAATATAAAATTAAAAATAAGTGATTGACAACTTTATTAGATGTATAAATGAAATAAAATGAGAAACTGCGTGTTTAACTTAGAAAATATATGTACTTTTCAGCCATGGAGAAGTAGAAAACGGAAGGGGACTTCCTAATCACATAAGAAACAAAGTAGTTGTGGGTCTTAAAAGTTACTGAACTGGTTGTGCTTTTTGAGAAAACTCTACCCATGCTTCATACAGAGGGTAAATCCACTGAATAAAATGGAATCAAGCAACCTCTCCATGTCAGACATCCTGACCCCATTAGATGCTGTTGTGGGAAAAGGAGCATAGACCTACTTTCAGGATTCTCATTAAATTCATTGAAATCACATCATGACGAATTTTAACTTAGAAAGTCACCAATGCCACTCATAATTTTTACTTGTTTGAATTAACAGTTTTTAATAGTAGAGTTCTGATATTCACAACTTTGAACATTCTTTGCAAATTTTATCAGCAGAATATTTATTTCCCCAAACAAAGAAATGAAAAGCTACATTGTAGAAAGATCTGGAAGTCACCAACCTTGACTGCTCATCATTTCTCTCATCGTCTACAGTGATTCTTTTGCTGCTTCTGTGGAACCTAGAGTTGAGTGCAGCTGTTTGTAAATCACTTATCTGGAGGATCTCAAGAGGATAGAATTTAATGAGCTATGATGATAATGGTCCTTTGGGAACTAACAGCTTTAAGTAACATATAGTCTGATACGCATTTAAATGAGTGGGGTAAATATGGTATAGTACTTTTAAATCCTTCAGTTCATAAACTACACCTAGTCAGAAATATGCTATAACATTTAGAAATGAATGAAGTGTATTTTTTTTAAACTACAATCTGGCTTAAGAAAGAAGATTCTGCAATGCTGAGCATGCAGCAAAGCAACAATTAACTGAATTGAAGCACTGGCCATCCTTATGGGTAGAGCGTGCACTCTTGAATTGCCAACTTCTTCATCTTCTTATTTTGACACGTCTTTTATAAGTCACTGATTCACTGTTACCTGTATGAGCTTGCAAACTGTGTAGAAGGACGAGTACGGGTTCCAGGGTAAAAATTATTTGATTCCTTATCCCTAACAAAAATCATCTGATACTTGGAATTTTGTAGTCTCAATTTGTACAATGAGGATAAAACAAATTACATTTAAACATTTGTATGAGAATGAAACAAGCAAATACATTCTGAATAAACTGTAGTTAGGAAGTAAAAAGAGTATCATTACTTAATAAGACAAAATCATTATATATGCTTATTTACTGATGTAAAGTCAGCACTGAAATACTTCAAACTTATGTTTACTTATTCACTACCCTTTGATTTCTCATTATCCAATTCACTGTTACCTGTATGAGCTTGCAAACTGTGTAGAAGGACGAGTACGGGTTCCAGGGTAAAAATGATTTGATTCCTTATCCCTAACAAAAATCATCTGATACTTGGAATTTTGTAGTCTCAATTTGTACAATGAGGATAAAACAAATTACATTTAAACATTTGTATGAGAATGAAACAAGCAAATACATTCTGAATAAACTGTAGTTAGGAAGTAAAAAGAGTATCATTACTTAATAAGACAAAATCATTATATATGCTTATTTACTGATGTAAAGTCAGCACTGAAATACTTCAAACTTATATTTACTTATTCACTACCCTTTGATTTCTCATTATCCAGTCACACCTTCAAAAATACTACAAGACTAACATAAAAATTATAAGGAAAAACAAATGTTGTACTCTCCAGTGTGAGTAAATGCAGATGGATTTTCATGAAATTATATCAAAATCAATAGTTTCAATGAGCTACTGACTAGGAAAGTGTTGCCCTGACTAGAAACATGTTCTTGATTTGAGGTTATGCTAATCCTATAACCTTGACCAAAGAACTTTAAAATTAAAAATCAGATAACTTATAAGATGGAATTAACTACGTTAAGTACTCAACAGCCAATTAACTTTGTGACCTTCTAGGTATGACATGGGAAGATTGTGTAAAAGAATGTAGAGAGAAAAAGATATTCAGCTAGTGCCCTTTAGGATTAAAGAAAATTCTAATGATGAGCATAATGAAGAGAATTTCATTAGCAGATAATTCATGCATTTGGTATATACCAATTAATTGACTGGAATAATTACTTGGCTCTAAATGTTTTTAAGTTTATTTTTTTCTTTTACATGGCTTTTAAAGGCACAATTAATATAAGATCCCCTGAACTCTAGTTTACATTATTTATATGAGTTTAATTAGAAATCATAGGCAATATATTAAAGGTATAGCCTAAGGACACTTTATTATATATTAAATTGGTTTTAGCCTTATGGTCTAAAAAACTATTACATTTGTTAGGCTTATGTTTATCAACATGTTCAAAGATATCAAACATATATTACATGGTGGGTTCTCATGTTGGGATAAAGTAAACAAAACACACAAGAAATACAGTCATCTTGAAGAAAACATTCTAACAGGAGAGAAAGTTAATAAGCAAAAAAATGTAGTATGTTATATGGTAACTACCGTGGGGAATGAGTAAGTTAGAGAGGAATGGGATGCTAGCAAGGGAGTGTTACATTTCAGATAGAATTTTCATCTGTGAATAAGATGAAATAAACCCAATGACTCGAATATGGTCAGGGAGTAAACTGTGTGTATATATGTCAGCAGAAAATATAAAGGTAAAATTGAATATTTCTGAATTTTAAAATTACCTGGGATATTTCAGCTACAAGACTGAACAAGGCTTAAAAGGAATGATACAGGGTAAGATGAAGGCCAAGAGATAACAAGGGTGTAGGTCATCATACAGGACATTTTACAAGACTATAGGAATTTGACTTTGATGGTGAGATGAGAAGTCATTGATATTGGATGGAAAAACCATGTGACTTTGCTTATATGTTAAAAGTATTACTTTGGCTTTTTAAATGGTCTTAGGATGGCAAAAATGAAAGCAGGGATACCATGATAGACTCTGTATGATGGTGAAACAGTGATAGGATTATGACGGTAGTTGTGAATGTTAAGGAAGTGTATTCTGGTGGGAGGGGGGTTCATGTTTGGGAGTTCGTGTAAAAAAATAAATAAATACAAAAAAAAAAAAATTAAAAAAAAGAAACAATGGGAATTAAGGATTGAATATGGGGATTGAGAAGGAGAGAAGGATTAAATTTCCTACCCTGAGCAATGAGGTTAGGAAATGAAAACATGTACTAATCAGATGGTTTGACTACTAAAATATGGTTTAAAATTTAACTTATAGGGAACCTTCCAAAACTGTGGGAAAGTAAATTGGTAAAACCACTGTGAGGAACATTATGGACATTTCCTTAAAAAACTAAAAAGTGAGCTACCATATGACCCTGCAATCCCACTCCTGGGCATATATCCAGAGAAAAACCTGATCTGAAAGGACACATGCACCTCTAAGTTCATTATAGCACAATAACCAAGACATGGAAACAACTTAAATGTCCATTGATAGATGAATGGATAAATTCATGTGATATATACATACCATGGAGTATTACTCAGCTGTAAAAAAGAATGAAATAATTCCATTTTCAGCAACATAGATGAACCTAGTGAATGTCATATTGAGTGATGTACGTCAGATAGAGGAGGAGAAATATGACATCCCTATATGTGGAATCTAATAAAGAAATGATACAAATGAGCTTACAAAACAGAAAGAGACTCACAGACTAAAAGAATGAATTTACAGTTTTCAGGGGTGGGAGGATAAGCGGGAGGGATAGTTAGAGAGTTTCAGATGGACATGGACACACTGCTGTATTTAAAATGGATAACCAAAAAGGACTGACTGTGTATCATACATAACTCTGCTGAATGTTATGTGGCAACCTTGCTGGGAGGTGAGTTTTGGGGAAAAGGATATACGTATATATATGCACTGGAGCAGCCAAGAGGAGATAGCCTACATCCAAGGTTAGTAGCGGCATCCATGAGATGATACCCCACATCCAAGGTAAGAGAAAACCTAGTAAGACGGTAGGCCCTGAGAGAGGGTATCAAAGGGTAGACAGACTGAAAACACAAACACAGAAACTCCCTAATCTAATCACATAGACCGCAGCCTTCTCTAACTCAATGAAAGTAAGTCATGCCATGTTTGGCCACCCAAGATGGATGGGTCTTGGTGGAGAGTTCTGAGAAAATGTGTTTCCTGTGTCCACAGGAAAAAGGAATGGCAAACCACTTCAGTATTCCTTCCTTGAGAACCCCTTGAACAGTATGAAAAGACAAAAATAAGGGACATTGAAATATGGACTCCCCAGGTAATAGGTGCTCAATATGCTACTGGAGATCAGTGGAGAAATAACCTCAGAAAGAAGGAAGAGATGGAGCCAAAGCAAAAACAACACCCAGCTGTGGTTTTGACTGGTGACAGAAGCAAGGTCTGATGCTACAAAGAGCAATATTCCATAGGAACCTTGAATATCAGGTCCATGAATCAAAGTAAACGGGAAGTTGTCAGACAGGAGATGGCAAGATTGAATGTCGATGTTCTAGGAATCAGTGAACTAAAATGGACTGGAATTGGTGAATTTAACCCATATGACCATTAATCTACTACTGTGGGCAAGAATCAATTAGAAGAAATGGCGTAGCCATTATAGTCAACAAAAGAGTCCTAAATGCAGTACTTGGATGCAGTCTCAAAAATTACCAGAGGGTCTTCCCAACCCAGGGATCAAACCCACATCTCCTGTGCCTCCCTTATTGCAACACATTCTTTACCCACTGAGCCAACTCAGAAGCCCTCTTTTGGGTAATTACTGTGGTAAAAGGCTTCTCCTTCTGTCCAGCCTAGTAAACTGTCATGTATTGGTTTATCTTCCCAAAGCAGATGGAACATCTTCGGTCATTTCTTCCTACTATTATAAAATATATGTCCAGTCCCACAGTTTGAATGCAGTACTTGTATGCAATCTCAAATATTACATAATGATCTCTGTTTTTTTCCAAGGCAAACCATTCAATATCATGGTAATCCAAGTCTATGCCCCGACCAGTAATGCTGAAGAAGCTAAAGTTGAATGGTTCTATGAAGACCTACAAGACCTTTTAGAACTAACACCCAAAAAAAGATGTCTTTTTCATTATAGGGGCCTATAATACAAAAGTAGGAAGTCAAGAAACACCTGGAGAAACAGGAAAATTGGGCCTTGGAGTACAGAATGAAGCATGGTAAACCTAATGGAGTTTTACCAAGAGAACGTCCTGGTCATGGCAAACACCCTCTTCCAACAACACAAGAGAAGACTCTACACCTGAACATCACCAGATGGTCAACACTGAAATCAGATTGATTATATTCTTTGCAGCCAAAGATGGAGAAGCTCTATACAGTCAGCAAAAACAAGACTGGGAGCTGAATGTGGCTCAGATCATGAACTCCTTATTGAACAATTGAGACTTAAACTGAAGAAAGTAGAGAAAACCACTAGAACATTCAGGTATGACCTAAATCAAATCCCTTATGTTTATACAGTGAAAGTGAGAAATAGATTTAAGGGACTATATATGATAGACAGAGTGCTGGATAAACTATGGTAGGAGGTTCATGCCATTGTACAGGAGACAGGGATCAAGAATATCCCCAAGAAAAAGAAGTGCAAAAAAGGAAAATGGCTGTTGAGGAGGCCTTACAAAGAGCTGTGAAAAGAAGAGAAGCAAAAAGCAAAGGAGAAAAGGAAAGATATATCCATTTGAATACAGAGTTCCAAAGAATAGCAAGGAGAGATAAGAAAGACTTCCTCAATGATTAATGCAAAGAAATAGAGGGGAAAAAATAGAATGGGAAAGACTAGAGATCTCTTCAAGAAAATTCGAGATACCAAGGGAACATTTCATGCAAAGATGGGTTCAGTAAAGGACAGAAATGGTATGGGCCTAACAGAAGCAGAAGATATTAAGAAGAGGTGACAAGAATATACATAAGACCTATACAAAAAAGATCTTCAAGACTCAGATAATCAATGATGGTGTATTCACTCACCTAGAGCCAGACATCCTGGAATGTGAAGTCAAGTAGGCCTTAGGAAGCATCACTGTGAACAAAGCTAGTGGAGGTTATGGAATTCCAGTTGAGCTATTTTAAATCCTAAAAGATGATGCTGTGAAAGCACTCCACTCAATATGCCAACAAATTTAGAAAATGCACTGGTTGCCACAGGACTGGAAAAGGTCAGTTTTCATTCTAATCCCAAAGAAAGGCAATGCCAAAGAATTCTCAAACTACTGCACAATTGCACTCATCTCACATGCTAGTAAAGTAATGCTAAAATTCTCCAAGCCAGGCTTCAGCAATACGTGAACCGTGAATTCCAGATGTTCAAGCTGATTTTAGAAAAGGCAGAGGAACCAGAGATCAAATTGCCAACAATGAAAATGGAAGAGAGTTCCAGAGAAGCATCTAATTCTGTTTTTTTTTTTTTTTTGACTATGCAAAAGCCTTTGACTGTGTGGATTACAATAAACTGTGGAAAATTCTGAAAGAGATGGGAATACCAGATCACCTGACCTGAATCTTGAGAAATCTGTATATAGGTCAGGAAGCAACAGTTAGAACTGGACATGGGACAACCGACTGGTTCCAAATAGGAAAGGGTGTACCCCTAGGCTGTATATTGTCCCCCTGCTTATTTAACTTATATGCAGAGTACATCATGAGAAACACTGGGCTAGATGAAGCAGAAACTAGAATTAAGATTTCTGGGAGAAATATCAATAAACTCAGATATACAGATGACACCACCCTTATGGCAGAAAGTGAAGAAGAACTAAAGAACCTCTTGATGAAAATGAAAGAGGAGAGTGAAAAAGTTGGCTTAAAGCTCAGCATTAAGAAAACTAAGATCATGGCATCTGGTCTCATCGTTCAGTTCAGTTCAGTCGCTCAGTCGTGTCCGACTCTTTGCAACCCCATGAATCGCAGCACACCAGGCCTCCCTATTCATCACCAACTCCCAGAGTTCACTCAAACTCACGTCCATCAAATCGGTGATGCCTTCCAGCCATCTCACCCTCTGTCATCCCCTTTTCCTCCTGCCCCCAATATCTCCCAGCATCAGTCTTTTCCAATGAGTCAACTCTTCACATGAGGTGGCCAAAGTACTGGAGTTTCAGCTTTAGCAGCATTCCTTCCAAAGAACACCCAGGGCGGATCTTTAGAATGGACTGGTTGGATCTTCCGGCAGTCCAAGGGACTCTCAAGAGTCTTCTCCAACACCACAGTTCAAAACTGTCAGTTCTTCGGTGCTCAGCTTTCTTCACAGTCCAACTTTCACATCCATACATGACCACTGGAAAAACCATACCCTTTACTAGAAGGTTCTTTGTTGGCAAAGTAATGCCTCTGCTTTTCAATATGCTATCTAGGTTGGTCATAACTTTTCTTCCAAGGAGTAAGCGTCTTTTAATTTCATGGCTGCAGTCACCATCTGCAGTGATTTTGGAGTTGACTCAAAGAGTTGACTCATTGGAAAAGACTCTGATGCCAGGATGGATTGGGGGCAGGAGGAAAAAGGGACAACAGAGGATGAGATGGCTGGATGGCATCACCGACTTGATGGACATGAGTTTGAGTGAACTCTGGGAGTTGGTGATGGACAGGGAGGTCTGGTGTGCTGCGATTCATGGGGTCACAAAAATCACTCCCCAAAAATAAAAGTTTGACACTGTTTCCACTGATCCCATCACTTCATAGCAAATAGATAGGGTACTTACTAAATTATTTCCTTAATGTCTTAAATAAAATCATGATTTAGTAATTTTGGTAAACTTTAAATCTATCTCATTATTGGACTTTTTTGACATCATAACCTATTTTAAACAATTTTTTCCTCTCTTATTTCATACTTAGTTCAAATCCTGAAAATCAGCTTGTACTTTCAGAGTGAAAACAGAGACACCAGTCCTACCACCTACCTTCTTCATTTGAGAACTTAATTTAATTTAAGGCATGGAGGAATTATTATGCCATGCCTCATCTATTTTAGTATAGTTACCTCTGTATATGTGACAAAATTATTTCTATACAGTTTTGTTAACTTTAAAATAGCTCAGAGATATGAAGGTTTTGAAAAAATTGAAATACTTACATGATTTACCAAGTGAAAAATACAGAGAAATTTCAGGTATTTGTATTGCTCTAAAACACCTTAACATGATATAGCTTTAAATCTATAATCTGTAGCCCTTTTTCTTCTTACTGCATCTTGACATTCAGCTGCTTAGATTAATGGGGAAAGCCATTATTTTTACAATTATCATTCATTCCAAAGAGCTTGTTTTAGACTCTGTATTCTAATACAGTATTATCAGTGAAAAATAGCAACATATTTTGTGGTTGTAAATGACCTTATGGACTTACATGTCAGTAAACTATACTACCTTTTATAACTACCTATTATGTTGAATCACCTTAATAAACATTTATTTAAACACATAGAAAATACTGTTATTAAAGGTGCAGTATTTGTTAGTCTATCAGTTAGGTCTCTTTCAGTGGAAAATAACTGGAAACATGATGCGTTCTAGGCTATACATTAATGGGAAATTATTAACTCATTCATATAATGTGACAGGCCTGGATTTCAGAGATATATCAGGTGTACTTTCTGAGCAACATAGTACCTTAACATGATATAGCTTTAAATCTATAATCTGTAGCCCTTTTTCTTCTTACTGCATCTTGACATTCAGCTGCTTAGATTAATGGGGAAAGCCATTATTTTTACAATTATCATTCATTCCAAAGAGCTTGTTTTAGACTCTGTATTCTAATACAGTATTATCAGTGAAAAATAGCAACATATTTTGTGGTTGTAAATGACCTTATGGACTTACATGTCAGTAAACTATACTACCTTTTATAACTACCTATTATGTTGAATCACCTTAATAAACATTTATTTAAACACATAGAAAATACTGTTATTAAAGGTGCAGTATTTGTTAGTCTATCAGTTAGGTCTCTTTCAGTGGAAAATAACTGGAAACATGATGCGTTCTAGGCTATACATTAATGGGAAATTATTAACTCATTCATATAATGTGACAGGCCTGGATTTCAGAGATATATCAGGTGTACTTTCTGAGCAACATAGTTTAGTCAGCTCAGGAATTTGAGTCCTTCTGTCCACCTCATTTCTAAAGAAAATTCATGGATTTTTTTAAAAAGTATTTTAACATGTCATGTTTTTAAGAGACCCCATTATTTAAGAGAACTACTTCCCCCCCAAAATTAAGGGCACACAAATAAATAAATAAATACAATAAATCAGAATTTAAAAAATCTACATATAGATGGAGGGAAGAGCACAAGTAATCTCTCTTATCTGTAAAGTCTTCTCTAAGCTGTGACAATTTCTCAGACTTTACATGCTTTTAATGGTCTTGATTTTTTAACATGCAGTTAGGCATTTTGTTTTATATTTGATAAGAGGGATTCTGCTGATGTTTTCCTCATGATTAAACAGTGGTTTTAAGTTTAGGAGAGAAAGATCACAATGCCTAAATGCCACTTTCATCACAATATATCAAGGGTATAGTCTATCAACATGGCTAATCACTGCTGTTGACTGTAATTACATGGCTGCAGTAGTGTTTTGTTTCTTCACCTTCAATTTACAATCCCCTCACCCCTGCTTCATACTCTTTGCAAGTAAGAGACTATGGGCATCTCATAATTAAGGAGTAGAGAATTACGCATCCCTCCTCAAGGGTGTGAGTGTTTCTGACCATTGGCCTCCAGTCAGTAAAATACAAAGTATTACTCCAAATTAGCTACCTATAATCTTCCTTACATGTAACAACTTACTAGCTCAAAGTTGGGAAAGGAGTATGACAAGGCTGTATATTGTTTATTGTTTATTTAACATATATGCAGAGTACATCATGAAAAATGCTGGGCTGGATGAATCACAAGCTGGAATCAAGCTTGCAGGGAGAAATATCAATAACCTCAGATATGCAGATGACACCACTCTTATGGCAGAAAGTGAAGAGGAATCAATGAATTGCCAGTCTATGTTCAATGCAGGATGCAGGATGCTTGGGGCTGGTGTATGGGGATGATCTGGAGGGAAGATGTGGGGTGGGAGGTGGGAGGGGGGTTCATGTTTGGGAGTTCGTGTAAAAAAATAAATAAATACAAAAAAATAAAAATAAAAAAAAATAAAGAGATAGTACAAAGAGTCTCTTAATGAAAGTAAAAGAAGAGAGTGAAAAAGCTGGTTTAAAACTTAACATTCAAAAAATGAAGATCATGGCATCTAGTCCCATCACTTCATGGCAAATAAATGGGGAAAAAGTGGAAGCAGGACAGATTTTATTTTCTTGGGCTCAAAAATCACTGCAGATGGTGACTGCAGCCATGAAATTAAAAGATACTTGCTCCTTGGAAGAAAAGCTATGACAATCCTAGATAGTGTATTAAAAAGCAAAGACATCACTTTACTGACAAAGTTCTGAATAGTCAAAGCTATTTTTTTTCCAGTAGTCTTGAATGGATGTGAGCACTCATAAAGAAGTCTGAGCACTGAAGAACTGATGCTTTCAAGCTGTGGTACTGGAGAAGACTCTTGAGAGTCCCTTGGAAAGCAAGGAAATCAAACTTGTCAATCCTAAAGGAAATCAAGCCTAAATATTCATTGGAAGGACTAATGCTGAAGCTGAGGTCCCAATAATTTGGCCATCTGATGAGAAGAGCCGACTCACTGGAGAGACTCTGATGCTAGAGAAGACTGAGGGCTGGAGAAGAAGAGGGCAACAGAAGAAGAGATGGTTAGATAGCATCACTGACTCAAAGGACATGAATCCGAGCAGACTCCTGGAGACAGTGAAATACAAGGAAGCTTGGACTGCCATAGTCCATGGAATCTCAAAGGGTTGAACATGACTTAGCAACTGAACAACAACACATATAATGCTGCTGCTAAGTCACTTCAGTCATGTCCAACTCTGTGCGACCCCAAAGATGGCAGCCCACCAGGCTCCCCTATCCCTGGGATTCTCCAGGCAAGAACACTCGAGTGGGTTGCCATTTCCTTCTCCAATGCATGAAAGTGAAAAGTGAAGTCACTCAGTTGTGTCCGACCCTCAGTGACCCCTTGGACTGCAGCCTTCCATACTCCTCCATCTATGGGATTTTCCAGGCAAGAGTACTGGAGTTGGGTGCCATTGCCTTCTCTGTACACATATCCTAAATAGTGATTAACTTACTTTTTATAAGCCACAACTTTCTCTCTCACCCCACACACTATTTATTAATAATAGCATTGCTTGGGTGGAAAAACTAAAAGCTTAATTTGATCTTTGCTAGCAAGATGAATTTTAATGTACATTTGTACTTAGAAGTTCTTCAATCCTAATTCAGATTATTCAGAATTTCGAAGCAGAAGCTTTTACCAAGTATGCAAACCTCCATCTTTAAATGCTATTGCTCTTTTATTTCACTTCTCTTTTCAAAATATCTAGTCCTTTCAAGAGCTTGTCTGTTTCTTCTAGTACTTTATGAAATATAGCCAGAATGACCAAACATACACATCATTTGAAGCCTCTTCTTTTGCAGTAACATTTAGCAGCCAATTTGGTTTATTTGGGTGTTTTGATTTTTTAATAAAGGTTATCATAGCATAACATTTCCTCCAAATTCAAGAAGTTTCTTTGTCTACCTACAACTTACTCTTTAAACCAATGCTGTATACAGTCATTTATTCTTATTATTGCAATACCCTACTTAAGGAAACTATATCTGCATTGCTTATGGTATACTAACTAGTGTATTAACAGTTTCAAATTTCTACAATTCACACATCAAAAGTTTATCTCCTGGTCTTACAACAGCCTAAAGTAGCACATCCTGAGCAGAACTGATGGTCCTAACATACACTAATGAGATGATATTAGATCTTGATGACTGAGAAGATGGACTGAGGGACTATGATATTTGGAGACTGATTACAAGATTTCTAGTTTGAGCACCTGGGTATTTTATAGCACTGTTTACCATGTGAAGAAAGAATAGAGTTGGATCAGGTGTTAAGAGTTTGGACATGGATTAATTATATACATGCTAAATATAAAGTGTCACTACAATGTTTAGGATGAGCTATAAAAAGACAATTGAATAAATGATCCAAAAGAGATTTCTGGGTTAAGGATTTGTAATGTCATGTAGCCAGGTTCATGTGACCCAGCATAGCACTTTTAAGTGAAGAAAGCAGATGTTTGGATTCACTCAGGATTGCTCTTTTGCTGGGGAGGTAAAATGAAAAGGACAGAAGGTATATAATTGCCTACCAATTTTAGAGTAAATAACATTCTAAGATGATGCCCAAGATTTCCACTGCTGGTGCAGCTGTTATTAGAATGTATGACATGGCAAAGACTGAAGGTTTCTGCAGATGTAATTAAGCCCTTAATGGGGTTAATATTGAGTTAAAGGTAGAATTAACCTAGGCAGGACTTAAGCAAGTCCTACTTGCTCAATCTGTTTGTCTCTATAAAAGAGGGCTTAGGCCTTCCCTAAATTCAAAGATGTTTTCCTATTGGCCTTGAAGAAGCAAGATATATGAATTCTATAGATGTAAGAAAATGAATTCTGCCAATAATTTCATAAGCTGGGGAGAAGACCTGGGCTTCAGATGAGGTCACAGAACTGATTGCAGCCTTATGACAGCCTGAGTATAGGAGCCACATAAACTGTGCCTGGGCTCCTGGACATGGTGAAATAATAAAGGTGTTTCACTTTACTGCTAAGTTCGTGGAAATTTATTACACAGCAATGGAAATGAAAACAGCCTTTATAGGTATTATTAAATGATTAAACGTTTGAGTCTGAGTTGAATAAGGAGAAAAATAAAGGCAGGAACAGGCTGACAAAATGTAGCTAGAGGGTTTAATGTACTGCTGGTCCTGATGAGGTTGAAGAATAGTAATTTAAGTACACAAACTGAGGGCAATTGTGATCAAAAACAGTGACATTTTATACAATGAATTTCTGTAGTTAATAGTGATCTGAATGAAAATGCATGAGTAACTGGACTGGACAGAAAGACTCTGGGCCCTATGATTAGCTGGGTTCTCTGCTTGCAAAGATAAGCTCAATAAAGGACAGAAATGGTATGGACCTAGCAGAAGAAGAAGATATTAAAAAACAGGTGGCAAGAATACACAGAAGAACTGTACAAAAAAAGATCTTCACGACCAAGATAATCACGATGGTGTGATCACTCACACTCAACTAGAGCCAGACATCCTGGAGTCAAGTGGGCCTTAGAAAGAATCACTACGAACAAAGCTAGTGGAGGTGATGGAATTCCAGTTGAGCTATTTCAAATGCAAAAAGATGATGCTGTGAAAGTGCTCCACTCAATATGCCAGTAAATTTGGAAAACTGAGCAGTGGCCACAGGACTGGAAAAGGTCAGTTTTCATTCCAGTCCCAAGGAGGGACAATGCCAAAGAATGCTCAAACTACTGCACAGTTGCACTCATCTCACATGCTAGTAAAGTAATGCTCAAAATTCTCCAAGCCAGGCTTCACCAATACATGAACTGTGAACTTCCAGATCATCAAGCTGGTTTTAGAAAAGGCAGAGGAACCAGAGTTCAAATTGCCAACATTCGCTGGATCATCAAAAAAGCGAGAGTTCCAGAAAAACATCTATTTCTGCTTTCCTGACTATGCCAAAGCCTTTGACTGTGTGGATCACAATAAACTGTGGAAAATTCGGAAAGAGATGGGAGTACCAGACCACCTGACCTGCCTCTGGAGAAATTTGTATGCAGGTCAGGAAGCAACAGTTAGAACTGGACATGGAACAACAGACTGGTTCCAAATAGGAAAAGGAGTACGTCAAGGCTGTATATTGTCACCCTTCTTGTTTAACTTATATGCAGAGTACATCATGAGAAACACTGGGTGGAGGAAGCACAAGCTGGAATCAAGATTGCCAGGAGAAATATCAATAACCTCAGATATGCAGATGCCACCACCCTTATGGCAAAAAGTGAAGAGGAACTAAAAAGCCTCTTGATGAAAGTCAAAGAGGAGAGTGAAAAAGTTGGCTTTAAGCTCGACATTCAGAAAACGAAGATCATGGCATCTGGTTAAGGCTGTATATTGTCACCCTTCTTGTTTAACTTATATGCAGAGTACATCATGAGAAACACTGGGTGGAGGAAGCACAAGCTGGAATCAAGATTGCCAGGAGAAATATCAATAACCTCAGATATGCAGATGCCACCACCCTTATGGCAAAAAGTGAAGAGGAACTAAAAAGCCTCTTGATGAAAGTCAAAGAGGAGAGTGAAAAAGTTGGCTTTAAGCTCGACATTCAGAAAACGAAGATCATGGCATCTGGTTGCATCACTTCATGGCAAATAGATGGGGAAACAGTCAAAACAGTGGCTCACTTTATTTTTCTGGGCTCCAAAATCACTGCAGATGGTGATTGCAGCTATGAAATTAAAGGATGGTGACTCCTTGGAAGGAAAATTATGACCAACCTAGACAGCATATTAAAAAGCAGAGATACTGCTTTGTCCACAAAGGTCCATCTCGTCAAAGCTGTGGTTTTTCCAGTGGTCATATATGGATTTGAGAATTGGGCTATAAAGAAAGCTGAGTGCCGAAGAATTGATACTTTTGAACTGTGGTGTTGAAGACTCTTGAGAGTCTCTTGGATTGCAAGAAGGTCCAACCAGTCCATCCTAAAGATCAGTCCTGAGTGTTCATTGGAAGGATAGTGTTGAAACTGAAACTCCAGTACTTTAGCCACCTGATGGGAAGAGTTGACTCATTTGAAAAAACCTTGATGCTGGGAATGATTGAGAGCAGGAGGAGAAGGGGACAATAGAGGATGAGATGGCTGGATGGCATCACCGACTCAACGGACATGGGTTTGGATGGACTCTGGCAGTTGGTGATGACAGGGAGGTGTGGCGTGCTGCGGTTCATGGTGTTGCAAACAGTCGGACACAACTAAGTGATTGAACTGAACTGTACTCCTTGAACTCACATAAAGCTGAAATCAAGTAGTTGCTTGGCCTCTGTTTTTTTTTTTTTTTTTTTTCCCCCTGGAGCCTGGGGTTGTGTTGGAGCAGGCTGTTTCAAGATCACGTGGTTCTTGACAGAGTTCACTTGCCTGCGGATACAGGACTGAGGTCCTTTTTTCGTGCCACGTATCAGTTGGGAGTTACTTTTGTCCCTCCAGGGCTGCCCTCAGTTCTTGCCGTGTGACTCCCACTCCCATAGGCAGTTCACAAAATGACTTTTTTTTTTCCCTTGTGCCAGCAGAACTCTTTCCCTCTGACTTTTCCTTCAATTCTAGTCAGCTACAACAGAGTCTTATCTGATGGAATATGACCACAGGAGTGACTATGCCACAACCATTTGCCCTAAATCATAACATGAATACTCAGTTGCTCGGTTGTGTTCAGCTCTTTGCAGCCCCATGGGCCATAGCTCACCAGGCTCTTCTGCCCTTGGAATTTTCCAGGCAAGAATACTGGAGTGGGTTGCCATTTACTCCTCCAGGGGTTCTTCTTAACCCATCCCAGGGACTGAACTAGTGTTTCCTTCTTCTCCTGCACGTTGGCAGGCAGATTTTTTCCCACTGAGTCATGTGAGAAGCCTCTGCCTTATAACATAACCAGTAACAATCCCAGCATACCCATCTGTTCCCAGGTTCCCTGGGCACTGGAGTTTCCAGGTTATACAATAGTTGAACACCAGGAGGCAGGACATTTTAGAAATTTGCCTAGAACTATTATCAAGGAGAAACTGATAATTTTATTTATTGTTTTATTCTTGTGTTATTAGGAAAACAATAATATTTAGTCATATTTTATGGATTAAAAATTGATTAAAAGTCTGTAAGTAAATTTCACCAAACTCCTTAATTTTTCATATCATTTTTAGGGCTCAGTGGTAGTGAATCCACTTGCCAATGAGGAGGCATGAATTCAATCCCTGGGTTGGGAAGATACCCTGGAGAAGGAGATGGCAACCCACTCCAGTGTTCTTGTCTAGGAAATCCCATGGAGAGAGAAGCCTGGTAGGCTATAGTCCATGGAGTCACAAAAGAGTCAGATACAACTTAGCATCTGAAATATATATGCATATATATATTTAAATGTAATCTTAAATGTAAAATTAAATATATATGTATATGTATTTTATATTTTTACATTTAAGATTCATTCTGAAGAGATAATCTTCTGTGAAACTCACTGAAGTGCTTTTATAAAACATAAAATAAGATTAAAAAATAAGACTTTTGGAGGATATGTGATTGAGTATATATATTTGTAGTATCCACAGTGATGAAAATAATGTTTTCAAAATTGTAAATATATGATTAACACTAACAGAAAAACATGAGACTTTGTCCTTTCACCTAGCATGCTACAAGTACTCTATAAGTATACATGTGTATATATGTATACCCACAAAAATATTTAAGCTGTTTAGTGAATTAAAGGGAAAACTTTTAGTAAGTCATTATCAGTGCTCTATAACAATTAGGAAATATTCTCAATATGTCATTATTTGTGAGTTTCCTGATGTTCACCAGATTGTAAAGATTCATTTTAACAAATAGCAACTTTTTTCATGAAATACAGTTGCCCATAGTTGACAGAGATTTTGACATGATAAGATCATCCCATTGACTTACATTCCAAATATAAAAATTCCTTTGAAATTAAAATATACTGTTTCTTGGAATAAAAAATTAATTTGTTTTAATCAATGCATTAATTAAGAACATTTAAGAATTAAAAAGCAGAAACTCTGCAGAGTTTGGTGGGTTTTTAAATAACATTAGTATAGAGCATCAATACATGACAGAGATTTTGACATGATAGGATCATCCCATTGACTTACATTCCAAATATAAAAATTCCTTTGAAATTAAAATATACTGTTTCTTGGAATAAAAAAATTAATTTGTTTTAATCAATGCATTAATTAAGAACATTTAAGAATTAGAAAGCAGAAACTCTGCAGAGTTTGGTGGGTTTTTAAATAACATTAGTATAGAGCATCAATACAGACTTAAATTTAGTTTTTGATTGGGATTATTAGGTATATTTTGTATTTGTGTTGACCAGATGGATTATAATACTCATTAAACTGCTGAACAAAAAATGGGAATATGCCTTAATGATAATGCTTTTTATCATGCCCCACATCTGCATTCCTAATTTGTCTTAATTATGTACATATACAGTTTGGTCAATGTTTTGCATTTCAAAAATCTTTTTCAATTTCAAATGTATCTGATAGTTCATATGAGCAATTATGTATTTAAATGAGACAGTCATTGTCTAATTGGCATATTTCAATTTCCACTGAGATGTGCCAATTAAGTACAATCCACTGTAGACCATACATAATATCTCCAACAGAGAATTTATGGACTATCAACTAAACACATTGGTTTTGAAGTCGCATATCCTTTTTCAAAAATGACTTTCATCAAGTGGGGTTGTGCTCCATCACATAAAATGCATTTATCCTAAAATGTATATCATCATTGGTGGTGCTTTTTTACTTCTAGATTCAATATCCTCCTGTTTTATATAAGCAAATGTAATAAGTTAGGGTATTGGAATGATATTTGATCCATTGCATTTGTATTTAATGTCCCAGGAACAAGACTAATTTCTGAAGATGACTGAAAAAGCAACGCTTTATTATTTTTACTTTCTGTAAAATGTCCAAACAGTGATGCAGCAAGGCCAACCTTTCTGTCTACCTCCCTATGTATCTACCTACCTGTCTATCTATGCTTTGTTCTATATGTGGCAGTGCATGATAAACCGTGTGAGTGATTTATACAAGTTTTTCAGTTCAGTTCAGTTCAGTCACTCAGTTGTGTCCGACTATTTGTGACCCCATGAATTGCAGCACACCAGGCCTCCTTGTCCATCACCAGCTCCCGGAGTTCATTCAGACTCACGCCCATCGAGTCGGTGATGCCGTCCAGCCATTTAAGAATACTGAATTTCAGACAAGGTTTCCAACGTTTTACTCTCTTAAAATAGATTTACTGAGATGAGCATTTAGTTCAGTTCAGTTCAGTTCATTCGCTCAGTCGTGTCCGACTCTTTGCAGCCCCATGAATTGCAGCACGCCAGGCCTCCCTGTAGCCAGAACAAAATAT
Organism: Oreotragus oreotragus; assembly: GCA_006410675.1. NCBI lineage: Eukaryota > Metazoa > Chordata > Mammalia > Artiodactyla > Bovidae > Oreotragus > Oreotragus oreotragus. The sequence continues at coordinate 734,068 of SJYX01016586.1, read as the reverse complement.
CAGATTCACAAGAATGAAGTCAAGAATCTGTTTTAATATGAAAGTAAAGTCTTGCTATTACAGTATATGACAGGATCTCCTTCCGTTTCAAGGCCAAATAATATTGTACTGTTATGTGTAAGCCACCCCATGAATTGCAGCACGCCAGGCCTCCCTGTAGCCAGAACAAAATATCAGATTCACAAGAATGAAGTCAAGAATCTGTTTTAATATGAAAGTAAAGTCTTGCTATTACAGTATATGACAGGATCTCCTTCCTTTTCAAGGCCAAATAATATTGTAAGGTTATGTGTAAGCCACACTTTGCACTAAGTGTAATATACCAGACACAAAAAGACAAATACTGTATAATTTCATTTATGAAGAACTAAAGTAGTCAAGTTCACAAACACAGAGAGTGAAAAATTGTTGCCAGCAGCTGAGGTTGGGGAGGGAAAAGAGAGTTATTTTACAGATTCAGTTTCAGTTCTGCATAATGAGAAAGTTCTGCAGACGTTTCACAAGGCAAATACTAACAATACAATACTGCACACTTAAAAATGGTTAAGGTGATGAATTTTATGTTATTTTTTACCACAGTAAATAAACATAGAAAAAGTAAAGTTTTATTAAATTGTTTTAGAAGTCTGGGAATCATCATCTGTATTGTTTGCTTATAAAATGAACCCATTGTCATTTCTCACTGTCATATTTTGGAACTTCCTTTTTTGTTTTTGTTTGCTTGTTTTTAGATTTTCAGACTTATTAGTATCTGTTTCTCTTTACCCCATACATTTCACCATTTTTTTCTCTTGGTTTGTAACATTACTTCTATTGTTTTTTCATCTTTATAAAATAATATGGCCAACAGTTTCTCATTTGAAAAGATGGCTGTGTTCAAAAAATCACTTTTACAAATTTGTCCAAATTTTACCTAATACAATTATATTATGTGATTGGGTCATATACCAATTTTAGATATTTTTGTGTTTTCTTATTGTTTTTAACACAGTGTTTTTTTTTTGTTTTTTTTTACTAAAAAAGTGCGACTGAACTGACTGAACTGAAAAAAGTCTTTCAAAATAGTGCTTTATGGAAAAGATGTCCTCATGGATAGAAACTGAATTTCAATTGGAATTTTTATTTTTAATCTTCTATATCAGATTATAATAGTTCAACTTTGATAAGTTCAATCACAGATGCATAGTGACAATTTATGATGAGTTTTAAGACCTCATTCTAATGGATTGCAGCTTTTTATGTGGGAAAAATGTAGATTTCTGAGTTCCACCCCAGAAAGTCTCAATCTATATTATTTAAGTGGATCCAAGTAATTTGAATATGAAAAAGATTGATGTTATATTTTCAGAAAGTCTGATCTCTTCATATATAGGTATAAAAGAACCCCAAAACTGTAACTATTGGTAACATACTTATAAATATAGTATGCATACAATTAAACATTCAATAAAAATACATTATTCTCATAAAATATGAATCATCTTTAGCTTCAGATAAAAAAATACAAGGTCCCTTACTTAAATACATATTTCATTTGCAGTTTCTGTCAAGCTATCTGTCAAGGCCCTCCTATCAATTCATAGACAGCTATGTAGCCAGACACAAGGAGATTCTAATAACACTTTCAAATACAGGACATGTGACTTAGAAAACTTGTTACACAGATGAACACAGGATGAGAAAACAATGACGAAAACTCATGCCTTATAAATCATATTTTTAAAATATAAGTATAAAACACTTCCATATTTAAATAGGACTTATAAAATATAGATGTAAGCTTTGGTGAAACTGACCATTATTTAAATTTGAAATTTTAAGAGTAGATATGTTAACCCCTTAGCATGTCTTTTAAAAACTGAACTTACTTCTTCCACCTGCCATTTCACAAATTCTCTAAAGTTACTATTTCAAAAATGTAGTCTAATTATTAGACTAATTACTAATTACATCACTATAGTCTAAAATATTTCTGACCTTTCTGGCTTTCCATATGTCTAGGATTTCAGACTTTAATCTTTACAATTGGGATTATTAGGTATATTTTGTATTTGTGTTGACCAGATGGATTATAATACTCATTAAACTGCTGAACAAAAAATGGGAATATGCCTCAATGATAATGCTTTTTATCATGCCCCACATCTGCATTCCTAATTTGTCTTAATTATGTACATATACAGTTTGGTCAATGTTTTGCATTTCAAAAATCTTTTTCAATTTCAAATGTATCTGATAGTTCATATGAGCAATTATGTATTTAAATGAGACAGTCATTGTCTAATTGGCATATTTCAATTTCCACTGAGATGTGCCAATTAAGTACAATCCACTGTAGACCATACATAATATCTCCAACAGAGAATTTATGGACTATCAACTAAACACATTGGTTTTGAAGTCGTATATCCTTTTTCAAAAATGACTTTCATCAAGTGGGGTTGTGCTCCATCACATAAAATGCATTTATACTAAAATGTATATCATCATTGGTGGTGCTTTGTTTACTTCTAGATTCAATATCCTCCTGTTTTATATAAGCAAATGTAATAAGTTAGGGTATTGGAATGATATTTGATCCATTGCATTTGTATTTAATGTCCCAGGAACAAGACTAATTTCTGAAGATGACTGAAAAAGCAACGCCTTATTATTTTTACTTTCTGTAAAATGTCCAAACAGTGATGCAGCAAGGCCAACCTTTCTGTCTACCTCCCTATGTATCTACCTACCTGTCTATCTATGCTTTGTTCTATATGTGGCAATGCATGATAAACCGTGTGAGTGATTTATACAAGTTTTTCAGTTCAGTTCAGTTCAGTCACTCAGTTGTGTCCGACTATTTGTGACCCCATGAATTGCAGCACACCAGGCCTCCTTGTCCATCACCAGCTCCCGGAGTTCATTCAGACTCACGCCCATCGAGTCGGTGATGCCGTCCAGCCATTTAAGAATACTGAATTTCAGACAAGGTTTCCAACGTTTTACTCTCTTAAAATAGATTTACTGAGATGAGCATTTAGTTCAGTTCAGTTCAGTTCATTCGCTCAGTCGTGTCCGACTCTTTGCAACCCCATGAATTGCAGCACGCCAGGCCTCCCTGTAGCCAGAACAAAATATCAGATTCACAAGAATGAAGTCAAGAATCTGTTTTAATATGAAAGTAAAGTCTTGCTATTACAGTATATGACAGGATCTCCTTCCTTTTCAAGGCCAAATAATATTGTAAGGTTATGTGTAAGCCACACTTTGCACTAAGTGTAATATACCAGACACAAAAAGACAAATACTGTATAATTTCATTTATGAAGAACTAAAGTAGTCAAGTTCACAAACACAGAGAGTGAAAAATTGTTGCCAGCAGCTGAGGTTGGGGAGGGAAAAGAGAGTTATTTTACAGATTCAGTTTCAGTTCTGCATAATGAGAAAGTTCTGCAGACGTTTCACAAGGCAAATACTAACAATACAATACTGCACACTTAAAAATGGTTAAGGTGATGAATTTTATGTTATTTTTTACCACAGTAAATAAACAAAGAAAAAGTAAAGTTTTATTAAATTGTTTTAGAAGTCTGGGAATCATCATCTGTATTGTTTGCTTATAAAATGGACCCATTGTCATTTCTCACTGTCATATTTTGGAAATTCCTTTTTTGTTTTTGTTTGCTTGTTTTTAGATTTTCAGACTTATTAGTATCTGTTTCTCTTTACCCCATACATTTCACTATTTTTTTCTCTTGGTTTGTAACATTACTTCTATTGTTTTTTCATCTTTATAAAATAATATGGCCAACAGTTTCTCATTTGAAAAGATGGCTGTGTTCAAAAAATCACTTTTACAAATTTGTCCAAATTTTACCTAATACAATTATATTATGTGATTGGGTCATATACCAATTTTAGATATTTTTGTGTTTTCTTATTGTTTTTAACACAGTGTTTTTTTTTTGTTTTTTTTTACTAAAAAAGTGCGACTGAACTGACTGAACTGAAAAAAGTCTTTCAAAATAGTGCTTTATGGAAAAGATGTCCTCATGGATAGAAACTGAATTTCAATTGGAATTTTTATTTTTAATCTTCTATATCAGATTATAATAGTTCAACTTTGATAAGTTCAATCACAGATGCATAGTGACAATTTATGATGAGTTTTAAGACCTCATTCTAATGGATTGCAGCTTTTTATGTGGGAAAAATGTAGATTTCTGAGTTCCACCCCAGAAAGTCTCAATCTATATTATTTAAGTGGATCCAAGTAATTTGAATATGAAAAAGATTGATGTTATATTTTCAGAAAGTCTGATCTCTTCATATATAGGTATAAAAGAACCCCAAAACTGTAACTATTGGTAACATACTTATAAATATAGTATGCATACAATTAAACATTCAATAAAAATACATTATTCTCATAAAATATGAATCATCTTTAGCTTCAGATAAAAAAATACAAGGTCCCTTACTTAAATACATATTTCATTTGCAGTTTCTGTCAAGCTATCTGTCAAGGCCCTCCTATCAATTCATAGACAGCTATGTAGCCAGACACAAGGAGATTCTAATAACACTTTCAAATACAGGACATGTGACTTAGAAAACTTGTTACACAGATGAACACAGGATGAGAAAACAATGACGAAAACTCATGCCTTATAAATCATATTTTTAAAATATAAGTATAAAACACTTCCATATTTAAATAGGACTTATAAAATATAGATGTAAGCTTTGGTGAAACTGACCATTATTTAAATTTGAAATTTTAAGAGTAGATATGTTAACCCCTTAGCATGTCTTTTAAAAACTGAACTTACTTCTTCCACCTGCCATTTCACAAATTCTCTAAAGTTACTATTTCAAAAATGTAGTCTAATTATTAGACTAATTACTAATTACATCACTATAGTCTAAAATATTTCTGACCTTTCTGGCTTTCCATATGTCTAGGATTTCAGACTTTAATCTTTACAACATAAATCTGAGTCTGAGCTCAAATTTTTCTTGTCTAGGACATCTTAAAGTGTTGTGTTTATGCTGTTTTTCCTTCAACATTTATACGTTCCCATGAAGCAAATCTTGCTGTTACTGTAAGTAGAAGGGTGATCTCACTCCCTTTCTCTCAATCTTTCTTTCTCATTTTTTTCTGGGCTAGTTCTGCTTGAGGTTGTTTTAGTTTTCCCTAATGTCCTTTGCTATTGAGAAATAATCATTATTTATCTTAAAGAGGGCTTCTCTAATGTCTTCATGAATTATGCAGTTAGAAATATGTTTAATGCTAAAAAAAAGTGTGTTTACGCTGTTTTTCCTTCAACATTTATACGTTCCCAAGAAGCAAATCTTGCTGTTACTGTAAGTAGAAGGGCGATCTCGCTCCCTTTCTCTCAATCTTTCTTTCTCATTTTTCTCTGGGCTAGTTCTGCTTGAGGTTGTTTTAGTTTTCCCTAATGTCCTTTGCTATTGAGAAATAATCATTATTTATCTTAAAGAGGGCTTCTCTAATGTCTTCATGAATTATGCAGTTAGAAATATGTTTAATGCTAAAAAATGTAAGACAAAATGCAATATAATTTTCAATTATTTAGATAATTACTAAATTTAATTTTAAACAAAATTAATTCATGGTGGCTCTAGGTGGTGAATATATTAATGGCACATAAATTTAAAGTTGTGTGAGAAACATCCTATTTAAATCCAACAATCTGTGACTGCATATATAAAATTTGTTCATATATAACTTGATGTCTAAAATTGAGACCTTTATTGGATATGCAGTATGGGTCAAATGAAACAACTTGTCCCAAGCTCTGATTGGCCCTGAATTACACTAATTAATAGTGGAGGTGTTGGAATTTCAGTTGAGCTATTTCAAATCCTGAAAGATGATGCTGTGAAAGTGCTGCACTCAATATGTTAGCAAATTTGGAAAACTCAGCAGTGGCCACAGGACTGGAAAAGGTCAGTTTTCATTTCAATAAATAAAGGCAATGCCAAAGAATGCTCAAACTAGCTCACAATGGCACTCATCTCACACGCTAGTAAAGAAATGCTCAAAATTCTCCAAGCCAGGCTTCAGCAATACGTGAACCATGAACTTTCAGATGTTCAAGCTGGTTTTAGAAAAGGCAGAGGAACCAAAGATCAAATTGTCAACATCCACTGGATCATTGAAAAAGGAAGAGAGTTCCAGAAAAAACATCTATTTCTGCTGTATTGACTGTGCCAAAGCCTTTGACTGTGTGGATCACAATAAACTGTAGAATAATGTGGTAGTCCATCTCTAATCCCTATAATAAGGGGTGACACCATTTTGATGTTCAAGATGCAACTTGCATCTTTTAATTTTAATTTTAAATTAATTAATTTATTTTAATTGGATGCTAATTACTTTAAAATATTATGGTGATATTTTCCATACATCAACATGAATCAGCCATGAGTGTACATGTGTCCCACCATCCTGAATCCCCTCCAATCTCCCTCCCACCCCATCCCTCTGGGTTGTCCCAGAGCAGTCGGTTTGAGTGTCCTGCTTCATGCATCTAACTTGCACTGGTTATCTATTTTACATATGGTCATATACATATTTCAATGTTATTCTCTCAAATCATCCCACCCTTGCCTTCTCCCACAGATTTGAAAAGTCTGTTCTTTACGTCTGTTTCTCTTTTGCTGTCTCACATATAGGCTCATCATTACTATCTTTCTAAATTCCATATATATGCACTAATATATTGGTTTTTCTCTTTTTGACTTACTTCAATCTATATAAAAGGCTCCAGTTTTATCCACCTCATTAGGACTGACTCAAATATGTTCTTTTTTTTTATAGCTGAGCAATATTCCATTGTGTATATGTACCATAACTTCCTTATCTATTCATCTGCCGATGGACATCTAGGTTGCATCCATGTCCTAGCTATTACAAACAGTGCTGCAATGAACATTGGGTTACATGTGTCTATTTCAATTCTCAATTCCTTGTTGTGTATGCCTAGCAGTGGGATTGCTGCATCATATGGTAGTTCTATTTCCAGTTTTTTAAGGAATCTCTACACAGGTCTCTATAGTGGCTGTACTAGTTTCCATTCCCACCAGCTGTGTAAGAGAGTTCCCTTTTTTCCACACCCTCTCCAGCATTTATTTGTTTGTAGACTTTTTGATGGCATTAGATGATACATTGTGGTTTTGATTTGCATTTCTCTGATAATGAGTAATGTTGAGCATCTTTTCATGTGTTTCTTAGCCATCTGTATGTCTTCTTTGGAGAAATGTCTGTTTAGGTCTTTTTCCCACTTTTTGATTGGGTTGTTTATTTTTCTGATATTGAGCTGCATGAGTTGCTTGTATACTTTGAAGATGAATTCTTTATCACTTCTTTTGTTTGCTATTATTTTCTCCTATCCTGAAGGTTGCCTTTTCACCTTGCTTATGGTTTCCTTCATTGTGCAAAAGCTTTTAAGTTTAATTAGGTCCCATTTGTTTATTTATTTTTATTTATATTACTCTAGGAGGTGGGTTGTAGAGGATCTTGCTGTGATTTCTGTCAAAGTGTTCTGCCTATTTTCCTCAAAGAGTTTTACATTTAGACCTTGTCTTACATTTAGACCTTTAATCTATTTTGAGCTTATTTTTACAATTTAGATATTATGTGGGACATTTCTTCCAAAGATAAAAATGGTTAATACTTGTTCTCAAAAATGAGTCATTTTTGTTTGAGGTATCACAGATTTTACTTAAATTTCACTTGAAATTTGTTTCTTGGTCTAAATTAAATAAGTTTTAGGCAGAGTCATGAGGTTAACCATTAGTGTTTTGAGAAATGGGTTTTCTCCAAAACTACATAGCAAAAGGTGGTATTACTTTTGCAGACATTAAGCAAAACAATCCTGAAGAAAAAAACAAAGCCTGGAGGCATAATACTTTCGGACCTCAGATAATACTATAAAGCTAAAATAATCAAAACAGCATGGTATTGCCACAAAAACAGATATGTAAATCAATAAAACAGAATAGAGAGGCCAGGGAAAAAACCACACACCCACAGTCAACTAATCTAAAACAAAGGACCCAAGAATATACAATGGGGAGAAGACAGTCTCTTTAGCAATTGGTGTTGGTAAAGCTGAATAGTTCCTTGTAAATCAAGAAAATTATAATACTCCTTCACAGCATGTACAAAAATAAACTCAAAATTGTTTAAATGACTACATATGGGAGATGACACTCTAAAACTCCTAGAGAGAACATAGACAAAACATTCTCAGACACAAATTGTAGCAATGCTTTCTTATATCAGTCTCCCAATATAAAAGAAAGAAAAGCAAAATTGGGACCTATCAAAAGCTTTTCAACATAAAAGGAAACAATTAGCAAAGCAAAATTACAACCTTGGGGATGGGAGAAAATATTTGTAAATGATGTGACAGACAAGGAGTGAATATCCAAAATATAAAAATAGCTCATACAACTCAACTCAACAACAACAACAAATTCAGTCAAAAATTAAGCAGAAGACCTAAACAAAAATTTCTTTAAAGACATACAAAATGTTATCAGACATATGAAAAGATGCCTAATATCATTAATTATTACAGGAACACAAGTCAAAACTATAGTGAGGCATCATCTCTCATCCATCAGAAGGGCTACCTTCAAAAAGTCTACAAATAATAAATTCTCGAGAGGGTGTGGAGAAAGGGGAGCCTTCTATATGTTAATGGGACTGTAAACTGGTGCAGCCATTATACAAAACGTTATGAAGATTTCTTTAAAAATAAAAACTAAAAATAGAGCCGCCATATATATGATCCAGCAATCCCTTTCTTGGGCATATATTCAGAGAACACAAAAACTCTAATTAATGCTCTATGATATTCAGAGCAGCATTGTTTACACTAGGCAAGACAAGGAAAAAAATCCAAGTGCCTGTCAAGAGATGTGGCATTTGTGTACACACACACACACACAGGAATACTACTCAGTCATAAAAAAGAGTGAAAATATTGCCTCTAAAGCAATGTGGATGAATTTAGAGATTATCATCTTGAATGAAACAAGTCAGACAGAGAAAAACATATTATATGGTAACACATATGTGGAATCGAAAAAATAATACAAATTAACCTGTATGCTAAACAGAAACAGACCTACAGACATAGGAAACAAAATTATGGATAGTAAAGGGGAAAGGAGTGAGGGAAAGTTGAATTAGGATTATGGGATTAACATACAAAGTATTATACATAAAACAGATAATCAAAATGGATTTACTGTACATAGCACATGGAACTGTATTCAATATGTTAAAATAATCCATAATGGAAAGTAATCTAAAAAATATGTATGACTGAATCACTCTACTGTACACATGAAACTAACACATAATTGTAAATCAACTGCACTACAATAAATAGAAATTTAGAGTAGTTTCTGACTTTATACTATATATACCTTATTTCTA
>SJYX01016586.1:717108-722108 GCA_006410675.1 Oreotragus oreotragus | reverse complement strand
TCATCCTTTTTTGATAACAGATTTAATGTACCTCATCCTTTTTTGATAACAGATTTAATGTACCTCATCCTTTTTTGATAACAGATTTAATGTACCTCATCCTTTTTTGATAACAGATTTAATGTACCTCATCCTTTTTTGATAACAGATTTAATGTACCTCATCCTTTTTTGATAACAGATTTAATGTACCTCATCCTTTTTTGATAACAGATTTAATGTACCTCATCCTTTTTTGATAACAGATTTAATGTACCTCATCCTTTTTTGATAACAGATTTAATGTACCTCATCCTTTTTTGATAACAGATTTAATGTACCTCATCCTTTTTTGATAACAGATTTAATGTACCTCATCCTTTTTTNGAGGGGGGGTGGGAGGTGGGAGGGGGGTTCATGTTTGGGAGTTCGTGTAAAAAAATAAATAAATACAAAAAAAACAAAAAAAAATAAAAGCATTAAAACCAAAAAATAAATAAATAAAAATAAAAATAAAAATAAAAACTAAAAATAGAGCCACCATATATATGATCCAGCAATCCCTTTCTTGGGCATATATTCAGAGAACACAAAAACTCTAATTAATGCTCTATGATATTCAGAGCAGCATTGTTTACACTAGGCAAGACAAGGAAAAAAATCCAAGTGCCTGTCAAGAGATGTGGCATTTGTGTACACACACACACACACACAGGAATACTACTCAGTCATAAAAAAGAGTGAAAATATTGCCTCTAAAGCAATGTGGATGAATTTAGAGAATATCATCTTGAATGAAACAAGTCAGACAGAAGAAAACATATTATATGGTAACACATATGTGGAATCGAAAAAATAATACAAATTAACCTGTATGCTAAACAGAAACAGACCTACAGACATAGGAAACAAAATTATGGATAGTAAAGGGGAAACGAGTGAGGGAAAGTTGAATTAGTATTATGGGATTAACATACAAAGTATTATACATAAAACAGATAATCAAAATGGATTTACTGTACATAGCACATGGAACTGTATTCAATATGTTAAAATAATCCATAATGGAAAGTAATCTAAAAAATATGTATGACTGAATCACTCTACTGTACACATGAAACTAACACATAATTGTAAGTCAACTGCACTACAATAAATAGAAATTTAGAGTAGTTTCTGACTTTATACTATATATACCTTATTTCTATTGCTCTACCTACATACTGCCAGTGTTGATTGTCAAGGGGTATTTGTGTGTGTGTGTGTGTGTGTGTGTGTGTGTGTGTATGTGTGAGAGAGAGATACAATTTCTGGTCATGAGCCCTCATGGTATAATGTGGGGGTATCAGTAAAATCGGTCAGGAATTTTCCCGGAAGTCATTCTTGTATTAGACATCTGACAGTGAAGTAAATTTTGACATAGGTAACTGTAAGCCACATAAATATATCTAGGAAAAACAGAAGATTGAGCTCCCAACTCAACTTTCCATTTACTTGTTCCTTATAATGCCCTCAGTAAGTCTAGCACAGGGGTAAATAGGGAAAAAAATAATGAAGTTGGGCTATTGTTTTAATCAATTACAATTTTTAAAATCTTGACTTTACTTACTTTACACAGACCATATGAGCCCATTGCAAGGGTCCCTAGAAGGTAATTGGTATGCATCTATTTAGCTTCATGGTGAATTTTCCTCTGGCTCTGAGTATAATATCTGCATTAAGTGCTAGTTGTTTTTCCCACACACACTAGAATTCTGCCTTGCACACAGACCCACCAGGGTCTTTTTCAATCTTACTTTCAATAGATTTTTTTAAACTACTTTATTTAGAAAATGACAAAAAGAGTGTGTGTGTGTGTTTCTTTCCAACTTATAGCCTTCCTAAAATGTCAGAACCTTTAATTAGGGATTTAATTAAATGTCCTAGGAATTTAGGACATTTCTGTCATTCTACTTGTAATTCCACATTCTACCTGACTGTACTCAACAGTGAGACTCCCAAGTCCAGTTCCCATGAACAATATAGTTTTGAATTGTGTCTAAAATTGTGATCAAATTGTATCTAAAAGCTACCAACTAGTATTCCTATATGCATTATTTTCCCAGAAGAACTTCTAAGAATTATTTTCTAAAGCTAGAATAACACCTGAAATTTCTAGTGCATATTTATTGATAAGTCAACTTTCAGTTTCCCTTTTTCAGTACTGTTGGCACTGTTTTTGAGTTTAAGACAGTTGTGTTAATGCATGCCACCACCTCCTCATCGTTTTTTGATAACAGATTTAATGTACCTCATCCTTTTTTGATAACAGATTTAATGTACCTCATCCTTTTTTGATAACAGATTTAATGTACCTGACTACATAGGTGGACATGTGACTTATGCATCAATCATGGTGTTACATATCTGGATATGGTGATAAGATCAAATATTAGGAAATATTAACTGGAAAAATTCATTTGTTCACCAAGAGTCTAGGTTTGTGAAGAATACAAGTAAATGAAAGATTGATATCTTATTAGGGAATTTTCATCAAATAAATGAGTTCTGAGATGCTTTCCATAGAAAGAAATGATGTTGATGAAATAGAGTAATACTCCCCCCCAAATGGCCATTTCCTACTCTCCAGCAGCAATCAATATGGTATCTAACATGGCAAAATGGACTTTGCAAATGTCATTAAATTAAGTTTTGAGAAAGGGAGATTTTCCTGGATCATCTGCGTATGCCCAATGTAACTGTAAGTGTCATCATAAAAAGTGAAGGAAGAATCAAATTCATAGGAGACAATGTGATGACAGAAGCAGAGGGTCACAGAGAGAGAGGTTTGAAGATGCCACTCTGCAGGCTCTGGAGATGGAGAAGGAGCCATGATCCCAGGAAGCCAGGTTATGTATAGAAACTAGAAAAAGCAACAGAATGGATCCTTCCTTGAACCATTAGCAGGAACATCTTGATATCAGTCCCTTGGACTGATATGAATTTCTGCCTTCTGCCTAAGACAACATACATTTATGTTGTTTTAAGCCACTAAGTTTGTGATGATAAGTAGAAACACTAAACTAATACATTTATCTAAGACCTAAGAAAATCAGAAATAGTTTGTCAAATAATAAAAATATATGCAGAGGAAGAAGATCCTTTAGCAAGAGTCTGTCCAGTTAAGAATAATAGAAAAAGATGTATGCCAAAACCAATAGAGTACTGTAAAGTAAAATAAACAAAATGGAAGCTCTAAAAAAAAAAATAATAATGGATGTATTCTGAAAGAAAATATTGGGGTGGGAAAGAGTAGCCATTTACCAAAGAGCAGTGTAGGTCAAGATCAGGATTCTGGGAGGCATGTATACATTTTAAAATGAGACTGTGAATGGAATATGATTAGATTTTCAATTTGAAAATATTTCTCTAAGTCCACTCTGGAGAATGGTTATGTGTGCAGGGGGAAATCTTGGGGCGTTGCTTCAGGTCTGGAAAATTATCTAGTGGTGAATGATGGTGGGGAGGGGCATGAGGGAAGGCAAACATTTAGAAACAATGTAGGACTGATGCTAAAGCAGAAGCTCCAATGCTTTGGCCACCTGATGCGAAGAAATGACCCAATGGAAAAGACTCTGATGCTGGGAAAGATTGAAGGCAGGAGAAGGGGATGGCAGAGGATGAGATGATTAGATGGCATCACTGAATTGATGGACATGAGTTTGAGCAAGTTTCATGAGTTGGTGATCAACAGGGAAGCCTGGCATGCTGCAGTCTATGGGGCTGCAAAGAGTTGGGCACGACTGAGCAACTGAACTGAACTGAAATGAGCAGAAATCATCAGACAAGGTATGACAGCAGTTGGCCTAAGTGGAAATGTTAAAAATGCACAGAGGTTGACATGCTCAAGAAGTTTTTGGAAGATGAAATTCATGTGTGGGATGTGTGAGGCTATGGTTGTGTACAGTACATTCTCCCCAGTAATTTTATATGGGACACATCAAAACTGAAACAGGTTTTGAAAGGATCCTATGAATGTGGTGAAATTTTACTATTAATTACAATTGGAGAGAAGTAAATAGCACCACTCAGAAATAAGGGGAAGTACGGAAGGAAAATGGGAGAGAGAGAGATACTGACAGAGAAACAGTGATTTTAGATCCTGAAATCACAGGTCTCTGAAACAAGTTCTATTTGGGCACTTGCCATATTTTTACCAGATGAACCAAAATTTTCCTTTCACTTTTTACTTATGGTTCCACAACCAGTTCTTGACAAATACTATTTCAATTCACTTCAAAATGAAATTTCCGAATGTAAATGGTTTTATAGTTAACAAGTCAAGCCATCTTCTAGTGGCTCTAGAAATTGTACCTAGGCTCTGGGCTAAACCATACTACTGTAGAAGGGAGGGTTTTGACCCATCTGAGCAATTACATGTGTGAGGATGGGCCTCTGGAAGGGCTGATGTGTCTGCATGGCCTCAAGTGCTGAAGCAGCAAAAGCTTGATCCTGATATGTTTTTCAGGCTCAGTTGACTCATAACTTGATGTAATTCCATCACAATTTTTTGAATTGAAGAATTTTTAGGTGTTACTTCCATTAGTACCTCCTTTAAGACTACTGAAGGTCAACTATCTAGGATCTTTCTGTCTGCTGCTGCTGCTAAGTTGCTTCGGTCGTGTCTGACTCTGTGCGACCCCGTAGATGGCAGCCCACCAGGCCTCCCTGTCCCTGGGATTCTCCAGGCAAGAACACTAGAGTGGGTTGCCATTTCCGTCTCCAGTGCATGAAAGGGAAAAGTGAAAGTGAAGTCGCTCAGTCCTGTCCGACTCTTAGCGACCCCACGGACTGCAGCCTACCAGGCTCCTCCGTCCATGGGATTTTCCAGGCAAGAGTACTGGAGTGGGTTGCTATGCCTTCATCTTTCTGTCAGCAGTAGATAATTTTGTGGCAGAAATAGCCTTCTCTCAGGCTCTCACAGTCATGCAGGGAGCATATGATAAGAACAAGAAAGAGCATAAACAGGCCTATTTTTTTTTT
>SJYX01016586.1:692679-714375 GCA_006410675.1 Oreotragus oreotragus | reverse complement strand
GCAAAGAGTCGGATATGACTGAGCGACTGAACTGAACTGATAATTTATTCAGTCAGTTGACTGTTGCTGACCATTTAAGTTACTGCAGATGTTTTGATATATCACAGTGTTGTGGTGACTCTGTCTCTGTAGTTACAGTCATATATGTGTAACTTCTGGGTCAAATTTTGTGCAAACATATATTTGGATTTAGTTTCAATTTTTATTGAGAAGACAGTAATAGTCTCTTCTCTCCTTATATTCTTGAGTGCTTAGAGAATTTAATAGAGACTTACTTAATTATATTTTTCTTATTATAATGCACAAATGACTCTTAAAAGTTATGTCTTCATCTGAAACTAATGGTAACATTGAAAGTGACACTGAAACAGTGTTAGACTCCATAGTGTCATTTAAATGTCATTATATTTTCTCTTTTAAGGTTGGCTTTAAACAATTAATGGTGCTTTAATAAAAATTCTTAGTGTTACTTTTGCCCCAAGTATGTACATATAGATACATTTCTAATATGATCAATTGAAACACAGTCCCCTAGTTCAACAATGAAATCATGTATTATTAAAATATATTTTTTCACATGCTTCTAGTATAATATATTAAAATGTGTATAGATATAGATACATTTGCCAACATCACCACTGTTGATAGCAGGTTGTAGCACAGACTGCAAACTATTCCACAATGAGCCTCTTTCATAGTAATAGTATATTTACCTGTACCTGTGGCTACTCAAAATAAAGACTATTTTCAGCCTCTTTTTCAGGACACAACCATAAGTTTAAATAATGACAAGAAGAATTTCAGTAGAAATAGTCAGTACAAACTCTGTGAAGTGTCTTAGCAAAGAATTTGCCTTTCTTCTTTCCGTTTTGTCTTCTTGTCAATATCAATAGAAGTTTTAGTAATTGAAAGTAGAAAAGCCATTTTGAACCACGTAAGGACGAAGACTGCACACAAAGCAATATGACATCAAAAGAACGTGAGCCACTGACACTGTAGAGTAAGCGCCAGTACTGGACTATTTACCTGAATTTTATGTTGGAGAGAAGTAAACATCTATCTTGGGGTTCTGTCACTTACAGCTTAAATTAAACCTATTCAAACACGGGGTAGCCATAAAACATTACTTTTTAATATTTAAATTAACCAAGGATTTTGTTTTTTTTGAAATTAAATGTGTAAAATACATATATATCTACTTATACATACACACACACATATATATATGCTTACTATATGTGTATATATAAATATATATGTATATGTTTTTATTACTTGAAATGAAAATCAGGGTTAAATAACTGCAAAATTCCCAAGTAACTTTTAAAAGTTATATTTTCAATATATACAGTTGTCATTTACTCTTGCAATTTGGTGTATAAATGTAACTATGTTCCCTGAATGGCATGATTTTCTGTAGAAAACATTTTTTTTTTTAATTTTTAGACAATGAAACTACTCAGATGTCATCATATTCTTTATGTGGGGGCAATATTAAAAGGATTTTAAAAATCCATCTATATTTATATATGTATAGATAGATAGATAGATATAGAGAGATTTAAACCCTCTAAAGTTTAAAATTCTCCTTGAGTTTTTGAAGGGCACCTTTAAGAACTGACTTGGAAGATGCTGTAGAAGTTTTTTGAAACATAAACATTCAGCTTATTTTCCTATTATCTGAAGCNGGCAATATTAAAAGGATTTTAAAAATCCATCTATATTTATATATGTATAGATAGATAGATAGATATAGAGAGATTTAAACCCTCTAAAGTTTAAAATTCTCCTTGAGTTTTTGAAGGGCACCTTTAAGAACTGACTTGGAAGATGCTGTAGAAGTTTTTTGAAACATAAACATTCAGCTTATTTTCCTATTATCTGAAGCAGGAATCTTGCTATAAAAGAATTCCATACTTACCCTGGTGGACATGTTAGTAGAAGTAGAATAAACCTTTTTCCTACCTACCACTGTTTTCTTTGTCATTTCTGCTAAAAATAGTTTGCATTTGTTTTTCCCAGGATGAGAAACAATTTCTATGTTACTAGAAATCTTTCAAAGGCAACTCAATAGTTAAAGTGTAGCTATGCTAAGGCTTTGGCTTTCGGCAAAGTTAAACCTTCTATTGACTCATTAAGTGGAAGGAGAACAATAATGAACCTGCTGGAAATTAGGGTTCTATACATTTGCAAAAGAAATGGAGTTCCATTCTTGATAAATGAGTCACTGTTTATTTCTACAGTGGTGTGTATCCACAACATTGCTGTTCTTGCTTGTATTTTGATTAGTTTAGTAGCTGAGAACATTTGTTGTCAGACTCCTTTTCTACCACAGTCAAATAAAATGAATGCAGTTGTCAATATGTGCATCTATGGCTGTTTCATGTTGATGTTTGACAGAAAACAGCAAAATTTTGTAAAGCAATTATCCTTCAATTAAAAAAAATTTTTTTTTTAAGTGAACCTTCACTCTTAGATGTTAAGCAGGTTGAGTGACATTTCTGGGTCAAAATTTTAAATGTCATTTTATTACTAATATGACCTCTGGATACAAAAATTCACTCTGAGCTTCTAGGCCTTTTGTTTCTTAGGATTCTTTACTTTGTCATTTTCATCTTTGCTTAGCTTCCTCAAATAAAGCCATGCTTACCTAAGTGTGTTTTGTCATGACCACTTCTTTCTTAGGTGAAATCTCTCATCTTTCATCTTGATTTGCCTGAATTATTGTGACTTAGTTCTTAACAGTTATTCGCTGGTTTTGGTTTATCCTTATTGGACAATTAGTGCTCTGTTTTTTTTTTTTTTAAGAAGCCAGAATATTTCATTTGCATCATTAACTTCAGTGTATATCGTTTTGCTATTTTGCATTAAACCACATGTTTATTATTTTGCTTTTGTAAAAATAAGTAAAGGGTCCACATTTTCTCTTTCATACCAGCCACATTTGTAGTTCTCTTTTCTGTAATGTTTAAGCATGATGGTGAACAAATTCACATTTTCATATAGCTTGGATGGGATTAATATTGACTATTTCTGCAGCAGATGGTTTCAGAGGCTTATTGCTTTCTCTGTTTACCTTATATTTTATAACCTTTATGAATCAGAATAATGTCTTGCACAAATTTGTTTAATTAAAGTTATGCACTTGTACAGGACAGATACACAGCTATTTGAAGTTTACAAACTACATCTTTGATAAGGGAAATGGTTTTGTGACATGTATACAATTGCTGTTAAGGGGTAACTCTATATATTCTATAAAATTATAAATATTTTATACAATAATACAAATAAAATATTTTTCTATTATATTTATTATGTTGAAACACAGTAGCTGTTTCCTGTTAGCTAATGTAAATAACACTGTCAAACAACAAGTTGGAAGTGCTGAGAATCTAGGCTTCAAGATTTAACTCATACTGTAATTACACTTTTTTGTGTGGTTTGGAGTTATTCCAATATTTGTTCAGTAGAGTAAAATTAGAGCATATTTAAACACCATTTATATGCCATTATTTTGTACTTTATTAAATCAGTTTATATAATAGTTTTGTTATGTTTGGCATAAAGGAAAAATCCAAAAAAAATTGCTGCATCTAGGCAATAGGGTGTCAGAAACAACTTAAGATAGTTCATCTCAAAATTTTGGGAAGGGAAACACTACAACAATTTGAAAATATGAAAAGTGGCAGTTCACTTTTGGTGAGAGTGGTATGTGCATGCTTCAGTGGAAAACATCTGGTGATGAAAATGGGCAACAGAGGATCAGGGCTTCTACAGGAGGAAAGGGGGACTAAGAATAAGAAAAGTGGTTATCAATGTCCAACACTAATATTACAGGTTTTGCATCTGGGATCTTTCTTTGCATTTGCAGTAGATAAAGTCATGAGCTGATGACCAGTGATTTCTGTCATGGTGCCTAGAGAAAGATCTACAGGGTCAGTGTAAATGACTTCTAAAATAACATCCTGGTCATGGTGGTAAACCAGCATCCCATCTTCTTCTCTGCAGGTCAGAAATTTATTATCTTGGAAATTTAGTTGAGGAAGGCGCTGCTTACAAAATTCATCTCCTAGAGATCCCACAGGAGCAATGACCAGAATCACATAATGATAAGCAGTGTACATACAGTTAAAGTCCCCAAAGTATAAGTTAGTATTGGGGTTAAAAAGTTTTTCTGCTGCATTCTCAAACCTGTATCTTCCATAAGGTGAATCTTGGGGTGGATTCCCATTATTGAATTCAGTGCTGCAGCTGAAAGAAGTGAAAGTGAAAGTCCTCAGTCATATCTGACTCTTTTCGACCTCATGGACTATACAGTCCATGGAATTCTCCAGACTAGAATACTGGAGTGGGTAGCCTTTCCCTTCACCAGGAGATCATCCCAATCCAGGGATTGAACCCAGGTCTCCTGCACTGCAGGTAGATTCTTTACTAGCTGAGCCACAACGGAAGCCCAGCTGAAGATGCCTTCTAATTTTCCACTATTAGGAAAGTCATGGCTGCAACTGTAACACCTGACAGAGGGTTGCACAGCATTCCTATGATATTTTTGAATATAGTCAAAATATTATTTTTGCTGGTTATGATAAACAGAAAATTTGAACATCTGTCCTGCAATCACTTTGGCTTTATCCAACAGTTGTGTTAGATGAAATTTTAAATAGTCTGCTGTGTACAATTTTATAATTTCACTCCATTCAGACACAACATAATCACCACCAACATGTTTTGAGGCAGTCTGCACTGCTATTGAGGTGCTGAGAGAGGGCATCAGAGGGCAGACAGACTGAAACCACAGTCACAGAAAATTAACCAATCTAACCACATGAACAACATTTTTGTCTAACTCAATGAAACTAAGCAATGCTGTGTAGGGCCACCCAAGATGGACGGGTCATGGTGGAGAGTTCTGACAAAATACAGTCCATTGGAGAAGGGAATTGCAAACCACTTCAGTATTCTTGCCTTGAGAACCTGATGAACAGTATGAAAAGGCAAAAAGATAGGACACTGAAAGATGAACTCCCCAGGTCAGTAGGTGCCCAAAAAGAATTCTTGCCCTGAGGAAATAACTCCTATACCTTCAGACCAGAGCTCTCTGGATCACTTATCTAGACCACCTCTAATTACGGAAACAAAAAAGAAAAAAAAAAGTGTGTGTGAGAGTGTCACAGAGCCTTTTAAAATCTTATTCCAACCACTGGTTACAACTTGTGAGTTTTGTACTG
Source organism: Oreotragus oreotragus (assembly GCA_006410675.1). Classification (NCBI taxonomy): domain Eukaryota; kingdom Metazoa; phylum Chordata; class Mammalia; order Artiodactyla; family Bovidae; genus Oreotragus; species Oreotragus oreotragus. The sequence continues at coordinate 709,144 of SJYX01016586.1, read as the reverse complement.
TGATATCTGACTCATAACTAAGCTTGGAAAACAAAGCCATAGGATCTCTTGTTCTATTTGGAGATTGTTTTTTGGATAATATTGCTGATTGCTGACGTCAGTTTGTAAATCATTGGCAAAATGAAAAGACAAGTTACTGAATGGAAGAAAATATTTGCAAATGATATGACTGGTAAGAGGTTAATACCCAACATCAACAAATAGTTCATACAACTCAATATCAAAGAAACCAAACAACCCAATTAAACAATTGGCAGAGGAACAGAATAGACATTTTTCCAAAGAGGAAATGCAGATGGCCAAGAGGCACGTGAAAAGATGTTCAACTTTGCTAATCATGGAGGAAAAGCAAATCAAAACCACAGTAAAATATCACCTCACACCTGTCTCTTATACACATCTAGATGTGTATAAGAGACAGGATATAAGCATCTGAATGCAGAAGTCCAAAGAATAGCAAGGAGAGATAAGAAAGCCTTCCTCAGTGATCAGTGCAAAGAGATAGAGGAAAAGAACAGAATGGGAAAGACTAGAGATCTCCAAGAAAATTAGACATACCAAGGGAACATTTCATGCAAAGATGGGTTCAGTAAAGACAGAAATGATATGGACCTAACAGAACCAGAAAATATTAAGAAGAGGTGGCAAGAATACACAGAAGAACTGTACAAAAAAGATCTTCATGATCCAGATAATCACGATGGTATGATCACTCACCTAAAGCCAGACATCCTGGAATGTGAAGTCAAGTGGGCCTTAGAAAGCATCACTATGAACAAAGCTAGTGCATGTAATGGAATTCCATTTGAGCTATTTCAAATCCTGAAAGATGATGCTTTGAAAGTGCTGCATTCATTATGCCAGCAAATTTGGAAAACTCAGCAGTGGCCACAGGACTGCAAGGTCAGTTTTCCTTCCAATCCCAAAGAAAGGCAATGCCAAAGAATGTTCAAACTACTGCACAATTGCACTCATCTCACACGCTAATAAAGTGATGCTCAACATTCTCCAAGCCAGGCTTCACCAATACGTGAACTGTGAACGTCCAGTTGTTCAAGCTAATTTATAAAAGGTAAGTGAAACAGAGATGAAATTGCCAACTAAATAGCAAGACGGTTCCAGAAAAACATATTTCTGCTTTATTGACTATGCCAAAGACTCTGACTGTGTGGGTCACAATATACTGTGGAAAATTCTGAAAGAGATGGGACTATTAAACCACTGGACCTGCCTCTTGAGAAATCTGTATGCATGTCAGGAACCAACATTTAGGAATGGACATGGAACAACAGAAAAGAAAGGCAATGCCAAAGAATGCTCAAACTACTGCACAATTGCACTCATCTCACATGCTAATAAAGTGATGCTCAACATTCTCCAAGCCAGACTTCACCAATACGTGAACTGTGAACGTCCAGTTGTTCAAACTAATTTATAAAAGGTAAGTGAAACAGAGATGAAATTGCCAACTAAATAGCAAGATGGTTCCAGAAAAACATATTTCTGCTTTATTGACTATGCCAAAGACTTTGACTGTGTGGGTCACAATATACTGTGGAAAATTCTGAAAGAGATGGGACTATTAAACCACCGGACCTGCCTCTTGAGAAATCTGTATGCATGTCAGGAACCAACATTTAGGAATGGACATGGAACAACAGAACAGAATGGCTCCACATAGGAAAGGGAATACCTCAAGCCTGTTTATTGTCACCCTGCTTATTTAACTTGTATAAAGAGTACATCATGAGAAACGCTGGGCTGGATGAAGCACAAGCTGGAATCAAGACTGCCAGGGGAAATATCAATAACCTCAGATATACAGATGACTGCACCCTTATGGCAGAAAGTGAAGAAGAACTAAAAAGTGTCTTGATGAAAGTGAAAGAAGAGAGTGGAAAAAGTTGGCTTAAAGCTCAACTTTCAGAAAGCTAAGATCATGGCATCTGGCCACATCACCTCATGGGAAATAGATGGGGAACCAGTAGCTGACTTTACTTTGGGGGGCTCTAAAGTCACTGTAGATGGTGACTGCAACCATGAAATTAAAGATGCTTACTCCTTGGAAGGAAAGTTATGAGCCACCTAGACAGCTGATACATTACTTTGCCCACAAAGGTCCGTCTAGTCAAAGCTATGGTTTTTCCAGTGCTCATGTGTGGATGTGAGAGTTGGACTATAATGAAAGCTGGGCACCAAGAATTGATATTTTTGAACTTTGGTGTTGGAGAAGACTCTTGAGAGTCCCTTGGATTGCAAGGGGCTCCAACTAGTCCATCCTAAAGAAGATCAGTCCTGGGTGTTCACTGGAAGGACTGATGTTGAAGCTGAAATCCAGTACTCTGGCCACCTAATGTGAAGAGCTGATTCATTTGAAAAGACCCAGATGCTGGGGAAGATTGAAAGTGAGAGGAGAAGGAAACAACAGAGGATGAGATGGTTGGATGGCATCATTAACTCAATGGACATGAGTTTGAGTAACTCTAGGAGTTGGTGACGGGGAAGGCAATGGCACCCCACCGCAGTACTCTTGCCTGGAAAATCCAATGGACGGAGTAGCCTGGTGGGCTGCAGTCCATGGGGTCACTAGCAGTCGAACANAGCAGCAGCAGCAGCAGCAGGAGTTGGTGATGGACAGTGAGGCCTGGTATGCTGTTGTCCATGAGGTCATAAAGTGTTTGACATGACTGAGTGACTGAATTGCACTGCTATTGTATACTCTGTGGTTTTTTTTTTTTTTTTTTGGCTCAAAAACCAGTGTCCACTGATAGTCATCGTAAAGGGAACAGCTTTTGCCACCAGTCTTGTTGGAACTTTTTTCATTTAAATAAATTGGAGTTCTTGTTTTCTTTCTTATTGTGGTTAATGAAATAGTGTGTAGTGTGGTCCTTTGATTTTTAATCCATTTCCCATGAAATCTTGAATGAGTCATAGGTAATGTTGCTTATTTTGATGTTATGTGGTTCAGGAAGTTCTTCCATCTCTGCTATGCCACTGTCTTGTGATTTGTTCCTTAAGAACTTCTTTAATTATGCTGCCTACAGCAGTGTTTTTCCAAGCGTGTTATCTGACTCAACAACCAGTACTCTGGTGTTGAGATTGAACACAAGGATATTTTTGATATTCCTCTTATTTTTCTTTTTAAGGGGAAAACATTTTAGAAATATTAATTCTGAACCCCAATTCCAATAGCCTCTACATTTTCTTAAAAATGTTTTATCATATTCTTAAAAATAGCTCAGAAATGTTATCTAATCTATAAACTGCATGAATGTATTAACCTAGATGATCAGAGCTTCTATTAAACCTTTGTTGTTGTTCAGTCACTCAGCCATTTTCAACTCTTTGCAACCGGACTGCAGCACACCAGGCTTCCCTGTCCATCACCATTCCCGGAGCTTGTTCAAACTCATGTCCATCCAGTCGGTCATGCCACCCAACCATCTCATCCTCTGTCATCCCCTTCTCCTCTTGCCTTCAATATTTCCCAGAATGTAAGTCTTTTCTAATGAGTTGATTATTCATATCAGGAAACATGAGGAAAGGCCAACATCTGTAGATTATTCCAGTAAAATGACTTTTGCTTATATAACAGGCTTGTGTGCGCTCAGTGTCCAACTCTTTGCAACCACATGGACTGTAGCCTGCCAGGGCTCCTCTGTCCATGGGATTTCCCAGACAAGAGTGCTAGAGCACACTGCCATTCCCTTCTCCAGGGAATTTTCCCAATCCAGGGATCAAGCCCAAGTTTCTGGTATCTCCTGCACTGCAGACAGATTCTTTGCCCACTAAGCCATCAAGGAATTCAGCTTATATACCATAGAGAGGAGCCTGGCAAGTTACAGTCCATGGGGTCACAAGAGTTGGAACATGACTAGATACTATACCATTACCATCACCATACAGAAGATAACATAGTTAAACGACTGATCACACCACATTTTACTGATGACAAGGAACAATTAAAATTTTCATACAATTCTTTTGGGAAAGTTAGTTTACAATATCACTTTGCACAATCTGGGGACAGTGGATAGTAAAGTTGGCACTAGGCATACTATTATTTTATCCCAGAAAATCCACTCCTGGTATGTACTTTATAAGTATGTGCATGCATTTTCACCACAATACATGTTCAAGAATGCTCTTAGTAGGGATATTGGCTGTTGTTCAGTTGCTCAGTCATACTCAACTCTTTGTGACCCCTGGACTGCAGTATGCCAGGCGTCCCTATCCTCCACCATCTCCCAGTGTTTGCTCACATTAATGTCCATTGAGTCAGTGATGCCATCCAACCTTTCATCCTCTGTTGTTCCCTTTTCCTCCTGCCTTCAATCTTCCCCAGCATCTAGGTCTTTTCCAATGGGTTGGCTCTTCACATTAGGTGGCCAAAGTTCTGAAGCTTCAGCTTCAGCATCAATTCTTCCAATGAATTATCAGGGTTGAATTCGTTAAGGATTGACTGGTTTGATCTCCGTGCTGTCAAGGGACTCTCAAGAGTCTTCTCCAGCACTGCAGTTTGAAAGCATCAGTTCTTCGATGCTCAGCCTTCTTTATGGTCCAACTCTCATTAAACATCTAAATATCCAACAACAGCATAATTCAATCACTTCTGATATATTTATACAATGGAACAGTATTAAACATGAAAATGAATGAAATACAATTACAACACAATGCCACAGTGAATCTGACAAACATGATATTGAGAGAAGGCAGCCAGACACAAAAGATTTAATATATATAAAGTTCAAAAAGAGGCAAACAAGAAGGTAGTGGGTGGGAAAGAGGCAAAAAAGCAGTTTGCACGATATTGATAATGTCTGATTTCCAGATCTAGGCAATGGTTCATGGTTGTGTTCAGTTTGTAGTCATTCACCAATGTGTACATTTGTAATTATAAAATTTTCTGTCTTTTATTTTTACTTTCAAAAAGTTTATGAAAGAAAAGTAAGCCAGTATTGAATTAGTCACTCTTATATACCTGTGTTCTAATGGGTAAAATATTTGCCACATGTCTTCATATATAATTATCATTAACCACTGAATAAGGCATTGGGTTATTCTAAATCATTTTCTTTTATAAGCTTTAATAGTTAGAGTACTGTTAAGGTTTGCTAAGCCAAAGAAGTTGGGCTATTTACTTCAGCATAATTTAGAACAATGAAAAGGTTGAGAAAGAAACTCTCCTCAATGACAGAATTAAATGATAGCCTCTATGAAGGAGTATAAATTCTTCATTCATACCTTATACACTATCAACAAGGAGCTAATACATTATTTCTGAAGTGCAACTCATGTTCCTCTGGCTGTCTACACAATTTATTGAATATTTATTGAGTATCTACCATATCCAAGTCAATCTCTCATCTTCATAGGAAATATGCATACTAAGGCATAGGGAATTGTAAGTAGTGTACAGAAAACTAAAGGTAAAATAATAAATAATCTTATTTCATATATGTTGTTTGTAAATAATTTCCTTCTTAATTTTAAACAGATTTGTAACCCTAATGAAAGGGAAGGTATACCTACACATAAAAAGAATAAAGAAAGACATAACAATCAAGAAGCACATTAAAATTTTGATGATTTACATTTATTTAAGAGATTTCAGTCATTATTAATTAATAGTTTGTATCATGAGACATTAAATAATTCTATCTCTTTGCTTAATATACTCATATATCATTATGGATGTGTTCTTCACACTCTAGCCTGAGGATTCTTACGTATCATCAGAACACTGATATTTGTACAAAGCAAAGCTTCAGAGCAACATGTGGCTCTTGTTATACAAGGATCAACTACAAAAATCTCTGCCGACTGATAGTCAATATTGCATATATTTTAGAGAATCTAATAAAAAGTGAAGTCATCCTCAACATTAGGATATTTTGAATCCTTTTCCAAATTAATTTGTTAAGATTTTTGAAAGTATAAAACCTGATCACAAGTTGTAAATAAATAAAAGCCTTTAGGCTATTAATTTATGTGTGCATTGATTGCTTTATTTAAAATCAGTTAAGATATATTAATTCATTTATTGGACATATAGATGTAAAAGAATGAAATTAGAATTTTTCTAACACCATGTACAAAAATAAACTCAAAATGTCTTAAAGACCTAAATGTAAGATGGGATACTATAGAAATTTAAAAATAAAATCTTGACAGAACATTCTTTGACATAAATCATAATAGTATGTTTTTGATCTAAAAATCAAAAGGAAATAAAAACAAAAATAAACAAATCAGATCTAATTAAATTTAAAATACTTCACACAGCAAAGAAAACTATTAACAAAATAAAAGGACAGCCTACTGAATGGGAGAAGATATTTGCATATAATATGACCAATAAGTGGTTAATATAAAAAAATATAAATAGCTCATCAAATTCAACAGCAAGAAACAAAACAAGCACACACACACATGCACACACACAATGCACACACATACACACACATACACACACAAACACCTGGATTAAAAAACAGACAGAAGACCCGAAGAGATATTTTTACAAGGAAGACTACAGATGGTCAAAAAGCACATGAAAAGATGCTCAACATTGTTAATCATCACAGAAATCTAAGTTAAAAGCACAATAAGACATCACTTCACACCTATAAGAATGGCTGTCATCAATATGAAAACAGATAACAAATTTTGTCAAGAATGTGGAGAAAAGGTAATCCTCATACACTCATACACTGTTATACTCATAAACTCATACACATTGATGGGAATGTAAGTTGGTACAACCACTGTGGAAAGCAGGATGGAAGTTTCAAAGAAACTAAAAGAACCACCACCATGTGACCCAGAAATTCCACTCCTGTGTATGTATCAGAAAAAAATAAAAACACTAATTTGAACAGCTTCATGCACCCAAAAATTTACAGCAGCATTATTTACAATTGCCAAGATAATGAAGCCACCTAAGTGTTCACTAACAAATATGTGGATAAAGAAAATTTGGTACATACACACATAATGGCATACTGCTCACCTATTAAAAAAAATGAAATTTTTTACTTTTCAATAACATGGCTGCACATGGAGGATATTATAAATGTGAAATAAGTCAGATATATAAAGACTAATACTGTACATTATCACCTACATGTGCAATCTAAAAAATATAACAAACTAGTGAACATAACAAAACAGAAACAGACTCACAAATACAGAGAACAAACTAGCGGTTACCACTGGAAAGAGAGAAAGGCAGAGGGGAAAGTTAGAGGCAGGAGATTAATAATTATAAATGATGGTGTGTAAAATAAATAAGTTTTATGAGACTATAATGTACAATACAGAGAACACAGCCTATATTTTATGATAGTTATAAATTAAGCTTAATCTTTATAATTTGTGAATCACTGTTATACATCTGAAACACAATATTGTACATCAACTATATTTCAATTTTAAAACTAAAGAAAGAAATATTAATTCATTTATTTATAAAGATAAATAGTAGTGTTACTTATAGGACTGGAAATCAGCAAATTTGGTTGATTAAACTCTGTGACCTTAGACGAGATACTTAATCTTTCTGATTTTGTGTTCATATAAAAACAGAAAGTGTTAGACTTCAGAAACTGAAAAATCTATTCCAAGTCTAAATTTTCATGAATCTGTTCATACAATATTTGTGAGTTCAGATTCAAAGGACTTAAAAAAAAGTAAAGGTTTGATTTATGTATTCCACCAATACTGTTTCATGAGGATCATACATAACTGATTTTTATGTAAATAGTTTAAAAATCAAAATCAATATACTTTACTACCATTCTTAATTTTAATCTCATAACCCAGCAAACTTCAAAGTATTTATCTTTTATAATAAAAATACACATAGGAAGGTAGTAACACTGCAATACAATTAAAAAAGAATGTGGGTTTTATTTATATAAAATAAACTTATTTGTTAAATTATTAATGTTGCAATAAATAGAACAATGAATACTGAAAAATATGTTGATATTCTGAGGTGGAATCTGATTAATACATTTATATCAGACCAGTTAAAACATAGATTATTTCAATATTATTAATTGTTTGAAATGTCCATGTACATTTGTTGTTGTTATTAAATGTATATACCATCTTGTATTCCAGGAGCTCTTCATTTAAGATGTTCTGCTTCTTAAGACATTTTAGGAATCATGGAGATAATATAAATGAAATTTTGGATGAGTGCATAAAAAATACACATTTCTGGAACTCAATAGACACAAGAACCTAAAATAAGCAGTCATCTTGCTTTACTTTATTATTTCTGAGAAGGAATATGAGCCCTAAGATAACAACTGGCCATATTTTCAAGATAAATCATAAACCTCTATTTAACTTGCAATAGACTAATTAAAAAGTAGACTAATAATTAAAAGAAGTCATAATAAGAATCAGAAATCGAAATCCATTCTGAGTCAAATAAAATGCACCTATGAAAAATATTATTATATCAAAATTAATGTAAATTTCAACCTTAATCAAGCTAATGGAATAATTAACCAGCCAGTGAACTTTTTCTGAGATGGTTGGTGACTAAGTTCAAATCTGAATGTAAAATCTACAATTTAGACAAAGTAGAATTTCCATATCAAATTCATAGGAATTTTGTACATCTTTTAGATTTTTGTGAAGAAAAGTCCAATTGACACAATTTAGAAACCTTAATTGGAGTTCAGTATAGTGTTTAAATAAGAGAGAGTGCTTCAAGATAAGAGTTTTCTATCCCAGAAGAACCATCACAATGACACAGTTGGAGAGTGGAGAAGCACGGAATAGCTCAAAAAGATTTGCTAAAAAGAGATAGCTTAACATAAAAAAAAATGATTAGTAAAAAGAAAAATGAGGTGACATAAGATTCTACAATTTCTTTTGTTGATACAAATTACTTTCTTCCTCACAACTTATTATTCCAATGTTATTAAATACTCCAAATTCTTCTTACTGTAACAATAGCACACCCTCAGTTCAAGATTTTTCCATTCTGCTTGACATATTTCAACAATATTGATATTATTACTTAAAATTAGATGTTCTGAGTTGATAGATGATAAGCTCTGACCTTTGTGATCTGCCAGTATATATACAAAGGTCATGCCCATCAGGGTCTAAGATAAAAGAAGCAATATACTCTACAGTGTGAAAAGTAATGTCAGAGCACTGACCCTGCACAGAACAGATCCGAGGAGAGGCCACAAGACAGTGGGAAGCCAGATATCTGTTCTCAGTGGACAAGAGAGCTGGTGATGTTTAGAGTGGCTGAAGGGTCAAAAATCTATCAGCAGGTTGACAGAGGTGCAAGAGGGGTCCAGCGTCATAGGTACCATTGGAGATGAAAGAACAGGTATTGCTTCTCAGGAGGGAAGTGGTTTCATTCAGTCTGGCTGCATCAAAGAAATTCTCTGTTTTTCTGTTTGGAAATAAATAGACTTTGTGGGGATTTGTTTATTTCTTTGATCCCTGGACACTTTCTTTTAACAAATGGGCCACTTTTCTATTTAAATTTCTAATCAATTCTATTTTGAATGTATAAAGAAGTTATTCAATTCTAGTAGATATTAGGTATTGAACTAGTTTCCTCAAAAAATGAGGCTGGAAGAAGAAAGTTCTGAAATTGAAAGTTGCTCAGGCCTGTCCAATTCTTTGAGACCCCATGCACTGTAGCCCATCAGGCTCCTCTGCCCATGGATTCTCAAGGTAAGAATACTGTAGTGGGTAGCCATTCCCTTGTCTAGGTGATCTTCCCAACCCAGGGATCGAACCCATGTTTTTGGCAATGCAGGCAGATTCTTTACGATCTGAGCCAGCAGGGAAACCCCTACTCAATGCTGATAGATATTATGTATTTAACTAGTTTCTTCAAAAATGAAGCTGCAATATGAGGAACATTTCAAATATGCATGCAAATAAGTAAAATAATATATATTTACCCTAATAAACCACACTAACAAACATTCAGCTTTAAAACAACAGATATTCAATGAAAAATCTGCTAGATATCCATAAAAGGAATGACCTTGTAAGACGTGAGGGAAAGTCTACACACCCTCACTGAGGCAGACATGGATTTCTTTCTCTACTGTTTTAACAAAGTCTGTCTGCTGCTGATATTTCTCCTTTAAAAACCTGGTTTCTTGGATTCCTCTAGAGGTTTCTTTTTTTTTTTTTCTTTCCTTTTCACCATAAAGTCTCTCTGTATCGTTAAAATTTATTCATTTCACTTCCTCCTTTTTTTCATCCCATAAACTTGATGCCTTATCCTTTAAAAACCATTAAACCAAAGGATAAAATTAATCCCTGGACTTTATATTGGGCTTTCCTGGTGGCTCAGTGGTAAAGAATCCATCTGCAATGCAGGAGAGATCCAGGTTTGATCCCTGGGTGGGACGATCCCTTCAAGAAGGAAATGGGAATCTACTCCAGTATTCTTGCCTGGGATATCCCATGGACAGAGGATCCCGGTGGGCTATAGTCTATGGGTTTGCAAAAGAGTTGGGCAGTGTTTAGCAAGTAAACCACCACCTTGTATCATTTCTGTCCTGTGCTTAGTCACTCAGTCATGTCTGACTCTTTGTGGCCCCATGGACTATAGCCCACCAGGATGCTCTGTTCATGGGGATTCTCTAGGCAAGAATACTGGAGTGGGTTGCCATGCCCTCCTCCAGAGGATCTTCCCAACCCAGGGATAGAACCCAGGTCCCCTGCATTGCAGGTGGATTCTTTACATCTGAGCCACCAGGGAAGCCTGTATCATCCCTACTTGATATCAAATTCATTTTCCCACAGGAAAGTAATCTTCTGAAAAGAATAGTCTATGCCAGTGGTCAGCACACATTTTAGTAGAAAGTATTTAGACATTGGGCTTCCCTGGTAGCTCAGCTGGTAAAGAATTGCAATTAATGAACATTCTTCCAATAGTTCAGTTCTAAAATCTTGTAATTATTTTAAATTATCCTCTTTCTCAAATCCCCTGTATCAGAAAATTTTGTTGAATTTGTCTTCACAATGAATGAAAAAATTGATTGCTTTTCATCATCTCCTGTACTATTGTTCTAGTACAATTATACCCATCTTTTATCTAGATTCCTTAAAGGTCTGCTTACTACTACCCTTGCCCTCTACAGCCCATCACCAAAATAGTAGCCAAGATGTGCTTCCTAAATATAAATCAGATTTTGTCATTTTGCTCAAAACCTATAGAGACTTCTCATTTCCTCAGAGTAAAATCCAAGGACCTTATAATGATTTATAAGACCTGACTTATTTCTCACTTTTCCTTGAATCAGTTACTTTGACTTTATCTCTCTACTTCTCCCTCCCTATCTAGCTGCATTTACCTCAATGGTGCCCTTCCGACACATGCTTTGAGAACTTCAGTTGAAAATAGTCCCTCCTTCTAGAAGGTTCTTCCTCCAAATATCCTTAACAATCCAGATCACTTTAATCAAGTTTTACTTTTCTTCCATTTTCATAGGTCTTTAAATTGAATTGTATTCTTCATGTAACATTAATTTTTCAAACCACTGCAATTTAAATTTTATCCTAAGGTCTCCTTGAAAATATAAACCCTAGGGTCACGTTTAAGCTGCCATCATTCAGATCTCAGTTTAAACGTCACTTATCCAGAAAAGCCTGTCTTAACTTTCAAATATAAATTAGAGAACTCCTGATTCTCTTCCCAGTCTTCTTTTTCTAATAAGGATTCCTCATGATTTAAAGTAATGACTTTTCTTTTATGATTTTCTTCCCCACTAGACTGTAATTTCCATGATGCAAAGGAAGATTTTTTTTTTTTTTCAAACTCCATGTTGGTAGTGAGTAGCACAAATTATCAGTAGATCTTCAGTGTATATTTACAAAGAAAGTGAAAGTGAAACTCACTCAGCCATATCCTGGCGACCCCATGGACTACAGCCCTCCAGGCTTCTCTGTCCGTGGAATCATCCAGGCAAGAATACTGGAGTGGGTTGCAGTTCCCTTCTCCAGGGGATCTTCCCAACCCAAGGATCGAATCCAGGTCTCCCGCATTCCAGGTGGATTCCTTACCAGATGAGCTATTTACCAAAGAAGTGAATGTCAAATACCAAGGATATTTTTAGGTCTTAATTTCCTGCTTCATTTGACACCTTTCTTCACTTTTTTCTGAGACTCTCTACTTCCCTACTAGCACATTATAAATGTTCTCTAATAACTCTTCTTTGCTACATCTACTATATTTAGGCCCACTAAATATATTTTTGTTTTACAGAATGCCATCCAAAGTCAAATAACTTTTTATTCTACCATCTTGTTTCCCTTGTTGATCTCAACCAATCCATGCCATAATTTAGTAACTCTGTGCTTGTGTGTGCTCTACTAAGTCGCCTCAGTCGTGTTCAACTTTGTGTGACCCTATGGACTGTAGCCCGTTCTCTGTCCATAGGTTTCTTCAGGCAAGAATGCTGGAGTGTGTTGCCATGCCCGCCTCCAGGATTCTTCCCAGCCTAGGGATCGAAATGGTATCTCTTATGTCTCTTGTGTTGGCAGGTGAGTTCTTTACCACCAACACCACCAGAAAGTGAAAGATATTCAGTTGTGTTGGATTCTTTGCGACTCCATTGACTATACAGTCCACAGAATTCTCCAGGCCAGAATACTGGAGTGGGTAGCCTTTCCCTTCTGCAGGGGATCTTCCCAATCTAGGGATCAAACCCAGGTCTCCCACATTGAAGGCAGATTCTTTACTAGCTGAGCTATCTGGGAAGCCCTCAAATTTATATTTNTCCATTGACTATACAGTCCACAGAATTCTCCAGGCCAGAATACTGGAGTGGGTAGCCTTTCCCTTCTGCAGGGGATCTTCCCAATCTAGGGATCAAACCCAGGTCTCCCACATTGAAGGCAGATTCTTTACTAGCTGAGCTATCTGGGAAGCCCTCAAATTTATATTTTCCTCCTAGGTTACCTCCATGGTTATGGAAGCAGCTCCCTAAGTCTGGAATGCCAAACTTAAACTATGAAAATCCAAATTTCCCCCTTTAGACTTGTTTTTGCTTCATACTCTATATTGCCAGCACTCTCATCCACTCAGTTACTTATCAAGAAAGAAAGAAAAAAAGAAAAAAAAAAACTTTCACTGTTGTTTGTCTCTAATATCCTCACATTTATTTAGAAATGGTGTGCCTTTATGCCCTAAATATTATTTGGTCCTTTCATTACTTATGATAAATATTCTACTTCAGAATATCATCTCCTCTTAACTTGCACTACCTTGACAATCTCCTGTTTTGGCTTCCCATCCGGAATTTTTCTGGAACATAGTCTGATATAAGTGTTTCTACTTTAACACTCATAGGAAATGGTTCAAAAATCTATTCAATATCTTTAACTGTGTGTAACAGATATTTCAGAGAAGGAAATGGCAACCCATTCCAGTACTCTTGCCTGGAAAATCCCATGGATGGAGGAGCCTGATAGGCTACACACCATGAGGTTTCGAAGAGTCGGACATGACTGAGTGACTTCACTTTCACTTTTCACTTTCATGCACTGGAGAAGGAAATGGCAACCCACTCCAGTGTTCTTGCCTGGAGAATCCAAGGGACGGGGGAGTCTGGTGGGCTGCCGTCTATGGGAAAGCACAAAGTCAGGCACGAGTGAAGCGACTTAGCAGCAGCAGCAACAGATATTTTGTTCAATGTCTATGAGCCTCTGTGCTTTCAGAAATATGACTGGATAAAATATCACCTGCTTCATGGGTTTATAGTTAAGATTATATGGTAAAAGTTATATGAAGTACTCTACACAAAACAGTAATTGATTATTATATGCTAAGTGAATGAATTGAGGACAGCATTCCCACTTATTGACTACTTTCTGAAGAAGCAGGAAACTATGAACATAAAAAAAATGGTATTTTGAAAAATAATCATTAAGAGAAATTCAGATAAGCTATGTCATGCCTCAGGCAAATCCAATTTTAAATAAGCGTGGTGGTAATAACATTAAATTAGCTGTCAGAAGACTAGATTTCTTTCAAGTCATTATTTACTGTTTTACAAGTTGTAATGCTAAATACTTGTTTATTCATTGTTTAGTCACTAAGTTGTTTCTGCCTCTTTGTCACCCCATGGACTATAGCTACCAGGCTCCTCTCTCTATGGGATTTCCTAGGCAAAGACACTGGAATGGGTTGTCATTTCCTTCTCCAGGGATAAATTAAACATTGCTTTGATAAAATTTTGTTATCCATAAAATTTTTCAGATGACTTCCTGGGTTAGTGAAAAATTTGGTTAGTGATGATGAACATATTATCCATCATTAATAGATAAGAACCTAATATATGGTCAAAGCACCCTTGAGTTAAATACTAAGTTTTCTTTTTTTCTGTTATTTTGACTGGTTACATGACCTCCTTGCAATTCCATTTCCTTCATTTGTTACATAAAATTATGGTAAAAATTAAGTGAGAAAACTAATGTGAACAGCCTCTGGAATAGTATTGTATCAAACTGTAACTGTTGTTAATTTTTATCAGCCATCTGGGTTTTAAAATCCTGTGTGAAAGATGAACTTATTATCATAAGATATATTTGCTGCTACTGCTGCTAAGTCACTTCAGTCGTGCCCGACTCTGTGCGACCCCATATGGCAGCCCACCAGACTCCCCGGTCCCTGAGATTCTCCAGGCAAGAACACTGGAGTGGGTTGCCATTTCCTTCTCCAAAATATATTTGGTTTAAATAAAAAAAAAAAAAAGTAAATGACAAACTGAATACCCACATATTATCACTTCACTTTAAAGACAATTTTTTTCACACATTAGACATCAGTCTTATAGTAATTTAATAGTTCTTAGTGCACATACCATTAAGTCACCAAATGCAAAGCCAACATACACACTAAAGTTATATGATATACTAATGAACTGCCTGATACAATGATATAGTTTACATTTAGTGTGATGGTAGATTGAAGACAAAAATTAAGGACATACTTTTCACAGATGTAGTTGTAATACTGAGGGAGGGCTTTATTAAATGAATTCTTGAAAGTCAAAAACAGAAGTTAAGATACATTTTGGAGAAGGAAATGGTAACCCACTCCAGTATGGTTGCCTGGAAAATCCCATGGACAGAGGAAACTGGCTAACTAGTCTATAGGGTTACAAGAGTCAGACAGGACTTAGCCATTAACTCACACCATCAAGACACATTTAGGGAATGAATCAGGACAATCTGCTCATTCAGCTTTGCCATGTTCTTAGCCTTCCCATTACTGGTGGATGGTTTCTCACGTACCTCACAAAGCCTCTGAATTTCACCTCAGCAGTTTTATCTGACCTCGTCCCCATGTTCATCATTTGCTTCTGGAGGGAAAAGTAATTTAGTCATTTGACCAATTATTTATATCTAAATAACATTTTTCAAAATCTATCTTGCTTTTAAGATATCAAGATGATTTATGTTTACTACATTTCAGGAAATTTCTTTATGTTGTTTTAGATTCTCTGTGCCAAACTGCTTCAGTTGTGTCCAACTCTATGCAACCCTACGGACTGCAGCCTGCCATGCTCCTCTGTCCATGGGGATTCTCCTGGCAAGAATACTGAAGTGGGTGCCATGCCCTCCTTCAGGGGCTTCCTGATCCAGGTATCCTACCAATGGCCTTTATGTCTCCTGCATTGGCAGGTGGGTTCTTTACCACTAGCATTGCCTGGAAAGACCTCTTGTATTGCAACAATCAAATCTCCAAATTTATTTCCTTATTTTTATCTGAAGATATTTTAACATTACTTTTATGTACCTAATACTCAGATCTAAGTCTAATTCAGTTAAGTTGCTCAGTAATGTCTAACTCTTTGCAACACCATCAACTGCAGAATGCGAGGCTTCCCTGTCCAACATCAACTCCTGGAGCTTGCTCAAACTCACGTCCATCGAGTTGGTGATGCCATTAAACCATCTCATCTTCTGTCATCCCCTTCTCCTCCTGANTCAGTAATGTCTAACTCTTTGCAACACCATCAACTGCAGAATGCGAGGCTTCCCTGTCCAACATCAACTCCTGGAGCTTGCTCAAACTCACGTCCATCGAGTTGGTGATGCCATTAAACCATCTCATCTTCTGTCATCCCCTTCTCCTCCTGACTTCAATTTTTCCCAGCATTAGGATCTTTTCTAATCAGCCAGTTCTTCCATCATGATGCCAAAGTTATTGGAGTTTCAGATACAGCATCAGTCCTTACAATGAATATTCAGAATTGATTTCCTTTAGGATTGACTGGTTTGATGTCTTTGCAGTCCAAGGGACTCTCTCCAGAGTCTTCTCCAACACCATAATTCAAAAGTATCAACTCTTTGGAGATCAGCTTTCTTTACAACCCAGCTCTCACATCCATACATCAGTTCAGTTCAGTCGTCCAGTCGTGTCCGACTCTTTGCGACCCCATGAATCGCAGCA
>SJYX01016586.1:676852-687064 GCA_006410675.1 Oreotragus oreotragus | reverse complement strand
CTTTTTTGATGATCCAACATATGTTGGCAATTTGATCTCTGGTTCCTATGCCTTTTCTAAATCCAGATTAAACATCTGGAAAGAGGTCACATAGAGTTGCACCCGACTGAGCAATGAACACACACACACACACAGCCATTGAATGTATTTTGGCAAGAATACTGGAATAGCAATCAGAAAAACCTAGATTGCAGGAAAATGGTAAAACCACGAATAAATTTCAAAAATTCAAGATATGTTTCTTCAATTAAGTTAAAAAATGTTAACTTTAAGTTGTCTTTTAAGTTCAAAATTTTAATATACTTGTTTTCTCTCCACAACTTTGGTAATGAAATGTCATGATATTCACATAACAGTTAACTTTAGAGTTCTGAATGCCAAAGATATTTGTAGGTAAAAGACGACCAAGACACCAAAAAAAAAAAAAAAAATCTGACAGGCTTTAATGGGAAGCGCTCCCTGGCAGGGTTCCAGGACCCGAACGGGGCAGGTCGAGGAAGACTGTTTTAGAAGTTTGTTTATATATGCAAGCTGCGAGGGATGGCCGGGTTAGTGGATGGGGGTTTGGATAGGTTGCAAGTTGGCTGCGTCGCGGGCTGATAGGTCTTTCTATGTGGCTGGGGCGGGGCAGCTTTATCGGTGAAGTGTGCTGTCACTGGTCCCCGGGGTCTGGGAGCCCCCCTCCGTTAGGGACTTTGCCCGCGCGGCAGGGGAAGAGGAGGGGCGGCTCATCATGGCCCCTGGGGTCCGACCTTACAATATTATTTCAGGTACTAATTAGATTTTGTTTTATATCAAATTTGGAACTTGAAATTCAGAGTTAAAATTGTGATGTAAACTCTTTTAAAAGAAAGAGAAAGACAAGTATTTCTTTTCAGAATAAATCTTCCAAAATAATTCAGAAGAGTTAACTTTGGCCATTATAATCTTCTGCGGCCACAAGATATGATAGGCTTCTTTGGAGTGTGAATATGTGTAAAGGTAGCCCATTTAAAACGATATATTTAAACATCTTAATAGCTTCAATAATGACTATCATTTTTTCTGTGGAAGTGATAAACAATATGTCTTAAATTTTATACCTATCTGTTCCATTTATCAACTTTAATGAAACAAAAGACACAGAAACTAACCAGAACAATAATTTAATGTATTACACTGAAAACAAAGAGTGCTAGTGGAAAGCATAATTTTAACAGAGTGAGATCAGTGCATCACAATGTGCAGTTATTTCTTTCTTGCTCCTTTTCTCTCTTTTTCTCTCCAACACACCCCATTGGAAATTATACGTAAATGGCAAGTTTTTTTTGTATGTTTGTTTATTTTACAGCATTGAAGGTTATAACTGAAGCATCTATCTAACAAAGCAACTCTAAGAGCAGGATGAATTAGGAATGTGCATCAGATGTGCAGATACAAGTCCCCTTTGCAGTATTACCCAAATTTTAGTCACCAACTGGCTTGTCCAGGGAGGATATATAAAGTCACATCAGTGGCTAGCTTCCCTGGGATTTCCCCCCCACCCCCTCCCCGGGATTTTTGAAGTTGGAAGAGTGAAAGACTCTCTTTGGTTCTTGGACTGAAAGAAAAATGCTTAGGAGTTCCTTGCAGCCCAGTGTTCAATAACATAGACCAGAAGAGCAAAGAAAATTTGAATAGTGAGGTGCTATATAAAGTTCTCACTTAATAACATGGAACAGGGCCAGACAAAAATAAAGCATACTAGAACTGGCCAAAAGGATTCACTCTGACCCTCAGAAAGTAAGTCCTTGAACAGCATGACACAAAAATATAGCCAAGAAGACACAGAATAAGTTTTTCTGAGCACACCAAGCTTGCAACAGTAGTCTGAGTTTCAGACTTCTCCATATAGTTGAGGAATTAAGTGTACTGGACATAAAAGGAAGCTCAAAATTCAAACTATGAAAAGATAAGTTGAAACATATTAAAATTTTTAGTTTACCTGTGCAAAAATCAATCTGAACTGGGATAGTGCCAAGCAGTAACTGGTTAGGGGCACTCTACCCACAGGAGTTAGGGGAAGTTCAGTTCAGTTCAGTTGCTCAGTCGTGTCTGACTCTTTGTGACCCCATGAATTGCAGCATGCCAGGCCTCCTTGTCCATCACCAACTCCCGGAGTTCACTCAGACTCATGTCCATCGAGTCAGTGATGCCATCCATCCTCTGTCGTCCCCTTCTTCTCCTGCCCCCAATCCCTCCCAGCATCAGAGTCTTTTCCAATGAGTCAACTCTTCACATGAGGTGGCCAAAGTACTAGAGTTTCAGCTTCAGCATCATTCCTTCCAAAGAAATCCCAGGGCTGATCTCCTTCAGAATGGACTGGTTGGATCTCCTTGCAGTCCAAACTAGGGGAAAGATTATTACAGAAAAAAGGCAGAATGAAAGCAAGGTAAGGGATTATGGATTGGCTATAACTTAAAGCCTCCTTGGCTGCTGGTGATTTGTTGTTCTTTGATTTTAATGTTATAATCTTGAGATATTTACTGACTTAGATTTTGGTTTACTTATATAGGCTGCCAGAACATTAGACACCTCAGTCTAATGGCTTCCTTGTTTAATTGGCTTAATAGAGTTTATATTATCTTCATATCTTAATTGTTTGCAAGTACATTGTAAGTCGGGGGGCTTCCCTGGTAGCTCAGTGGTAAAGAATTTGCCTGGCAAGCAGGAGACATGGGTTTGATCCCTGAGTGGGGAAGAGCTCCCTGAGAAGGAAATGGCAACCTATTCCAGTATTCTTGCCTGGGAAATACCATGGACAGAGGAGCCTGGTGGGCTACAGTCCATGGTTCACTAAAGTCCAACAGGACTTAGTGAATAAACAACAGCGTTCTAAGTTGGCTAGAGGTTTTGTCTTTGCTTTGTGACAAATAACACAGGAAAATATGAAAGTGTAAAACCCTGAATTCTATGCTCCTGGGATCAGCCAGGGTTAAGAAATCCCCTCTTTTTTTTTGGTTCAGGAAATGGCTTACTACGAAGAACCACTCTTCTTCCATGAGTCTCCATAATACTTATGAATATCCCCTCATTTACATATTATAAGGCTGGACACAGACTGTCCAAATACCAGTTATTTGTTTCATAAAAGATTAACTGAATTGCTAGCCCCCACTACTCAACAGTAAAAAAGTGCTTGTTAACTAATTTGACTAAACTTTAGTTTAGCCTTTTTCCATTCTCCAGGTCCTGAATTTTAACTGACACTCAACATACAATCACTCTTTAATTTCCTCTTCTGATAACCTGATGAACTCAAAGGAAAAGTCTATGGTGAACTGTCCTCCCCCCACACCCTATGCCCATCTTTCTATCTGTATTTGATCTTCTCTATAATAAACAATTTTTTTCTGCTTGCCCTTTTCGATTGTTGTCTAGATATTTATTGCAATAGACCTTTTAGAAAAATCTCTCTTTAAGTTCACTGTGATTTAATTGAATAACATCTAAATTGTTAATCACTGAATTTTCTTAATCTATACAGTTTTCTTGACAGAAAAGATTTTCTGCATCTATAACATAAGGGGCATAATTATCTGAGGTCTAACAAGGAACACTGCTGTTTAAGTACAAATTGGCAGAGTTACAGTTGCTTGCTTTCTCTATTAGCTTGCCTTTATAACACTTTAGTTTAACTTAAAACAAAATCTTTAAAAAAAGTGAATTTTCTAGAGCCCTATGAAGCACTCATCAATGCATTTTCTAAAAGGTTAAATTTCCTTACCTTGAAAATACCTATTAATTATGTTATAAAATTATATCTATGAGTACCTAATCTGGAAGGATGAATGCCCTAGAGAATATATTAATGTCCCACTTTCAATAATCATTTTCTTCCAAATCAAGTTTAAAATTGTCCGTTCCTTCAAGGCCATGTCATTGTTCCATAAGAGGTTATATTATCTGAAAGTTCCTCCTGCTCTCTTTCTCCTACATTGACACCATTAATTTCTACATACTATATAAATGGCTGTGTGGCAGAGCAAAAAGGGCTTCTGATGTGGAGTCATGTAAGCTTGGGTTCAGCGGCAGGCTCTACCACACATTTTTAGTTTGAACTCAGGCAGGTAATATATCCTGTCTATTCATAAAACGGGGATGATGAATTTATCTTACAAGAAAGATCCCTTAGAAGATTAACTAAGATAAAGATGCAGGTCTTTGCAAAAAGCAATTCATCCTTAATAAACAAGGATCCCTATTTCTTTTTTTTTTTTTGAATGACTGCCAACAACTTTAGAAAATCACTTAGGAAGTACTTGGTTCATGAATTCTGGATAGAAAGTCACAGAGACTGTTACAATGTAGAATAATGAATAAAACTGCCACTGCTCTCTGTCGAAGGGCATTTAATCAATTCTCCATTTTTCTCCAAGAGAGGGCATAGATAGAATTATTAACATATATTAGGAAAATATTTCAAATCACTTTCTATATAATCCTTCCTACCATGTTCATTTCATCCCTATACACTCTTTAAAAATATGTGCTGTGATAAATTGATCTAATTTTTCACTGTTTACATCATGCTCATTTCTACTATTTATTGAAGTAAGCAAATTTAATACTTCTCTGAAAAAATAAAAAAATAAAAGCAGTGGGTATTGCAATTAACTAGGTAACAAGCTTTTCAAGTATTACAAGCTATCTGTATTGCTTCCTTGTTCTTTCTTAATTTAGGGTTCTTCTTTGTTTTGTTTCTGTTCTTTCAGATAATGTGTGTTTACAGGAATTAGAAGTACATGGCCATTAAGTCATATGGGATAGTAACAGATATGTGTTAGGCATTCAAAACAAACCATGAAGTGTGAAGTGACTTTCAGTCATTCATTCAGCATCTGTCTCACACCATATTTCTTTTTTTTCCCTTTTTTAACTAAAATTTACAAATGAAACATATTTTAGTTGTACAACACGCTAATTATATATTTCACTATACATAAAAAAAGAAATGATTAGTAGTCAAACTAATCAGCGTATCCATCTCCTCACATAACTACCATTTTTGCATGTGAAGTTA
Source organism: Oreotragus oreotragus (assembly GCA_006410675.1). Lineage (NCBI taxonomy): Eukaryota > Metazoa > Chordata > Mammalia > Artiodactyla > Bovidae > Oreotragus > Oreotragus oreotragus. The sequence goes on along the minus strand of SJYX01016586.1, from coordinate 682,023 downwards.
GAACAACTGAAATTTACTGTCTTAGCAAAATTCCAGTACTAGGNCGAGGTGGCTTCTCCCGGCTGCCCCTGGCCTCGGACGTGGGGTGTCTCTTCCTGGCCACCCCTGACCTTTGACACAGGGTAGCTCCTCCCGGCCCCCTGACCTCAGACGCGGGGTGTCTCCTTGTGAGAGCCGGGTGGGCGCACTAAGCGTGGGCGAGAGGAGCTGCCCCACGTCCAAGGTCAGGGGCAGCAACATCCATACATGACTATTGGAAAAATCAAAGCTTTGACTAGATGGACCTTTTTCGGTAAAGTAATGTCTCTACTTTTTAATATGCTGTCTAGGTTGGTCATACCTTTTCTTAAAAGAAGCAAGCCTCTTTTAATTTCATGGCTGAAGTCACCATCTGCAGTGATTTTGGAGGCCCCAAATTAGAGTCTCTCACTGTTTCCATTGTTTCCCCATCTATTTGCCATGAAGTGATGATACTGGATGCCATGATCTTCATTTCCTGAATGTTGAGTTTTAAGCGAGTTTTTTCACTCTCCTCTTTCACTTTTATGAAGAGGCTCTTCAATTCTTCTCTTTCTGCTGTAAGGGTGGTGTTATCTGCATATCTGAGATTATTGATATTTCACCTGGCTATCTTGATTACAGCGTGTGATTCATCCAGCCTGGCATTTCACATGATGTACTCTGCATAAAGGTTAAATAAGCAGGGTAACAATATACATCCTTGATGTACTCCTTTCCCAATTTTGAAAGTCTCTTGTTCCATGTCCAAGTTCTATCTCTTGCTTCTTAACCTGCATGCAGATGTCTCAGGAAGCAATTAAGGTGATCTGGTATTCCCGTCTCTTTCAGAATTTTCCACATTTTGTTGTGATCCACACAGTCAATAGCTTTGGCATAGTCAATGAAGCAGAAGTAGATGTTTTTCTGGAATTCTCTCACTTTTTTGATGATCCAACATATGTTGGCAATTTGATCTCTGGTTCCTATGCCTTTTCTAAATCCAGATTAAACATCTGGAAAGAGGTCACATAGAGTTGCACCCGACTGAGCAATGAACACACACACACACACAGCCATTGAATGTATTTTGGCAAGAATACTGGAATAGCAATCAGAAAAACCTAGATTGCAGGAAAATGGTAAAACCACGAATAAATTTCAAAAATTCAAGATATGTTTCTTCAATTAAGTTAAAAAATGTTAACTTTAAGCTGTCTTTTAAGTTCAAAATTTTAATATACTTGTTTTCTCTCCACAACTTTGGTAATGAAATGTCATGATATTCACATAACAGTTAACTTTAGAGTTCTGAATGCCAAAGATATTTGTAGGTAAAAGACGACCAAGACACCAAAAAAAAAAAAAAAAATCTGACAGGCTTTAATGGGAAGCGCTCCCTGGCAGGGTTCCAGGACCCGAACGGGGCAGGTCGAGGAAGACTGTTTTAGAAGTTTGTTTATATATGCAAGCTGCGAGGGATGGCCGGGTTAGTGGATGGGGGTTTGGATAGGTTGCAAGTTGGCTGCGTCGCGGGCTGATAGGTCTTTCTATGTGGCTGGGGCGGGGCAGCTTTATCGGTGAAGTGTGCTGTCACTGGTCCCCGGGGTCTGGGAGCCCCCCTCCGTTAGGGACTTTGCCCGCGCGGCAGGGGAAGAGGAGGGGCGGCTCATCATGGCCCCTGGGGTCCGACCTTACAATATTATTTCAGGTACTAATTAGATTTTGTTTTATATCAAATTTGGAACTTGAAATTCAGAGTTAAAATTGTGATGTAAACTCTTTTAAAAGAAAGAGAAAGACAAGTATTTCTTTTCAGAATAAATCTTCCAAAATAATTCAGAAGAGTTAACTTTGGCCATTATAATCTTCTGCGGCCACAAGATATGATAGGCTTCTTTGGAGTGTGAATATGTGTAAAGGTAGCCCATTTAAAACGATATATTTAAACATCTTAATAGCTTCAATAATGACTATCATTTTTTCTGTGGAAGTGATAAACAATATGTCTTAAATTTTATACCTATCTATTCCATTTATCAACTTTAATGAAACAAAAGACACAGAAACTAACCAGAACAATAATTTAATGTATTACACTGAAAACAAAGAGTGCTAGTGGAAAGCATAATTTTAACAGAGTGAGATCAGTGCAGCACAATGTGCAGTTATTTCTTTCTTGCTCCTTTTCTCTCTTTTTCTCTCCAACACACCCCATTGGAAATTATACGTAAATGGCAAGTTTTTTTTGTATGTTTGTTTATTTTACAGCATTGAAGGTTATAACTGAAGCATCTATCTAACAAAGCAACTCTAAGAGCAGGATGAATTAGGAATGTGCATCAGATGTGCAGATACAAGTCCCCTTTGCAGTATTACCCAAATTTTAGTCACCAACTGGCTTGTCCAGGGAGGATATATAAAGTCACATCAGTGGCTAGCTTCCCTGGGATTTCCCCCCCACCCCCTCCCCGGGATTTTTGAAGTTGGAAGAGTGAAAGACTCTCTTTGGTTCTTGGACTGAAAGAAAAATGCTTAGGAGTTCCTTGCAGCCCAGTGTTCAATAACATAGACCAGAAGAGCAAAGAAAATTTGAATAGTGAGGTGCTATATAAAGTTCTCACTTAATAACATGGAACAGGGCCAGACAAAAATAAAGCATACTAGAACTGGCCAAAAGGATTCACTCTGACCCTCAGAAAGTAAGTCCTTGAACAGCATGACACAAAAATACAGCCAAGAAGACACAGAATAAGTTTTTCTGAGCACACCAAGCTTGCAACAGTAGTCTGAGTTTCAGACTTCTCCATATAGTTGAGGAATTAAGTGTACTGGACATAAAAGGAAGCTCAAAATTCAAACTATGAAAAGATAAGTTGAAACATATTAAAATTTTTAGTTTACCTGTGCAAAAATCAATCTGAACTGGGATAGTGCCAAGCAGTAACTGGTTAGGGGCACTCTACCCACAGGAGTTAGGGGAAGTTCAGTTCAGTTCAGTTGCTCAGTCGTGTCTGACTCTTTGTGACCCCATGAATTGCAGCATGCCAGGCCTCCCTGTCCATCACCAACTCCCGGAGTTCACTCAGACTCATGTCCATCGAGTCAGTGATGCCATCCATCCTCTGTCGTCCCCTTCTTCTCCTGCCCCCAATCCCTCCCAGCATCAGAGTCTTTTCCAATGAGTCAACTCTTCACATGAGGTGGCCAAAGTACTAGAGTTTCAGCTTCAGCATCATTCCTTCCAAAGAAATCCCAGGGCTGATCTCCTTCAGAATGGACTGGTTGGATCTCCTTGCAGTCCAAACTAGGGGAAAGATTATTACAGAAAAAAGGCAGAATGAAAGCAAGGTAAGGGATTATGGATTGGCTATAACTTAAAGCCTCCTTGGCTGCTGGTGATTTGTTGTTCTTTGATTTTAATGTTATAATCTTGAGATATTTACTGACTTAGATTTTGGTTTACTTATATAGGCTGCCAGAACATTAGAGACACCTCAGTCTAATGGCTTCCTTGTTTAATTGGCTTAATAGAGTTTATATTATCTTCATATCTTAATTGTTTGCAAGTACATTGTAAGTCGGGGGGCTTCCCTGGTAGCTCAGTGGTAAAGAATTTGCCTGCCAAGCAGGAGACATGGGTTTGATCCCTGAGTGGGGAAGAGCTCCCTGAGAAGGAAATGGCAACCTATTCCAGTATTCTTGCCTGGGAAATACCATGGACAGAGGAGCCTGGTGGGCTACAGTCCATGGTTCACTAAAGTCCAACAGGACTTAGTGAATAAACAACAGCGTTCTAAGTTGGCTAGAGGTTTTGTCTTTGCTTTGTGACAAATAACACAGGAAAATATGAAAGTGTAAAACCCTGAATTCTATGCTCCTGGGATCAGCCAGGGTTAAGAAATCCCCTCTTTTTTTTTGGTTCAGGAAATGGCTTACTATGAAGAACCACTCTTCTTCCATGAGTCTCCATAATACTTATGAATATCCCCTCATTTACATATTATAAGGCTGGACACAGACTGTCCAAATACCAGTTATTTGTTTCATAAAAGATTAACTGAATTGCTAGCCCCCACTACTCAACAGTAAAAAAGTGCTTGTTAACTAATTTGACTAAACTTTAGTTTAGCCTTTTTCCATTCTCCAGGTCCTGAATTTTAACTGACACTCAACATACAATCACTCTTTAATTTCCTCTTCTGATAACCTGATGAACTCAAAGGAAAAGTCTATGGTGAACTGTCCTCCCCCCACACCCTATGCCCATCTTTCTATCTGTATTTGATCTTCTCTATAATAAACAATTTTTTTCTGCTTGCCCTTTTCGATTGTTGTCTAGATATTTATTGCAATAGACCTTTTAGAAAAATCTCTCTTTAAGTTCACTGTGATTTAATTGAATAACATCTAAATTGTTAATCACTGAATTTTCTTAATCTATACAGTTTTCTTGAGAGAAAAGATTTTCTGCATCTATAACATAAGGGGCATAATTATCTGAGGTCTAACAAGGAACACTGCTGTTTAAGTACAAATTGGCAGAGTTACAGTTGCTTGCTTTCTCTATTAGCTTGCCTTTATAACACTTTAGTTTAACTTAAAACAAAATCTTTAAAAAAAGTGAATTTTCTAGAGCCCTATGAAGCACTCATCAATGCATTTTCTGAAAGGTTAAATTTCCTTACCTTGAAAATACCTATTAATTATGTTATAAAATTATATCTATGAGTACCTAATCTGGAAGGATGAATGCCCTAGAGAATATATTAATGTCCCACTTTCAATAATCATTTTCTTCCAAATCAAGTTTAAAATTGTCCGTTCCTTCAAGGCCATGTCATTGTTCCATAAGAGGTTATATTATCTGAAAGTTCCTCCTGCTCTCTTTCTCCTACATTGACACCATTAATTTCTACATACTATATAAATGGCTGTGTGGCAGAGCAAAAAGGGCTTCTGATGTGGAGTCATGTAAGCTTGGGTTCAGCGGCAGGCTCTACCACACATTTTTAGTTTGAACTCAGGCAGGTAATATATCCTGTCTATTCATAAAACGGGGATGATGAATTTATCTTACAAGAAAGATCCCTTAGAAGATTAACTAAGATAAAGATGCAGGTCTTTGCAAAAAGCAATTCATCCTTAATAAACAAGGATCCCTATTTCTTTTT
>SJYX01016586.1:662568-674423 GCA_006410675.1 Oreotragus oreotragus | reverse complement strand
GACCCCATGGACTGTATAGCCTACCAGGTTCCTCTGTCTATGGGATTTTCCAGGCAAGAATTCTGGACTGGATTGCCATTTCCTCCTCCAGGGGATCTTCCTGACCCAGGGATCAACCCAAGTCTCCTGTGGCTCTTGCATTACAGGCAGATTCTTTATCACTGAGCCACGGGGGAAATACTAGTCCTTACAAGATGTGTATAAGAGACCTCCCAAACATGAACCCCCCTCCCACCTCCCACCCCACATCTTATAGTCTGCATGTAAGTGATATCATGTAGTATTTTTCTTTCTGGTTTATCTTACTCAGCATAATGTTTTTCACTTTCATTAGATTGCTGCAAATAGCAGAATCTCCCTTTTTAAGGCTGAATAACATTCTACTGTGTGTATGTGTGTATATCACAATCTCTTTAACCATTCATCCATCAATGGCCACAGGTTGTTTCCATATTTTGGACATTTTGAATAAGCTGCAATGAACACGTTCATGTAAAGTGTAGCTATCTCTTTGAGTTATGGTTTCATTCCCTTTGGATATACCCTCAGTAGTAAAATTGCTGGACCATATGGTAGTTCTATTTCTATCTTTTTGAGAGACTTTCCTACTATTTTCTATAATGGCTGTGCCAATTTACATTCCAATTAAAATTGTCCAACGGTTTCTTTTGTCCATATTTCCACCAATGCTGTTACCCAACAGGTTTAGCAGCTCACCACTTGAAAGCCAGTATTGGAGAAATAAGTGTTGGTAGGAAAGGAAATATTGCTTTTTTTAGGAGTCTGAAAACCTGGACACAATGTAGACTCCTGTCCAGAAGCCAACTCCCGATTGCTGATCAGGGCACAAAGAACAGATCGCCTGTGCTTTCTTGTAGGAGTTTCATGATTTTAGGTCTTACATCCAAATCTTTAATCCATTTTGAATTGGTTTTCCTATATTGTGTGAAATAAAAATCTATTTTTTTTTATATGGCTGTCCAGTTTTTCCAGCACCATTCATTGGAGACTATTTTTCTCCATTGAATGTCCAAAATTATATAAATATAGAGCCTGGAATTGATTTGTATAGTTTTGGATAAATGTCAAATACCATTGTTTTCTTTATGTAACATAATTGAAATTTATTAGATTTCTTTAGTATACTATATTATTGTTGCCAAAAATCAATTGCCCACCTATATGTTTCTCTGATTTTAAAACATTATTCTTTGTTATTGATTTATTTTTCTATCTTACTGCCTTTAAAACATTATTTTGATTAGTATGTCTTATACTAAATATTTATATTTAAGATAGTAAAATAATCCCCCTCTTATTATTTGCCTTCAAGATTGTCTTGGCTATTCTTTGCTTTTTGCATCATCATAGAAGTTTCAGAATAAGTCGGTCAATATCTGAAGAGGAATTTAGAAACCAATTATTTTATGATCATTAGCTTATCTAATTATAATTTATTTATTAGTAATTAAATAGTAACTTTGTAATCTATTCTTACTGCTTTGGTAGGTAGTATTATTAATCCTATTTGCATATGGTAAAAATAATGTTGAGACTTTAGGAAGCTTTCATGAGTGAACATAGCTGATGAGTTTTTAAATTCATAGTTTCCTGAGATCTACATCAAATGATTCTGATTTTTAAGTCTGGAATAGGATCCAAGTATCTGTATTTTTCAGAAAGTTGTCCAAGTGATTTAAATGAATGGTTTGATTTGGAAAACAGAGATATGCTTGATGGTTTTATTTTCAAAAACTAGATTTAGCTAATTAGAAAGAAAATCATTAAAATATTGAACTCAGTTAAAACAACATAAAATGGTGAAAAGATACTTATGTAAGAATAAGAAACTGTATATGATATAAGAATTTAATAGAACATGATGTTACTTGTATTAGAATTCAATTAACTAAGCAAGAGCACTATGGGCATAATGAAATAAGATATTATTCTTTAAACAATTTTGGAGGAGCAATGAAATTAAAAATCTAAAAAAGGAGATAGAAAGATTAAAGAAAGGTCAGTAACTGGTCTGAGTGTAGGTTTCCAGGAAAATCTAGAGGCTAGGTTCATCCAACTTCTAGAGAAGGAGCATGATAAAAACATGGTATACAAGCCTGTAGCAGGATGTTGTCTCTCTGTGGCAACTACCATCTTCAGTTTAAAAAGATCCAGCACCTTGATTCATAAAAATTCTCTGTCTAGTTATGCTTATATATATTTTAAAATAAATATTGAAAAATGTTGCCAAAATATAGAAAAAGAATAGAGAGATACAGTTACTCCTGTTGAAATGTCAGTACTCTATCTGTTGGAGCACTGTTAGTCAAAAATTTACCCTCAAGATAAGAGTTTATAGCTTCTCTTGCCTGTTCTGTACAAAGAATTCAATATGCTTACAACTTCAATCTTGATTAATACAGTAGGTTTCTGTTACCTTTCTAAAGATTGATTATTTTTCTAAAGATGATTATTATTTTTAGCACACTCTATTATTTTAATTATCTGTTTTAATTTTATTGATTCTGGCTTTGTGTTCTTTTTGTGGCTAGGGCCTTCTGAGTTTGAGGGTGGGGGAGTCTATCCTTGAGCCAAGAATAACTGCTGTATCAGCAGAGTGAGCAAACAGAAAGAAGAGCTCTTAGTGATGCAACAAAGAACAAGAATTGGACCCCACTAGCGGGCGTGCTGTGATTCATGGGGTCACAAAGAGTCGGACACGATTGAGCGACTGAACTGAACTGAGCCCATCTGTATCAGCTTCTTATTTCCTTTAATAAGCAGTAACCTTTATAGCAAAATGGTTGGTGCTTTGTTTTTATCTCTTAAATATTGTATATTTTCACTTTTGTCTAACTCTTCTCAGGAATAAGACTCCAGGAAACATAAATCCAAATAACCTTATTTATAACAGAATAATCCAGCACATAGGGTTAAAAAAAAAACAGGCAGTTTGAATGATAATGCTCACAGAGTAAGGAGGCAGAATTTTAGACTAAGAATACTGAATTAAATGATATAGATCACAATGGGATATAGGTTGATAGTAAATCTAAAAAATTTTTCTTTCTAATTCTCTATTTCAAATTTCACATCTTGGTTAATATTTATTTAGGATATTTAGTAAGGCTAGAAATAATTACAAAATAAGAATATAATAAATATATTTCACCTTTCTCTCCTCTATATTGTCTTACATTGGGATGACAAATTTTATTTCCATTATTTGTTAGTGTTATATAGGTAAAAAATGTTTTCTTATTACCTTCCTATATCTTAAACAACATTTCTGTCTTGATACACAATTAAGCAATTCTCTGACTTTTACCATGAGGCATGAGTTAATTTCTACTTTTTCTGATATTCTCATTTATTTTCTTCTCTCTATTACTCTGAATATAGTTAATTTTGTATCTCCCCAGTGCATCTATGCTTTTCATGCATTTATTTAAAAAGTTTTCTTTAACATCTGTGATTTTTAATTTAAAGAGTATAAAATGTCTTTCACACATTGTCTTTTATACTTCTTTCTCATTGAGTTAAGCTTTTGGATATCTATTTTATACATACAAATTTTAATTACATTATTAATTTTATTTTTCAGAAACTGACTACTTTTACAATATACATTTCCATTCATTTTTACTTATTTAACTGTTTGCTCTAACTTGCCTCAAGGACATCTTTTTCCTGTTTTAATCATTTTTCCTAAGACTACATAATCCAACAAAGGCATAGCAGTTCAAATGTATGAGCAGATATAGAAATCAGTCAATGAAAACTGGGACTGAAAACAGACCTAAGTTTAAAAAGATATATTTAAAATCAGATATTTGGCCCAAACTAGGAATTAGAATCGGTCTATATTTCTTGAATATATTTAAAATATATGGGTCATAGGAGAAAAGATATAGCATAAAACTACACAGAAATACAGACGTTTTATTCAATTTATTCCTTAGTAATAGAAAATGAATAGCAATGATCAGAATTCATTAGTAGGATCAAGTTTGAAAAACAATGTGATTATCCAAGAATCTACATCCTGTCCTGTTATCATATGTGTTTGTTTTTCTCATTATGAATAAAACTCTTTTGGATTAAAAAAAACCCTATATCCTTTATTTTGTTGAATCTATCACCTCTGTCAAGAAGCTATCATGAAAATTTTTTTAAAAATCACTGTTTAATAACTCACAATCTAATTAATTAGTTAATTTATACAGCACATGAAATGATACAAAAAGAACAAACCCTACTTTAGAACTAGGTATACCCAAAGTGGAAAAAATGAGCAATAGATTCCAAAATTATGCCTTTGATAATCAAAGCAGGTACTAATGCTTCAAGGTTTCTCTTAATTTTCACCAAGCACTTAACTATATTCCCATGCACTTCTGTGGTTTTATGGCAATATATACATTTTCTCTTGTGCTTTACACTTCTAAGTTAAGATGGAAAACCAATTACTTCTAAATTGAAAATACTGAGTGCAGTTGAAATGAGGTTCTCATATTAACTTTGCAACCCTCAATGTAATTATAAGAGATGATCAAATTTAAAGCATATGTATTTATAGAAAAATGTAGGGATGTGAGAGTTGGACTGTGAAGAAAGCTGAGCAACAAAGAATTGATGCTTTTGAACTGTGGTGTTGGAGAAGACTCTTCAGAGTCCCTTGGACTTAAAGGAGTTCCAACCAGTCCATTCTGAAGGAGATCAGCCCTGGGATTTCTTTGGAGGGAAAGATGCTAAAGCTGAAACTCCAGTACTTTGGCCACCTCATGCGAAAGGTTGACTCATTGGAAAAGACTCTGATGCTGGGAGGGATTGGGGCCAGGAGGAGAAGGGGACGACCGAGGATGAGATGGCTGGATGGCATCACGGACTCGATGGACGTGAGTCTGAGTGAACTCCGGGAGATGGTGATGGACAGGGAGGCCTGGCGTGCTGTGATTCATGGGGTCGCAAAGAGTCAGACACGACTGAGCGACTGGACTGAAGAAGATGAGTCATACTAAGTTATTGATATGATGCTTTGTCTTTAGTGCATTGTCAGAAATTCTGTCCAACAGTCTGCCAGTATCTGTGTTAATGAAATTTCTTCCCACTCTTTTAAGACTTGGATATATCCTGAAACTATCAAAAATTAGCATGGATGGCAGTGGCTAAAAGTGACAGAGAGGTTGAGAGAAGAAAGACGAGGGTTATTTGGACAAGTCTTTATTGAAGAGATATACAATCTAGTTTGGGGAATAATTGAATAAAAAATTTCCACTGCCGTATCTAAACTGAGGGGTTTCCCCAAGACTCAATGGTAAATAATTCTCCTGCAGTGCAGGAAATGAAGGAGACAAGGGTTTGATCTCTGGGTCAGGAAAATCCCCTGGAGGAGGAAATGGCAATCCATTCCAGCATTCTTGCCTGGGAAATTCCACTGACAGAGGAGCATGGTGGGCTACAGTCCAAAGGGTCACAAAGAGTCAGACAACTGAACAACTGAGCATGCACACACACATCTTAACTTGGCTAATATAGCTTTCATACTCATTTACATTTTGTAATAAATATCATGGTTTTTAAAGATTTTTTCTTCAGAAAAAAATATAAAACTAATTTCTTAAAATATACTTGAAAAGGTTTTATAAATATAATCTTGTTTGGTTTTATCTGTAATATATCTAAAATGATTAGTCTATCAGTTCAGTTCAGCTACTCAGTCGTGTCTGACTCTTTGTGACCCCATGGACTGTAGCATGCCAAGCCTCCCTGTTCATCACCAACTCCCGGAGTTTATTCAATCTCACGTCCATTCAGTCGGTAATGCCATCCAACCATCTTCATTCTCTGTTGTCCCCTTCTCCTCCCACCTTCAATCTTTCCCAGCATCAGGGTCTTTTCAAATAAGTCAGTTCTTTGCATCAGGTGGACAAAGTATTGGAGTTTCAGCTTCAGCATCAGTCCTTCCAATGAATATTCAGAACTGGTTTCCTTTAGGATAGACTGATTGAATATCATTGCTGTCCAAGGGACTCTCAAGGTCTTCTCTAACATCACAGTTCAAAAGCATCAATTCTTCAGCACTCAGGTTTCTTTATAGTCCAACTCTCACATCCATACATGACCACTGGAAAAACCATAGCTTTGACTGGACGGACCTTTGTTGACAAAGTAATGTGTCCGCTTTTTAATATGTTGTCTAGATTTGGTCATAACTTTCCTAAAGCTCATTTATTGTCTCTTTTTTACCATTCATAAAATATATATTTTTGTTACAAGTGTGCAAACATATAAATAATCATTCTTCACACTACATTTCCATCACCTGATTATGACATATGTAACGTTATATTGCGGGGAAGGCAATGGCACCCCACCCCAGTACTCTTGCCTGGAAAATCCAATGGACGGAGTAGCCTGGTGGGCTGCAGTCCATAGGGTCACTAACAGTCGGACAGACTGAGCGACTTCACTTTCACTTTTCTCTTTCATGCATTGGAGAAGGAAATGGCAACCCACTCCAGTATTCTTGCCTGGAGAATCCCAGGGATGGGGGAGCCTGGTGGGCTTCCGTCTATGGGATCACACAGAGTCGGACACGACTGAAGTGACTTAGCAGCAGCAGGAACGTTATATTGACTGATAATAGTCATGGTACCAGGGATTGAAATGGCCAAACTACCAAGAAATAATGCAAATGAAAAGTGAAAGTGTTAGTCACTCAGCTGTGTTCCACTCTTTGCGACCCCATGAACTGTAGACTACTAGGCTCCTCTGTCCATGGAATTCTGGCAAGAATACTAGAGTGGGTTGTCATGCCCTCCTCCAGGGGATCTTCCTGACCCAGGGATAGAACCTGGGCCTCCCACAATGCAGGCAGATTCTTTGCCATCGGAGCCACTAGGTAAGTAATAAACTGGTTATTTTCTAACAGATTTTCCTCACACTGTTTTTCACAATATTTCAAAATTGTATGTTTTATTCAGTGCTGTTAAGGTGTTTGGGTCCATATTTAATGAACAATGCATAAAAGTTTCCATGTAAGTATAATACTCAAAACCATTCACCTTCAAAAGTATAATTTAAGAAACAATAGAAAAAAAGAAAAGATTGATTGTAAAAATAGTAAAGATATGTCTGACCCTTTCTCTGGTGTTGTGGGCTGTGTGGGGTCAGTTCCAAGACACTTCCTTTTTTTTTTTTTTAACTTCTGTTTGCTGGTCTCTTCAGTGTCTGATTTCTGTCCTGTCACAGAGTGGGTGGTGGTGGACACTTTTTTTTTTTGTTGTTTTCTCAGGCTCACTTGTTCAGTTGAGCTGTGGGGAGGGATGGATGCTGCAAACAAATAACACTATCATGTGCACGCAGTGTCTCAGCCCCGCAGGACCTGACCCTGGTCTTGGCGCACAAACCGCTCAGGCTCTACGTTGCTCCGAAGGGAACCGTCTGAGGCCAGCCCTAGGCTGCATGCCCTTCCCCGATCTAAGCCACTCAGGTTCAGCGCTCAGGTAGCCTTCAGCAGTGCAGGTTCAGTTTGGACTGTGTTTTGTGCCCTTCCCAGGTCCGAGTAGCTCAGGTGTTTGGCGAGCACGGTAGCTGCGACTTGTCACCTTTCCCGTATCTGCTGCTCAGTTTTCTGGGTGTACCGCTGGCACTTCTTGTGAGGCAGATGGTGACTGTCCAGAACCCCCAGAAGCCTTAGCAAAGAAGCTTGCTTGCAATTTGATAGCTAAAGTCTCTCCGGGGCTGCGATTGCCCCCTTCCAGCCCTTCCGGCTCTGACTGCCTGTCGCCGGCAGGGGGATGGTTTGCAGCTGGCTAGTTCTTTTCCGCCCTTTGTTCTATGTGCGGTCCTGGTGGTGTCTTATGTTTGAGCTTTTCGCGTGGTAGCTATCCCACAGTCTGATTTGCTAGCCCCAGTTAGTTCATTCTGGTTATGCGCGGCGGGACGTTCCTGCCCGATTCTGAAAAGCACTGCAGCCCGCGCCTGCCTGCCCTGCCCCCACTTGGTAATGGCGGACGCAGGCATTTGCGCTGCTTTTCTGCTGGGCGAGTTACTGTTGGGCTTGTAATCTGTTGGTTTTAATTGTTTATTTATTTTTCCTTCCTGTTATGTTACCCTCTGTGTTTCCAAGGCTCGCCACAGACTCGGCAGGGAGAGTGTTTCCTGGCGTTTGGAAACCTCTCTTCTTAAGCTTCCCTTCCCGGGACGGGCTTCCCTTCCCAGGACGGAGCTCCCTNGTTTTAATTGTTCATTTATTTTTCCTTCCTGTTATGTTGCCCTCTGTGTTTCCAAGGCTCGCCACAGACTCGGCAGGGAGAGTGTTTCCTGGCGTTTGGAAACCTCTCTTCTTAAGCTTCCCTTCCCGGGACGGGCTTCCCTTCCCAGGACGGAGCTCCCTCCCCACCTCCTTTGTCTCTTTTTTTTTCGGCTTTTATATTTTTTCCCCTACCTGCTTTTGAAGTCAGTGCTCTGTTTTTCTGGGTGCCTGATGTCCTCTGCCCGCATTCAGAAGTTGTTTTGTGGAGTTTGCTCAGCCTTGAGATGTTCTTTTGATGAATCTGTGAGGGAGAAAGTGGTGTCCCCATCCTATTCTTCCGCCATCTTGACCGGAACCTGCTTCAATTATTTTATTGCTGGTTACCTCCAGAGTTCTTTTGATCTTGGTTATTACATTATTCATTATTGATTGACTCTTCTTTATTTCTTCTAGGTCCTTGTTAAACATTGATTATATCTTCTCAATCTTTGCCTCTAATCTGCTTATCTGTAACTCTGTTTTGTTTTCAAGATTTTGAGTCATCTTCATTATCATTTTTTAAAATTCTTTTTCAGGTGGATTCCCTATCTCCTCCTCTTTTGTTTAGTTTCATGGGTATTTATCATATTCCTTTACCAGCTGATTATTTCTCTGCCTTTCATTTTGTTTAGATTGCTGTGTTTGAGGTGCCCATTCTGTAGGCTGGATGTTCATGGTTATTTATTGTGGAGTGTTTTCCCTGTAGGTGGGGTTTGACTAGTTGCTTGTCAAGGTTTCCTGGTTAGGGAAGCTTGCATCAATGTTCTAGTGAGTGGAGCTGGGTCTTTTTCTCTCTGGAGTGTAAATAAGAGTTCAGTAGTGAGCTCTGAGCTGTCTATGGGTTTGGCATGTCTTTGGGCAGCCTGTCTTTCAATGGTCAGAGCTGTGTTCCTGCTTTGCTTGAGAATTAACATGGCATGTCTTGCCCTGGAAGTTTTTGGCTCTTGGGTGGAGCTTGGTTTCAGTGTAATCTTGGAGGCTTTTGGATGAGTTCTTGTCTACTAATGTTCCCTATAGTCAGAAGTTCTCTGATGTTCTTAAGTTTTGAAGTTAAACCTCCTGCATCTGGCTTTCAGTCTTATTCTTACAGTAACCTCAAGACTGCTCCATCTGTCACTTCCAGAGCAGTTCTCTCTTCTTTGTTAATTTTTGCTTCTTCTGTTTGCAAGTCTCTTTGGTATCTAACTTCCACTCTGACACAAGGGGTGAAGGCAGTCACTTATTTAGGTTCACTTGTTCAGTTGTGTTGTGGGGAAGGAGGAACACTGGAAATAAATATCACTGGCATGTTTGGGGAGTGTCTTCAGTGTATGGACCACACTGGGTTTGCCCCAGTTCACAGTGGTGTGTGCTTTCCAGGTCTACACTACTCCAGCATTCTCTTCAGGTCATTATCCAAAGCAGGCCCTGAATTTTGTGCCCTTCCCAGGTCCAAGCAACTCAGGCGACCAGGTGATTGTGAGCACACTGTCCCAGGCAGGCTGTGCATCTTAATCACCTCCCCTGTATCGGCAGCTCAGTTTCCTGATGTGCCACGAAAGCATCAACTCAGGTGTGCAGTGTGTCTCTTCTGGGAGCTGTTCTCAGACTGCAACCCTCCTGGCGGATGTCAACCATCTAGGATCCCAGGAAGATGTGGTTAGCAACTGGGAGCCTGTTCACAATTTGGTGGAAAATGCTGTCTCTGAAGCTGAGATTGGAGCAGCCCATTGCCTTCAGGCTCTGGCTGTCACAAGCCTGGCTCTCTGCCTCCAGCCATGGGGAGGGCCCTGTATGCATCTGGTACACCTCTCTCTCCCTCTTTCCTAACCTCCCCACTGCTACACCTCTCTCTCCCTCTTTCTAATCTCCCCACTGCTACACCTCTCTCTCCCTCTTTCTAACCTCCCCACTGCTACACCTCTCTCTCATAAAAACATTTATCTTTTAAGAAAATGAAGAGAAATCCTCCACTATTTCAGTTCAGTTCAGTTCAGTCAATCGCTCAGTCATGTACAACTTTTTGAGACCCCATGGACTGCAGCATGCCAGGCCTCCCTGTCCGTCACCAGCTCCTGGAGTTTGCTCAAATGCATGTCCATCGAGTCAGTGATGCCATCCAGTGGTCTCATCCTCTGTCTTTCTCCTCCTGCCTTCAGTCTTTCCCAGCTTCAGGGTCTTTCCCAGTGAGTCATTTCTTCGTATCAAGTGGCCAAAGTATTGGAGCTTCAGCTTCCAACATCAGTCCTTCCAATGAATATTCAGGACTGATTTCCTTTAGGATTGACTGGTTTGATCTCATTGCAGTCCAAGGGACTCTCAAGAATTTTCTCCAACACCACAGTTCAAAAGCATCAATTCTTCAGTGCTCAGCTTTCATTATAGGCCAACTCTCACATCCGTACATGACTACTGGAAAAACCATAGCTTTGACCATACAGGACCTTTATCGGCCAAGTAATGTCTCTGCTTTTTAATATATTATCTAGGTTGGTCATAGCTTTTCTTCCAAGGAGTAAACATCTTTTAATTAATTATAGGCCAACTCTCACATCCGTACATGACTACTGGAAAAACCATAGCTTTGACCATACAGGACCTTTATCGGCCAAGTAATGTCTCTGCTTTTTAATATATTATCTAGGTTGGTCATAGCTTTTCTTCCAAGGAGTAAACATCTTTTAATTGGAATCACTTCACTATTTGAATTGCTAAAATCAAAGCAAACATTTACCTACAGGCTCCAGAGAGAGGGAGACTTAGATTTCTCCCAGCAGGTCTTTTCCATCTCTGACACTTAAGCTCTCACAGATACCATAAGACTTGACAACCTTATGGCTACTGGCTTCTCCAGAGCATTCCTGCTACCCCTGGGCTGCCAAATGCAAACACAGAACCCATGTCACCTAAAGTGCAAGCCCAGTACAATGCCAACAACTGGCCAAATCCACACTAGTCTGTGTCTGAACACATGCGTGTAAGAACTTTTTCCCTTCTGTTTCTCTGGAATGCCTCAAGGAACAGAAAGAACAGTCCTACACTGCCTTGAGGATTTGTCAGCTTAACTTTCTTCTCCAAACCCAACCATGCCATTATAACAATAAGAACCCTAACCCCAAGTCTCAGGACCTCAGAAGGTGCACTCAGTTCTGTGTCCTTCTCCTTAAATGGGCTGTGTTGCAGCTTGTAGATGGCGAGCATGAAGCCTTGTCCCCGGACTCATGTTTTGGAGACATTTCCCTTGAGCCCCTTGCTTGCAGCACCCCTTCCATGTGGGATGTTTGCTTCGTGCCATTTCTTCTCTTTGCAAAGCTCTATGCTCTGTCTCCTGCAAGAAATTTCCCCAACACCTCTCTCCCTCTTTCCTAACTCCCCACTGTTACACCTCTCTCCCTCTTTCTTAACCTCCCCAACACCTCTCTCCCCCTCTTTCTAACCTCCCCACTGCTACACCTCTCTCTCCCTCTTTCTTAACCTCCCCACTGTTACACCTCTCTCCCTCTTTCTTAACCTCCCCAACACCTCTCTCCCCCTCTTTCTAACCTCCCCACTGCTACACCTCTCTCTCCCTCTTTCT
>SJYX01016586.1:615321-659206 GCA_006410675.1 Oreotragus oreotragus | reverse complement strand
CTCTCTCCCCCTCTTTCTAACCTCCCCACTGTTACACTCTCTCTCCCTCTTTCTTAACCTCCCCACTGTTACACCTCTCTCCCTCTTTCTAACCTCCCCACTGTTACACCTCTCTCTCCCTCTTTCTAACCTCCCCACTGTCACCTCTCTCTCCCCCTCTTTCTAACCTCCCCACTGTTACACTCTCTCTCCCTCTTTCTTAACCTCCCCACTGTTAGAAGTAGCTATTTTGCCTCAGACTTTCCTGGTATGCTGTTGCATTTTTTTAAAAGCTCTTGAATGAAAGTGCATATTTTCCTTTCTCCATTTACATGACAGACTTCTTCAGGTAAAGCCTTACAGACTTCAGTGTGGCCGGATATCAGCACACAGTAGTCATTCATCAATAAGTTGGGACTTCCCAGGTCACACAGCAGTAAAGAATCCACCTACCAATGACAGAGACTTGGGAGACTTAGGTTCGATCCCTGAGTTGGGAAGATGCTCTGGAAAAGGAAATGGCACCCCACTCCAGTATTCTTGCCTGGAAAATCCCACGGACAGAGAAGCCTGATGGGGGCCACAGTCCATGGGGTCACAAAGAGTCAGACACGGCTAAGCGACTGGGCAAGCACACACAAAAGTACAAAGTACATAGAGCTTGAGTTGGCCTGCAGGTGAACTGCATGGGCCTTGGTTAACAGGGCAAGACTGGTATGCATTCAATTCCAGGTTTTCTACCCTCAAATCAACTTTTTCAAAGTTGATTCATAATCGCTTGGCATATTCTTGCAAAAGACTTGATTCTAGAAAGCATAATGGTTATCCCTCAGGGTCATGAGTCACTAGAGATCCCCTTACTGTCTCTTAGTGTTTTGATGGAGAGGACGTTGAGCCCAGAGGTCATCCAGAAGTGAGTAAAGAAGATTGAGTGTTTGTAGCTCACTGCCAGGAATGGTGATGCCAAGTGGAAGCTTTTCAGTAGCTCAGATGGGATTGCCCTGCTTCATTTTGAGTTCCTCAAGGGTCAGTTTATACCTTACTCACGAGGAGGTAATTGTGACACAGCACCCACCTCTGCGGATGTTTAGGATAAGGCAATAGAGGTGAGCGAAGGGCCTCTATGCGGGGAAGCTGTGCTCACAGGCTCTTCACAGGGGACCCAGGTGTTTGAATAGAAAGACAACCCGCTTCTCCTGTGAAGCCATACTGGGGGGTGGTTTTTCAGTAAAGGCCGAAGGGAGCCAAGTGTCTAGCCACGTGGAGAGAAGGGTATTCCAGGCAGAGGGCACAGCAAATGCAAAAGTCCTCAGGCAGAACCTGGACGACGTGTTTGAAGACGCAAGGGAGCCAGTGTGGCTGGAGCAGTGAGGACAGGGTCAGTGGGTGCAGTCAAAAGGGCAGCAGGGGGACTTCCCTGGTGGTCCAGTGGTCACACCTGCCAGTACAGGGGACACGAGTTCGATCCCTGGTCTGGGAAGATCCCACATGCTGCAGAGCAACTAAGCCCATGCTCCTCCACAAGAGAAGCCACTGCTGTGAGAAGGCCACACACCACATCTAGAGAGCAGCCCCCGCTCTCCACAGCTAGAGGAAGACTGCGCACAGCAACAAAGACCGAGCACAACCAAAGCTAAATAATAAAAGCCCACGGGGAGCCAGTCATGAAGGCTCTGTAGAAGGTGGCGAAGACTGGGGTCTTTTTACTCTGAGATGAGGAGTGTTGGAGGGTTTGAGCAGAGAGGTGACATGATCTGATCTAGGTTTCAACAGAGTTCTAGAGCTGCTGTGATAAAAAGCTGAAGAGGGACGAAGGCGGAAAACTGGAGACAAGTTAGGGGGTTCGTGTGGTTGGGATGGTGGCCATAGAAATGGGGATCACTGATTTCAGGGAGGAGTGCCTGCGTGTGTACTAAATCACTTGGGTCATGTCCAGCTCTTTGCGACCCCATGGACTCTTTGTAGCCCACCAGGCTCCTCTGTCCATGGGATCCTCTAGGCAAGAATACTGGAGTGGGTTGCCATGTCCTCCTTTAGGGGATCTTCCCCACCTAGAAATCGAACCTGTGTCTCTTATGCCTCTTGTGTTGGCAAGTGGGTTCTTTACCAATAGTGCCGCCTGGGAAGCCATTCAGGGAGGAGGCCTGGTTAAAGAGAGAGAGACATTCACAGTCATTGGCACAACAGTGGTACCCAGACGGAAGATCTCTGGGGTGTGAGGGCTGAGGAAAAACAGGCAAAGGGCCGAGCCCTGGCACTGCAGCTTTCACAAATTGGAGAGACGAGCAAGAATTAACCAGGGAGACTGAGGGGAGCAGACAACGAGCTAGGAGGAGAGCCTGGAGAGTCTGGAGTCCCTGAACCAAGGAAAGGAGTGTGTGGACGAAGAGGGAGGGATCACTCAGGTGCTGCTCACAGGCCAAGTAGGATAGAGCTTGAGCTGATGGAGGTCCTCAGGAGCCTGGCTGCCATGGAGTTCACAAGATGGACCTAGCACCCTGCTGGAAATCAAGACAGACTCTAGAGTGAGACATCCAGGCAGACACTGGGCAAAGGAGGCTCTTCCCCCAAATCCCAAGCCTGACTGGCCACTGAGGAGCCTCAGGAGAGACCCTGGAATCTTCACTGGACTCCCTGATCAGGGGAGATTGGTGTCATCATTGCGTTACTGTTGGACTCCCACAGTGGAGAGGACTGAAGCTGCTTGTCCCAGCTGGTGCAGTGAGGAAGAACCCACCTTCCAATGCAGGAGGCTTATATAGACATGAGTTCCATCCCTGGGTCAGCAAGATCCCCTGGAGGAGGGCATGGCAACCCACTCCAGTATTCTTGCCTGGGGAATCCCATGGACAGAGGGGCCTCGTGGGCTACAGTCTCACATGTGGTCCAGGACTGACTTAGGAGCCTCGGATCTAGGGGACTGCTTGGAGGGTCAGTCATCACTCCCCGTGCAGTCTTAGATGGAGTGAATGGCTAAAGAAGCTCCTGGCTGGACACAGCGCAAACAAGGAGCCCCAGATAGGAAGCTAGGAACCACAGTGAGAAATCTTTGAGCTCTAGGATCAGGCCCAAGGTGGCCTCTTTAAAACAAACCAGCGACTGTAATATGCTGAAAGGGATTTGTCAGATGGATTCTGTTGGAGGACAGCCATGCCCCTCATGGGCAGAGCAGTGCTGGCCTTAGTTCTCGAGTGACTAGCCAGCCCAGCTGTCCTTCCCCTAGAAAGGTCTCCATCTGAGAGATAGCCAGGCATTCTTTCTGACCAGAGGCTCAGGCAGGACCATCCATACTGCTGAGTTGATGCAATAGTATTAAGTGAGGTGGCGCTGGTGGTAAAGAACTCACCTGCCAATGCAGGAGACATAAGAAATGCAGGTTCAATCCCTGGGTGAGGAAGATCCCCTGGAGGAAGGCATCGCAACCCACTCCAATATTCTTCCCTGGAGAATCCCATGGGCAAAGGAGCCTGGCGGGCTACAGTCCACAGCGTCACAAAGAGTTGGACACAACTGAAGCAACTTAGCACGTGCTGCCGCTAGTGAATGAGGTTGGCTTGGCTCTGGCCTCCAGATGTAACAGAGCTGTGCAGAGAGCTTAAGTCATGCTTGAGGAAAATTGATGATGAGCTTCTCAACACATGTGAGTGGGGTGGAGTTCCAGCTTCTAATTACTCATAAGCTTCACAGAGAAACCTTAAGCTGCCCTGGAGGAAACTCAATTAGATCAAAACTGGATTTAGTTACTTAATGAATCCTAAATATGTTAAATGTAAAGGCAAATTTGTCTGGGGGCCTGGGAGGGGGAAGTACTTTGAGGAGCGCCACATGTCTTTTTTGACATGGAAGAAGGAAACGCCCCCAACACACCCAGCCTCACCCATGGAAGTACCAGATTTTCTCCAAGGTGCTTGGGTTCCTGGCTAACTGACTTACCCAAGGACTCATATCCATTATCTCATTTGATCCTCCAAATAGTTCTAAGAATTCATCAAAGCTGGTGTAGTCACTTCTGTTGAATAGGCGATGAGCTGAGGCTTATCCAGCTGACGAATTTGCCCCTGGCAGGGCCAGACCCTCCACCCGGGGTCTCCTGATTTCCACATCTGGTGGGGAAGGACGGATGAGGAAGGGGAGAGGAAGTAGCCCCTCTGACAAGTGTATTCACGGATATTGCCACCGGCATTTATTAAGAACAGATGGGGCAAGGCTTCAGCAGAGTTACAATGCTAAGGACTCCTCAGCATTTAACTCTCAAGATTTTTTCCTTTTTAATCTCATGAAGTCATGCCATCCTAGTCATAATCTGATACATGCACCCCAAGCGCATAGGATTTGACNCCTGGTTAAAGAGAGAGAGACATTCACAGTCATTGGCACAACAGTGGTACCCAGACGGAAGATCTCTGGGGTGTGAGGGCTGAGGAAAAACAGGCAAAGGGCCGAGCCCTGGCACTGCAGCTTTCACAAATTGGAGAGACGAGCAAGAATTAACCAGGGAGACTGAGGGGAGCAGACAACGAGCTAGGAGGAGAGCCTGGAGAGTCTGGAGTCCCTGAACCAAGGAAAGGAGTGTGTGGACGAAGAGGGAGGGATCACTCAGGTGCTGCTCACAGGCCAAGTAGGATAGAGCTTGAGCTGATGGAGGTCCTCAGGAGCCTGGCTGCCATGGAGTTCACAAGATGGACCTAGCACCCTGCTGGAAATCAAGACAGACTCTAGAGTGAGACATCCAGGCAGACACTGGGCAAAGGAGGCTCTTCCCCCAAATCCCAAGCCTGACTGGCCACTGAGGAGCCTCAGGAGAGACCCTGGAATCTTCACTGGACTCCCTGATCAGGGGAGATTGGTGTCATCATTGCGTTACTGTTGGACTCCCACAGTGGAGAGGACTGAAGCTGCTTGTCCCAGCTGGTGCAGTGAGGAAGAACCCACCTTCCAATGCAGGAGGCTTATATAGACATGAGTTCCATCCCTGGGTCAGCAAGATCCCCTGGAGGAGGGCATGGCAACCCACTCCAGTATTCTTGCCTGGGGAATCCCATGGACAGAGGGGCCTCGTGGGCTACAGTCTCACATGTGGTCCAGGACTGACTTAGGAGCCTCGGATCTAGGGGACTGCTTGGAGGGTCAGTCATCACTCCCCGTGCAGTCTTAGATGGAGTGAATGGCTAAAGAAGCTCCTGGCTGGACACAGCGCAAACAAGGAGCCCCAGATAGGAAGCTAGGAACCACAGTGAGAAATCTTTGAGCTCTAGGATCAGGCCCAAGGTGGCCTCTTTAAAACAAACCAGCGACTGTAATATGCTGAAAGGGATTTGTCAGATGGATTCTGTTGGAGGACAGCCATGCCCCTCATGGGCAGAGCAGTGCTGGCCTTAGTTCTCGAGTGACTAGCCAGCCCAGCTGTCCTTCCCCTAGAAAGGTCTCCATCTGAGAGATAGCCAGGCATTCTTTCTGACCAGAGGCTCAGGCAGGACCATCCATACTGCTGAGTTGATGCAATAGTATTATCTGAGGTGGCGCTGGTGGTAAAGAACTCACCTGCCAATGCAGGAGACATAAGAAATGCAGGTTCAATCCCTGGGTGAGGAAGATCCCCTGGAGGAAGGCATCGCAACCCACTCCAATATTCTTCCCTGGAGAATCCCATGGGCAAAGGAGCCTGGCGGGCTACAGTCCACAGCGTCACAAAGAGTTGGACACAACTGAAGCAACTTAGCACGTGCTGCCGCTAGTGAATGAGGTTGGCTTGGCTCTGGCCTCCAGATGTAACAGAGCTGTGCAGAGAGCTTAAGTCATGCTTGAGGAAAATTGATGATGAGCTTCTCAACACATGTGAGTGGGGTGGAGTTCCAGCTTCTAATTACTCATAAGCTTCACAGAGAAACCTTAAGCTGCCCTGGAGGAAACTCAATTAGATCAAAACTGGATTTAGTTACTTAATGAATCCTAAATATGTTAAATGTAAAGGCAAATTTGTCTGGGGGCCTGGGAGGGGGAAGTACTTTGAGGAGCGCCACATGTCTTTTTTGACATGGAAGAAGGAAACGCCCCCAACACACCCAGCCTCACCCATGGAAGTACCAGATTTTCTCCAAGGTGCTTGGGTTCCTGGCTAACTGACTTACCCAAGGACTCATATCCATTATCTCATTTGATCCTCCAAATAGTTCTAAGAATTCATCAAAGCTGGTGTAGTCACTTCTGTTGAATAGGCGATGAGCTGAGGCTTATCCAGCTGACGAATTTGCCCCTGGCAGGGCCAGACCCTCCACCCGGGGCCTCCTGATTTCCACATCTGGTGGGGAAGGACGGATGAGGAAGGGGAGAGGAAGTAGCCCCTCTGACAAGTGTATTCACGGATATTGCCACCGGCATTTATTAAGAACAGATGGGGCAAGGCTTCAGCAGAGTTACAATGCTAAGGACTCCTCAGCATTTAACTCTCAAGATTTTTTCCTTTTTAATCTCACGAAGTCATGCCATCCTAGTCATAATCTGATACATGCACCCCAAGCGCATAGGATTTGACTCATGTCTGCTTGGTGGGTGGGGATGAAAAGCCACCTTCCTTCCTTCTTGGTCATGTGTAGGAGCGGATGGTTGCACTATGGCTGTTGTCACCAGAGGCCCTGACTACCCACCATTCTCTGTACAGAGTGAATGCCAGTAGCTTTCAGTGAGATATATGCCATTTGAGTGGGAGGGTTTCTTAGCTATTTCCTTCATAACTGAGACAGTTTTTTAAACTCGACTGACATTGCTTTACAATGTAGTGTTCGTCTCTGCTGTACGGTGAAGTGAATCCCCTGTTTGTATACATATAAATACAAATATAAACTGGAGCTGAAGCTCCAGTACTTTGGCCACTTGATGGCCCAAAAAACTGACTCTTTGGAAAAGACCCTGATGCTGGGAAAGATTGAAGGCAGAAGGAGAAGGGGATGACAGAGGATGAGATGGTTGGCTGGCATCACCGACTTGATGAGCATGAGTTTGACATGAGTTTGAGCAAGCTTTGGGAGTCGGTGATGGACAGGGAGACCTGGCGTGCTGCCCGTCCATGGGGTCACAATGAGTCGGACACGAGCGAGTGACTAAAGTTAACTGAAATACAAATATAAATACACCCCCTCCCTCCTACCCCCCACCCCCATCCAAACCATCTAGGTCATCTCAGAGCACCGAGCCGAGCTCCCCGTGCTATACAGCAGCTTCCCACCATGTGCTGGTGTATATATGTCAGTGTTACTCAGGTCATCCCACTCTCCCCTCCCCTCCACTCCACCCCTGTGTCCACAGGTCAGGTCTTTACGTTTGTACTGCTATTCCTGCCCTACATATAGCTTCGCCAGTACCATCTTCCTAGACTCTATATCTGTGCCCATAACTGAGACAATTAATTGATTTGCTCTTACCAATTCTATTTGCTGCAGAGGGTTTGGCTTCCCTGGTAGCAATGCGGAATACCTGGGTTTGATCCTTGGGTCAGGAAGATCCCCTGGAGGAGGGCACAGCAACCCACTTCAGTATTCTTGCCTGGAGAATCCCATGGGCAGAGGAGCCTGGAGGGGTACAGTCCATGGGATTGCAAAGAGTCGGACACGACTGAAGCAACTTAACACACAAGGCGAATATTTGGAGACCCTACATCAAATCTATTCTGATGTTTGTTTTTAACTTACAGAACTTAAAGAAATGGATTTTTTTTCCCTATTGGCAGTGTTTCAGGATTCACAGTAAATCAAATAAAATCCATTCTCCTTCTCAAGCAGCTACATTTGAGTTTTAGACAAGATCATGAGGGGTTAAAAACTGACCTTAAGTTTAGAGCCTGCCCATGGTGAACTTGTTTGTGAGTCCCTTGGCTCTGTAGAATGAAGCATTAAATGTTGTATCCGGATTCTATTCCTTTGTGAACATGTAAATTAACACTCTTTGGTGGCTCCCTCTGCCTGCATGCTTATATTCCAGTCTCCAAACGTGTTATTTGTTATTAAAATCACCATATTTATGTGTAGGAGTTTGTGGTGACCTCCCCAGATGTACTGACCCTAATTGTAACCATACAGGTTATTCAGACATACTTGGTTATTTAAAACCAAAGAGAGTCTAGGCCGGCATGTGCTGTTTAGATTAGGGTAATGCAGAAGTGAGAGTGCCTTGTGAGCTCTGATCAGTTCTGCTTGTCTCCAAGAAGGTATCTTCCAGTGTTGATTAAACAGATATGTGATCGACCTGGGTTGTCCCGGGTGACTTTTTTTTTTTTGCCATACCCAGTGGCATGTAGGATCCTAGTTCCCTAACCAGGGATTGAACCTGCACCCCCTGCATTGGAAGCACAGTCTTACCCACTGGACCAACCAGGAAAGTCTGCCAGGTGACTTATTTGTAAGTCAAGAGTTATAATATCATTACAGATCTTTAGGTTTTCCTAATACTTGTTCTTGTGTGTGTGAACGAAAAATCTAGGGAGCCTGCTCACTGGCCCCTTGCAGTATGGAGGACAAGTGTTCCCCAAATGTGAGTTTAGGGGTCATCTTCAGGGTTTAATGACAACTGCATGGGCTTCCTAGGTGGGGCTAGTGTTAAAGAACCTGCCTTCCAATGCAGGATACACAGGTTTGATTCCTGGGTCTGGAAGACTGCCTGCAGGAGGGCATGGCAACCCACTTCAGTATTCTTTCCTATAGAATTCCATGGACAGAGGAGCCTGGCAGGCTACAGTTCCTCAGGTTGCAGAGTCAGACAAGGCAGAGGCAACTTGCACGTGTGGTTATCTGGTTGATGCTTTTCAAACGTGCATGCTCATGAGGATCTCCTGAGGAGCTTGTTGATTTCATGCAGGTTCTGCTTCCATGGGTCTGGGGTGGTACCTGACACTCTGAATCTCTAACATCATTCCAGGTGGTGATGCTGCTAGCCCACGGAGCTCACTTTGAGTAGCAGGGCTCTGTGCGTGTGTGCGTGCTCAGTCACTTCGTCTCAGCCTTTTTTGTGATCCTATAGACTGTAGCCCACCAGGCTCCACTGTCCATGGGATTCTCCAGGCAAGAATACCGGAGTGGGTTGCCATGCCCTCCTCCAGGAGATCTCAACCCAGGAATCGAACTCAGGTCTCCTGCATTGCAGGTGGATTCTTTAACGTCTGAGCCACCTAGAAAGCCCCAAGAGCCAAGTAAACCCAGTTTCCAAACTCGAAAGGATCAGGTCCCCAGAAGACTGTTTCCATCAGCCCTAGATTTTCCTAGCCTTTCCCCTCTGGTGCATACACCTTGACGTTTGCAGAGGATAAAATGGTGAACATCTGACAACATTTGTTTAATTTTGATTGTTGTGGAGCCCTTTGGGAATTGAGGAAAAAGAGAGCATCCCAACCAGCCGCCAGTTCCCTCCCCAAAGTCATCAAGATTGTGCACATTGTGCCTGTATTTTTCCAAAAATGTGCATGATCAGGGCAGACCCACCCATTTTGGCCTTATGATAACAAAGGCTGCTCAGCCAGAAGGGGCTGATTGGTCCAGAATAACCCAGGGTGGCAGTCAGTTCTTCATTGCTCTGTTTAGACCTGGCCTGAGGATTGACATTTCCTTTTACTGTCTTGAGTGAGAGCTATCCTGGGCTTCTTCCAGCAACCCAAGTCTCCTCCCAGACCCTGCAATCCTGTGGTCGCTCCATAAATAGTTGTTGACTGACTTGACTCATTCCCTGGGCAAAAAAAAAAAAAAAGCCAGGAGGAAGTCGAGAAAAGGGGAGTGGACTTGGTTTTCTGTCTTTCCTAAATATCCTAAGGAAAGGCCCAGCCCACTGTCTGATTGTTTGCAGGATATGGCTATTTTCATCTTCTGAAATAGCGTTAAGAAATGTAATTTCTGTTATTCACCAATTGCAGTTTCTTTCTTTGGATGCTTAAAGGCAAAAAGTGTTTCTCTCCAGAATTTTCAACTGGGAACCTAGCAGGAAAACCCACTCCCACCATCATCACCACTGCTTGGAAAATAGGGCCCCTTACTGTCCCGAGATGATGTGGGCCGTTTCTCGCAGTCACCCCTGCGAGGATGAACAGAGACCTGGAGGTGTGTGTTTGCTCTGGCGCCTCCCAGATTCTGGACGCTTTAAGGCTTGGACTTTTCCCTGGCTGTTCGGCTGTGAGAATCTAAGGATGTGTTTGTTCTCTTATAATCTCACACGGTGCCCTCTTCCTTTTTTCTCTTCCAGACTTGGAAGGGGTTTCCCTGGCTTGACAAAGTGAGCCAGGAGAAGGGGGCTTTGTGACAAGGGGCCTGTTGTATTGCAGACACCCCTCTTCTCAAGCTGGCCTAAACTGCCACTCCACTGACTTTCCTGGGGTCTCTGGAACCTTCCTCAGAGCTTACATAATTTTTGTCACTTCCAAGAACGCTTCCTGACACAAAGGCCTCCATAAAATGATTTGCTTTTGAGTCTGAACTCTGCTGGAGCCTTTCTCTGAGGTGGGTCTCCGTTGCTGCAAGGGCTTTCCTCTAGTTGTGCTGAGCAGGGGCTACTCTCCAGATGCAGTGGGAGGCTTCTCATTTCAGTGGCTTCTCTTGTGGAGCACAGGCTCTAGGTTGCTTATGCGTCAGTAGTGTGGCTCCAGAGCACAGGCTCAGTAGCTGTGCACAGGCTTAGTTGCCCTGCAGCAGGTGGAATCTTCCCAGACCAGGAATCGAACCCAGGTCTCCTGCATTGTCAGGCTGATTGTTTACCACTAAGCCACCAGGGAGCCCTAAAGAGGGATTTCTAATAAGCCTGTGCAACTTCGTATTATGCTGCTTTGTGTTTTGTGTTACGTCCAAAACCCCCGGGTTGTGCCGTGGTGTCCCAAAGGAAGCCCTGCATGCACGGAATTCAGCAGTCAGGGGGACAGATAAGAAATCTTTGAGAGCCCTTTCTGAGGGACTTAGAAAAGGGAAAGCAGAAAGAAGAGGCCTTGGAGGATACAGAGTGTTCAGCCTGAGCAGCAGAAAGGTGGTAAAGGAGTAATTAGCGCGTTTCTAAATAGCAGGGAGAGCATGGCCTGAGGCCACCACAGTGGGAGGGAGGGAGGGAGGACCATCAACCCCCACTTTCCCCGCCCTGCACTGCACCTCCCTGCCCCTTGTGGGAGTGAAACAGATGTTAGTACCCAGGTCCTACTTTGTATTTAGGAGTTTTGTTCGGTTTGTTTGTTTTGGGGGCTTGAGTCTAATTGAACAATTTAGGAGTGGAAAGAAAAATGAAGCAATTTCTCCTTGCTGTCTGAATAATGTTTTGGAATAACCAAGAATAGGTTAGTGTAACAAGTGGGTAGGTCATGGCCCGGCTTAATGACCCATATCTGGATGGGATTATTGTCTGGAGTGATGACCAGCCCTGTTCTCACCACACACAAAGAGCAGGCTTACCGGGAAGAAATAAAAAGGCTCCTCCTTTTATTGTGCACACAGCATATAGTGTAAACAGTGGGTGCTTAATACATGTTTGTCTCTGCTGCTGCTAATTTGCTTCAGTCATGTCCGACTCTGTGTGACCCCATAGACGGCAGCCCCCCAGGCTCCCCCATCCCTAGGATTCTCCAGGCAAGAACACTGGAGTGGGTTGCCATTTCCTTCTCCAATGCGTGAAAGTGAAGTTGCTCAGTCGTGTCCGACTCCTAGCGACCCCATGGTCTGCAGCCCACCAGGCCCCTCCGTCCATGGAATTTTCCAAGCAAGAGTACTGGAGTGGGTTGCCATCACCTTCTCCGATGTTTGTCTCAATTAAGGCTTTTTCTAGCAGCTGTGCTCGTGAGGGGTGGAACCCGCCTGAAGTCACATTGCTAGTGGGGCAGAGTTGACCAAACCTAAGTCTCTGGCCCAAGCCTGATCCTGTTTACTTCTCTCAGCGCCTCATAAGGGACCAGGTGGACCTAAGAGGCAGTGGAGGAGAGGACCAGACAACAGCTTTGTATTAGATGCCTGCCCTCCATCTCTAGAATCATTCTGGCAGGTCTCTGCTTCTAGATTGTTCCCTGTGACTGGCATCTATGTCTGCTGGCCCCTTAAACCATCAGACAGTTTCCCATTCTAGTTCAGACTGCAAATAAGAGAAATTCTGGAAGTTTCCGTACTGGAGATGTTGTGTGTGTGTTGGCAGGAAGGAAGAGTATAACAGAAAAGAATAAAAGTGATTGACCATTTACAGAAATAGGAAGCCCCCGGTTCGTTCACGCGCACACACACACAGGTTTGCCTGTGCCTCTGGCGTTCAGTAGTTCTCACCTAAGAAACACTGTCTCCCTTCTACTGAAGCCATAGCCATAGGCATGAATTGGTAGCCATAGGGTCTGAACCCTGTACAGTTGCAGGACTTCTGGAGAATTCGCAGACATGGTCACAGACACATCCTTGTTATGACATGCAGAAAGCTCTCCAGGCAGGCGTATGGCAAAACCAGTACAGTATTGTAAAGTAAAATAAAGTAAAAATAAAAATTTTTAAAAATAAAAAAAGAAGACATGGGTTCGATTCCTGGGTCAGGAAGATCCCCTGGAGGAGAAAATGGCAACCCACTCCAGTATTCTTGCCTGGGAAACCCCATGGACAGCAGAGCCTGGCGGGCTACAGTCCATGGGATTGCAAAGAGTTGGACACGACTGAGCACGCATACAGCACAAACCAGCAGAAGTGCTTACTGATTTTAAAACCTCAGAAAACCTAAAAACTTGATCTTTGTTGCCTACTCCAGGAAGTTAAGCCTGGGGAAGACAACACAGCAGTTTCTCAGGAGGCCTAAAATTAGACCAACGCCACCCCAGAAGACATGGTGACGCCTTATCTTATGACCCATTTCTGTAAGAACAAAGTCATATAGGGACAGTGCAAAAAGACTGTTAAATGATGCATTCTGTGTCACATTAAACATAAACATTCAGGGTTCATGCTTCTGAAGAAGAATCAGGCCCCTGAAACTACAGGGATATATAATTACTCATTGTGTGAGATAGCACTGTTTGATTTTTTTTTAATATGCTTATTTATTTATTTATGGCTGCACCATGTCTTAGCTGCCGCACACAGAATCTTTTTTATTTATGTCATGTGGGATTTAGTTCCCTGATCAGGAGTTGAACCTGGGCCCCCTGCATAGGGAGCTCGGAGTCTTAGCCACCCGACTGCCAGGGAAGTCACTCTTTGTGTTTGACTTTAAAATACAGTGTTGGTGGTCATATGCATGAGGAGTTTGGCATCAGATCAGATGTGCAGTTCCTCTTTGACAGGTATTTTTAAGGACAGAACTAGCACTTGCTTACAGTGGGAGGGAGGTCTGATCTGCACTGCCACGAGGCCCACCTAGCTATGGGGTCCATACTTCGCCCTGTGTTGGCTGACTCTTGTTGGAAAATCAGCCACAAGTACCCAGCAGCTTCGTACTGCCTGCAAGCGTTAGGTGGAGCATCGCAGGGAGTCCAAAGATGAGGAGGACTGTGACCTTAGACTTCCTATCTGCCTGACTCTCGGGGAAACAAGACCAGTAGCTGAACTGACCTAAAGGCAGAGAAAGGTCAGTGTCTCAAGTAAAGAATTATGTCTTTCTAGCTTCAAAGAAGAAAGGGTGTGAGACCAGCCTCCCACCTTAAAAAAAACCAAGATCCCATTTTTTATAGCCAGACGCTATGCTTGCCAAACTTTAACTCAGTTATACCTCAGCACAGGGACTTCCCTGGTGGGTCCAGTGGCCAAGACTCCATGCTTCTCGTTCAGGGAGCCAGGGTTCAATCCCTGGCCAGGGAGCCAGAGCTCACATGCCACAGCTAACGAGACTTCTCCTGCCACAACTAAGAAGATCCGACATGCAGAGACTCACGCCTGGTGCAGCCAAATGAATAATGAGAAACCAACAAACATGACTCGGGGAACTAAAGCCAGGCTTGATGACAACCTAGAGGGATGGAACAGAGAGAGAGTTTCAATCCCTGGCCAGGGAGCCAGAGCTCACATGCCACAGCTAACGAGACTTCTCCTGCCACAACTAAGAAGATCCGACATGCAGAGACTCACGCCTGGTGCAGCCAAATGAATAATGAGAAACCAACAAACATGACTCGGGGAACTAAAGCCAGGCTTGATGACAACCTAGAGGGATGGAACACAGAGAGAGAGTGGTAGAAGGGATGTTCCAGTGGGAGGGGATATGGGTAAACCTACGGCTGATTCATACTGATGTTTGGTAGAAACCAGTGCAATACTGTAAAGCAATTATCCATCAATTAAAAAAAAAAAAAAACTCAGCACAACCTTATGAACTGAGTTATAGTGATATCTTTTTAAAAAGTGGGAACCAAAGCTCAGAAAGGGTAACTTTAGACCAAGGTTCATGGGCTTCCCCTGGTGGCTCAGCAGTAAAGAATCTGCCTGCAAGTGCAGGAGATGTGGGTTCGTTCCCTGGGTCAGGAAGATCCCCTGGAGAAGGAAATAGTAACCCACTACAGTATTCTTGCCTGGAAAATCCCATAGAGAGAAGATCCTGGTGGGTTACATTCCATGGGGTTGCAAAGAGTCGGACATGACTTAGCAACTAAAATAACAACAATAATACAGTTCATAAGGGATGCAATCAGGATGCATTTTTATCGCAGCCAGACCCAGCCGGGGGTGTCCGCAGGAGCCCTGGGGTCTTTGGGACATTTTAACCTTTAGAACAGCCTCTTGCTGTTGGGAGCCTGAAAGAGGGCTCATGGGTTGGAGCAGATGGAAGGGCACAAAGTGGTGTGGAGCACAAGGACGGCTGGATGACCGCTTCATTTGAGGTTGCTTTTAACATCATCTTGTTTGAGATAATCATTTATAGACTTGCTGCCACT
This sequence comes from Oreotragus oreotragus, assembly GCA_006410675.1. NCBI lineage: Eukaryota > Metazoa > Chordata > Mammalia > Artiodactyla > Bovidae > Oreotragus > Oreotragus oreotragus. The sequence goes on along the minus strand of SJYX01016586.1, from coordinate 644,385 downwards.
GCAAATCATAAACCCTGCTCAAATTTCCTCTGCAGCAATGACCATGAGGTGACTAAGGTGCTGCTAAGGAATTAGCAGTACCCAGGGGCCAGGGTGGCACTGCCTGGAAACATAGTTGGTTCGGTCTCAGGGTGGAGGTCGGTGTGAATTAGGGAGTCTTCTGAATTATAAAGTTCTTCTGAGGTGGCTCAGTGGTGAGAGGAGACATGGATTCGATCTCTGGGTCGGGTAGATTCCCTGAGGAATAGAATGGCAACCCACTCCGGTATTCTTGCCTGGAAAATCCCATGGACAGAGGAGCCTGGTGGGCTACAGTTCATGGGGTNTTCTGAGGTGGCTCAGTGGTGAGAGGAGACATGGATTCGATCTCTGGGTCGGGTAGATTCCCTGAGGAATAGAATGGCAACCCACTCCGGTATTCTTGCCTGGAAAATCCCATGGACAGAGGAGCCTGGTGGGCTACAGTTCATGGGGTCACAAAGAGTCAGACACAACCGAGCGACTGAGCACACTGATTAGAAAACCTTTCCAATGGAGCACAGGTTTATTGCATCTGAACTTTACTAGGAATTTGAGCCAGGCTGGCAAAGGCTTCCCCAAGCAAGGATCTTTGTGTGTCCGTTGCAGGTCAGTGGTTCTTCCGACTGCATCTGGGGAGCGCAAAAGTTGTTTCACAGCCTTTTAAATATCCCCCATTGCAGGCTTGTTTGCAGCTAATTTATACTATCTGTAAAGAAAAGGTTTGCCCAGTGAAGGTAAACTGCAACACCTTGACCCACACTAATGAGTTTTTGCTTGTGTAAACCCTGTTAATTGTGCCTGTTGCTTTTTAATTGTCTTTAAATTTCTTGTGTGTGATCTGCCCCAGGGCTGGAACTCTGGTTTCTGTTTCCGTTGGGGGCTCTGTTCCTGCTCCAGTCCCCAAAAGTCTCACCAATCTGCACCTCACCCCCACCCACCCTCTGTCTGGTATTAGTACTATGAACAGAATGAAGGTTAGAAAAACAGTCTTGCTGGCCAGGACTAGGAGCCAAGGGCCTGCAGGGAAAATAGAAGTGGAAGCCAAATGGTTTTCTCAAGAAGCCCAGAAACTTGCAGGTCAAGAGAAGAGGGACTGGATTGTCATAGTATTGTCTTCATTTAAGGAAGGACTGGGATGGCTGCCTTAAGAGCAAAGGGCTCAAACTGGGGACTTCCCTGACGGTTCAGTGGTGAGGACTCCAGGCTTCCACTGTGGGGTCCACGGGTTCGATTCCTGGTTGGAGAGCTAAGATCCCACTTAAACTAAAGCCAGGCAACTAACTGCTCAGGGTTTGGAGAAGAATCAACCTCCTGGTGGATATGTCAGTCTTAGTGCCTTGGACAAGCAATTCCGAGGAGCTCCTTAGAAATGGGATGTCTTAGGCCCCACCCCAGACCTACTGACCCAGAATCTGCATTTAATGAGACCCCAGGATGACACATATGAACAGAGGTGCCGCTTTCAGGACAAGGTCACATTAGCATCACCTGGAGTAGAATTTTTGCAGCCTACAGGCCACGCCTTAATGTTGCAGCCTGAGCCACAAATTTAAGAACCATTTCCACACCTAATGGGGCTTCCCTGGTGGCTCAGATGGTTAAGCATCTGCCTTCAAAGAGGGAGACCCAAGTTCATTCTTTAGGTTGGGAAGATCCCCTGGAGAAGGAAATGGCTACCCACTCCAGTGTTCCTGCCTGGAGAATTCCATGGACCGGGGAGCCTGGTGGGCTGCAGTCCATGGGGTCACAAAGAGTCGGAACTGACTGAGCGACTAACATTTTCACTTTTCCACACCTAATAATACTCTTGTTCTCTCCGCTACCTCTTCCCTCCCCTCCTGCTTCCTTCCATGTTCATGCAGGCGCACCTGCACGTGAGCTTGCGAAGAGGGCTTTGACGTGACAGTGTCTGCTAGTCGCCTTGGTCAGGGCTTAAGGAGAGGGCAGGCAACCTTCCCTGGGAGCCTTGGGGCAGGGGCCAAGGTCGTCTGCTTCCTGCTGCTGCATCCCCCAAGAAACCAATTTTGCCAGGAGAAAAGCTAAACTTGGTGAGCTGGAGAGCCAGGCCTGCCGGAGGGCTCCCTATCCCTGGTTGCTGCAGGCCTCTCCTAGAAGCAGGGGGTTCCTTTCAGACTTCAATTCAGTCATCACAAGGCCAGCACATCCTGATAGGATTGGATGAGGGGGGTACTTCCCAGCTTCTTTGTTGTTTACTCATTAAGTTGTGCCTGACTCTTTGAGACCCAATGGGCTTCCCTGTCATTCACCATCTCCCGGAGTGTGCTCAAACTCCTGTCCGTTGAGTCTGTGATGCTGTCCAGCCATCTCATCCTCTATCATCCCCTTCTTTTGCCCTCAGTCTTTCCCAGCGTCCGGGCCTTTTCCAGTGAATCTGCTGTTCACATCAGGTGGCCGAAGTATGAGAGCTTCAGCTTCAGCATCAGTCATTCCAGTGAATATTCAAGGTTGATTTCCTTGGGGTTTGACTGGTTTGATCTCCTTGCAGTCAAGGGACTCTCAAGAGTCTTCTTCAGCTTCTTAGGCCTTTGCTCCAGCTTCTTAGGCACTAGCTCCAAGTGAGCCTGTCTGGGAGCCCCGCCCTATGTGGGCAGTGGTTACTGGACAGTGATTGACTGGGCCTGGGGCCCGAGCCTTTGTCTGGGCCCTTGCCTTAGCCCCTTGCCTCCCTCCCTGGAGCCCATTGTCTGGGTTAGTGGAGGGTGTTAATCCATAGTCCCTGAGAAGCTGCCTGGCAAATGGAAGGTTAATGTGCAAACAGCAGGGAGCGTTGTCAGCTTGTGAAGCTGGACAGCAAGTGGGAGGGAAATAGTTAAATCTCCTATTCACGGTCCAGGGAGAAGGGAGGGGTGGGCTCAGGAGCAGGCCTGGGCCTTGTGCTAATCTGGCTGGAATGTAACCAGTTCGGGCGGTTTCTGGTTTAGGCGTGCCCCCACCTCAGGGCTGGCGCCCCCCTCTCCCCCGCCCAATAGTTCCCTCCACCTTGTGTAGACCCAGCAGCCCAGGCACCCAGGGGCCTCTCTTTGTTTGCAACAGCCAAGGTTCAGAGGGGTCCAGGTTAGGCTGCTTTAAGACCTGAGGATGGGGAGAGGTCCCCGCAGCCCTCTAGGCCCCCTAACTCCTCCAGGCAGCAGCTGTGCTGTCCTCCATGGAGGAATCACAGGATCTCTACCCCTTGCAGGAATTGGATGGGGGGTGGGGTGCACAGGAGAGAATGTTCTAGGAGAAAGACCCCAAACCTGTTTGGTCAGGCTGCTTTGCTGCCTGAAGGCCTGGGAAGGCTGAGGAGGGGAGCCCCCTGCTTCCGGACACACTGAATTATAACAGTGGGGCCTTGTGTGTGGAGGAGGATGCTGGGAGAGGGGGGTCAAAGGGGGGTCAGCTTACATGTCCTGTATGAATGCTTTACAAGGAGAATGTGTTCATGTGTTACTTCTGCAATTTACAAGCAATTTTTAAAACATTATCTCGGTCTGGGTGGTGGTTACATAATATTATACCTATTAAAAATTCATTGAGCTACACACAGGTTTCAGGCACTTCCCCATATAAGATGTATGTGTGCATGGACACGCATGCTCAGTCGTGTCCGACTCTTTGCAACCCCCCAGACTGAAGCCCTCCAAGCTCCTCTATGGGATTTCCCAGGGAAGAATACTGGAGTGGTTGCCATTTCCTTCTCTTCAGGGGCTTGAACCAGCCTCTCCTGGGTCTCCTGCATTGCAGGCGGATTCTTTCCTGCTGAGCCATTGGGGAAGCCATAAAATGTATACCTTAGTTTTAAAAGTTTTTAAAAATCAATTTTGAAAAAAAGAAAAATCTTCCTTCCTGACCTGCAAGGCCATGCCTGGCTGGCACAGGTTTGATCCCTAGGTCGGGAAGATCATCTGGAGGAGGGCATGGCAACCCACTCCAGTATTCTTGTCTGGAGAATCCCATGGACAGAGGAGCCTAGCAGGCTATAGTCTGTGAAGGGACTTGGCACGCACACATGATATTATATTGATTATCTGGGGATGAAGGTGAACCTCTAGCATTGTCATAACCACAGGATGCTAGGTCTCATCGTCCAGCAAACGGAATTCTTCATGTACCCGTTGTCACTGTTAGGCTGGCCAGAAGGGGCCCCTGCCATGGCTCCCCAGGAACCAGGGGAGTTCCAAGCACAGGCCAGTTCCAGTCTCTTGCTTAAGTCCCTCCTCCTGCGTGTGCCCTGAACATGGTGTGTACACCCCTAGATTGAGGGGGCAGGGTTTTCTTGGCTTGCCTGAGGCTGAGGTGTCTGGAGGTGTTGCCATGTGTGGTCCTGAGATCTCATGTTACAGGTTGGAACTGGGAAGTGGAAGAGAGAGGAGGGGTCTTGGGTTAGGCCCCCCTCCACCACATTCTGGTCCAGAACTCAGAAGTCTAGGAGGTCTAAATTTTAACCCAGCCTTTCATAACATTTGGAGAAAAAAATGGCACCCTACTCCAGAATTCTTGCTTGGGAAACTGCAAGGAGCCTGATGGGCTACAATCCTGGGGTCGCAAAGAGGCTGACATGACTGAGCGACTAACACAACACTTTTCATAACATTAGGGAGGCATGTTTGTCAAGGCAGAAGGATGGGATATATTTAACAGTTTGTTAGCCTGAGTTTTCAGTTTTAAATGTAACATATGGGTTTTCCTTTACATGGGCTTTCTTGTCATGGGCCCCAAGATCTTAGAGCTGGGCCTGCCTGTGTGCCCTCTTTTCCGCGGTCACAGCTAGTGACCTCTGAGACTCCCTCCATAGCTGTCTTGAAAAAGACATTGTCCCAGATCCTTCCCATTCAGAAGGTTTGCATATTTTTTAAGACACTAGGTCTAGAACTGGAGAATGCAACTCCAGTTGCCTTCCAGTACTCCAGTTGCCCACTCCAGTACTCTTGCCTGGAAAATCCCATGGACGAAGGAGCCTGGTAGGCTGCAGTCCATGGGGTCACTAAGAGTCGGACATGACTGAGCGACTTCACTTTCACTTTTCACTTTCATGCATTGGAGAAGGAAACAGCAACCCACTCCAATGTTCTTGCCTGGAGAATCCCAGGGACGGGGGAGCCTGGTGGGCTGCCGTCTATGGGGTCGCACAGAGTGGGACACGACTGAAGCGACTCAGCAGCGACAGGTCTAGAATAGAGTCCTGCTCTGTGTAAATTGTCCAAGTGGCAACTGTACCCTCCATGCTTCTAGGTCAAGTCCCAGCTCTTTGCCCGCGTTACCCACTCACGTTTACCACTCGGGGCACCAGTCCTGTCTTCTCTATTGGGCTGACACCATCCCAAGCCACATTGTCTTGCTGTCCCCATATCCCCACACACAGTGCCTGAGCGTGGTAGGTGCACAGCAAGTATTTGTGGAATGAGAGGTGAGCTGCCTGCAGACTGATTAGTGTTCTGAGAGCCTGTGTTGACTTTTCTCAAACTGCTGTGTCAGTAAGCTCCCCCCCTCCACTCCATGTCAGTGTATTCAGACCCTAAAGAAAATCAGGCACCCAGCCTCTAACAAGCCCAATCAAACCCAACCCTCCTTTTTATTATCTTTGGGGTGGGTTTGCTTGGGAATTTGTATCTGTCGAAAATCTTAGCGTTTGCTGCTGGGAGGCAAATTTTTTGCATTCATTCAGTCTGTCAGTGGTTTGGCCCTATAAAGTGGAGGGCCAGCCTGAGGGAGAATTGTGAAAGAGCCCGAGTTAGTCTTTAGTGGTACGAATTAAATGGCTTCTCTAGGCCTTGCCTTCCAACTTCAGCCCAGTTTACAATTGAAAATCGTGTCTCAGGGGGGTTAAAGAGAGCCGTGGGATCATACAGACTGAAAATTTTTGAAATATATCCATTTTGTTCTCTTTCTCTCTCTCTCTCTTTTTTTTTTTTTTTTTTTCTGTTGGAGAATAATCTTTTGGGAAAAACTTGGATGGAGATCCTTAGAACCGCACAATTTTTTTAAGTTGAACTCAAGCCTCAAGTCCTGGCTTGATTCATTTTTTTCTGAACAATGGACAATAAATGCTGGTAGAGAGGCGTGAAATGCCGGGAAGAGAAAGGAGGCTGGGTGTTCCTGGGCACAGACTGGGTCACCAGACGTGTGAGGGAGGGGCCTCAGGGAGGGACGGTGCACCCCCAGCAGACCTCCGGTGCCTGCTTCAAACTACAGGATTATCTGGTTTCTCCATTTCCTGGACTGTACATTGAAGCACCTGGAACTAAGTCGTCCACAGGAATTCCTTGGTTGTCCGGTGGTTAGGCGGAGAAGGCAATGGCACCCCACTCCAGTACTCTTCCCTGGAAAATCCCACGGACGGAGGAGCCTGCCTGGTGGGCTGCAGTCCATGGTCGCTAAGAGTCGGACACGACTGAGCGACTTCACTTTCACTTTTCTCTTTCATGCGTTGGAGAAGGAAATGGCAACCCACTCCAGTGTTCTTGCCTGGAGAATCCCAGGGACGGGGGAGCCTGATGGGCTGCCGTCTATGGGTCGCACAGAGTTGGACATGACTGAAGCAACTTAGCAGCAGCAGCCAGGGGTTAGGACTCCAAGCTCTCCCTGCCAAGGACCCAGGTTCAATCCCTGGTCAGGGAACTAAGACCCCTCATGCTGTGTGGTCAAAAAGGTAGGGGGGGGGGGAATCCCTCGGGACAAGCCTTGCAGACTCAGCCATTATATATTAAGGCAAACCCTGCTCTGTCCACAGTGCTATAGTAACATAAACAAGAAGAAATGAAGAAATGATACTTGGACTTCCCTGGTGGTTCCCTGGTGGTCCAGTGGTTAAGACGGTTCAGTCCCTGGTTGGGGAACTAGGATTGCACATGCCTCTCGGGATGGTGAAAAAATAAAAATTTTTTTAATTATGAAAAAATATGATGATGCTGGTGGCTAATGGCTGTCGAACACTTACAAGGAACCAGCACTGAAGTGCCTTTCCTCATTTAATCCCCAGTATAACCGTGTGCAGTAGGCAGTGTTGCCACCCTTGTTTTACAGGTAGGGAGGTTGGAATTTAAACCGAAGAAAAGAGGTCCATGCTTCTGATGCATTGTGTAAAGATGATGTGATGGGCCTGGCCATTGTCAGCACCTGTTTGAAAGATGTTCCAGTGGCCGTTTGGTAAAGATGTGTTGAATATCATGCTGTGACCTGTACCACAGACACAGATACATCCAAGTAGTGAAACCCCAAAATAGCGGTTCTCAACTCCAGGATGTAGAAGTAGCTCTGTTGGGATTTGGAGACTTCATTATAATCATTAAGCATTTGCTCATTCTCAGGTATCCTGTCTTCTTGTGACAGGCCATGTTCACATCTTCTGAGCTCCTTCTTGCCCGTAACCTTTCTCCCATTTCTAATTAGTACGTTTGTGGTTTATAGTTACTGTGTAGTACTTGAATGTATACTCAAGAGCATCGTTAGGGTTCTTAACTACCTATGGAATTACTGCTGGTGTGTGTGTATTTGTGTGAGGGGGTATATTCCAAAGCCAAAGCTATAAGATGTACTTATTATAATATCAGTACAGGCTTCCCTGGTGGCTCAGTGGTAAAGAATCCACCTGCAGTGTGGGAGACCTGGGTTCAATCCCTGGGTTGGGAAGACCCCCTGGAGGAGGACATGGCAACCCACTCCAGTATTCTTGCCTGGACAACCCCCATGGACAGAAGAGCCTGGTGGGCTGCAGTCCATGGGGTCGCAAAGAGTCAGACACGACTGAGCAACTAAGCACAGGGTCTTCCCTGGTGGCCCAGTGGTAAAGGATCTGCCTGCCAGTGCAGGGGACGTGGGTTTGATCCCTGATCGGGGAAGATCCCACATTCCTCGAAGCAACCAATCCCATGGGCCACAACTACTGACCTCCTCCTCGAGCACCCAGGAGTCACAACTACTGAAGCCCGAGGACCCTAGAGCCTGTGTTCCACAACGAGAGAAGCGTGTGCAACGCAGCTAGAGAGTAGCCCCCACTCTGCAACTGGAGAAAAGCCCTCACAGCAACAAACACCCAGAGCATCCAAAAATAAAATGATAAGTAAGTTTAAAAATGATAATAATTTCAGTGGAATTATTTTGTCCCCTCAAACCCACCATAAAAGTTAACTATAATACCCAACCATGATATTAACTATAATGCCTATATATGAAGACATTTTGATTTCTACTGAGATGTGTCACAAAGGCCAGTCCTCTGGATTTCCACTCCTGTGGCTACTCTATATTTGTGTGTGTTAGGAGCTCAGTCATGTGCAACTCTTTGCGACCCCATGGACTGTAGCCCTTCAGGCTCCTCCGTCCATGGAATTCTCCAGGTAAGAATACTGGACTGGGTTGCCATTCTCTTCTCCGTGTGGCCACTCTATGCAGGCATTTAAGGAAGGGGCATTTTCAGTGGGTTTGGGATTATGAAGCATTTGAGGTTGGGCCCACGGCCATCCCCCTGACAGTGTGGAGAGGATGTTGAAAAGCCGGAGCTATATATGATTCCACCAGCACCCAAATGTCTTGCCAGAGTTTATAAGGAAAGGGCGAGATGGTTTAGTTGTGACCAAAGCCAGCCTGAGCGATCAGGGTGAGTTGAACCCGGCTTTTCCAAAGCTGCAAAGAGTATGCTGTGATCTCAGGGCTTTCTCTCTGGAGACCGTCTCCCTGTTCCTGGAGCCTCTGACGAGCCTGGTGCCGCAGGGGCTACTCTCTGGTTGCTGCGCATGGGCTCTAGGACACGTGAGCTTCAGTGTTTGAGGCTCACAGGCTCTGGAGCTGTGGCTCGCAGCCGTAGGGCACCGGCTTAGTTGTCCTGAGGCATGTGGGATCTTAGTTCCACGGCCAGGGGTCGAACCTGTGTCCCTGCATCGGCAGGCAGGTTCTCAACCACTGCACCACCAGAGAAGCTCCCCAAAAAAGACAGTAAGGGAGAGACGGCAGCACCAGAGTTACTTACCTAACTGTGGGATGCTGGCCAATTGCACTGATTTTCCTGCTTTCGGGAGAAAAATGGAAATTGAGAAGAAGAAATTAATGACCCATTTAAGTCATTTCTTGGAATTTCATTCAGCTGGTGTTTAAGTACCCGGACCTCAAGGAACTGATAAGTAGTGTGGGGCATTTAGGAATGTAACACAGAAAATAAAGGTGGATCAAATAGAAAATTTGGCCAGCAACTTACCAAAATCATTCAGAAGAGCTGAATTTAGCCAGTCTGGCTCTGTGTGCATCACAGATCCTGGGACGTGGAGATGGCGCTGTCACTCACTTCAGTGATTGCCTTTCAGGGTCAGTGGAGGGGAATCAGGGCCTCAGGAAGGAAGTGGCAGAAATGTGGAATCTTGGGGTCATCAGATGCAGACCCTGAACGAAGCCTGATCGCCTCCCAGCCCCACTCCCTAAACAGCTGTAACCAGCCTCACGCCCTGGCTATGCCTAGAATTGGTGTGCTACCGGGTCACTTGGGAAATGACGTGTGATTTGAGATATGTTTTTAGGGCTTCTGTGTGCTGAAATGTATCCCCCTGCCCCAACCCAACTCGCCTAGCCCAGATGCTTGAAATTCCATAAAGACTAAGCCCTCGATTTGGTTGGAGTGGTCGGGGAAAGTGCTACAGCCGCTTTTCCATCCCAGCACTAAGGCACGTCTTGTGCTGAGCCCAGTAAGAATGTTAAAGGATGCTGGCTGTGACAGTGAATTTGCCCAGTGACATCAGCTGGAATCACAGTGTGGGCGTCTCCTGTCTAAACTCCTGGTGGTTAATTTGTTAAACTCCACGGTGGATGCTTTCAGGTTGAGGAGTCTCCATATTTTCCCAGACACTTGCTCTTTAAGCTTTATCCACATAATGGTTTCTCTGTAGTAAAGATATGTTCTGGGTAAGCAGGTAGACAGAGGCGAGACATGGTACCTGGCATACAGTTCTGTTCAGTTCAGCCACTCAGTCATGTTTGACTCTTTGCGACCCCATGGACTGCGGCACGCCAGGCTTCCCTGTCCATCACCAACTCCCGGAGCCTGCTCAAACTCACGTCCATCGAGTCAATGATNTAAACTGTGGAAAATTCTGAAAGAGATGGGAATACCAGACCATCTGACCTGCCTCTTGAGAAACCTATATGCAGGTCAGGAAGCAACAGTTAGAACTGCACATGGAACAACAGACTGGTTCCAAACAGGAAAAGGAGTTCGTCAAGGTTGTATATTCTCACCCTGCTTATTTACCTTATATGCATAGTACATCATGAGAAACGCTGGGCTGGAAGAAGCATAAGCTGGAATCAAGATTGCTGGGAGAAATATCAATAACCTCAGATATGCAGATGACACCACCCTTATGGCTGAAAGTGAAGAGGAACTAAAAAGCTTCTTGATGAAAGTGAAAGAGGAGAGTGAAAAAGTTGGCTTAAAGCTCAACATTCAGAAAACGAAGATCATGGTATCCGGTCCCATCACTTCATGGGAAATAGATGGGGAAACAGTGGAAACGGTGTCAAATTTTATTTTGGGGGGCTCTAAAATCACTGCAGATGGTGATTGAAGCCATGATATTAAAAGAGGCTTACTCCTTGGAAGAAAAATTATGACCAACCTAGATAGCATATTCAAAAGCAGAGACATTACTTTGCCAACAAATGTCCATCTAGTCAAAGCTATGGTTTTTCCAGTGGTCATGTATGGATGTGAGAGTTGGACTATGAAGAAAGCTGAGGGCTGAAGAATTGATGCTTTTGAACTGTGATGTTGGAGAAGACTCTTGAGAGTCCCTTGGCCTGCAAGGAGATCCAACCAGTCCATTCTGAAGGAGATCAACCCGGGGATTTCTTTGGAAGGAATGATACTAAGGGTGAAACTCCAGTACTTTGGCCACCTCATGAAAAGTGTTGACTCATGAGGAAAAGACTGGAAAAGACTCTGATGCTGGGAGGGATTGGGGGCAGGAGGAGAAGGGGACAACAGAGGATGAGATGGCTGGATGGCATCACTTACTTGATGGGTGTGAATCTGAGTGAACTCCGGGAACTGGTGATGGATAGGGAGGCCTGGTGTGCTGCGAATCATGGAGTGGCAAAGAGTCAGACACAACTAAGTGACTGAACTGAATTGATGCTCTTTTAATAATATCTATTCAAATTTTATTGATCATAACCTTGTGCTTTGAGTGGAGTGGCTTCCTTAAATATGAAATTATAAAGTCTTTTGGTCACAAAGGCCATGTATAGTATCAACTGCATACACCGTTTCTAATCCTCATAACAACACTAGAAGTGCGAGGCTGCATCGTGAAGGCTTATGAGGCCTGCAGTTGCCCAGCTTTAAGAGCAAAGAAAGAGCTAGTCAGTAACAGAGACATCACTGATTTAATGGATGGGGGAGTGTACACATTTGAGGCAGGATTTTGAGGTAACATCCCATCATGTGCAGCAAGACAGCAGTCAGAACATGGTGGCAGACTTTGTTCCCATGGGGAAAGGGAGATTGTCTCTTAGAGGAGGATTTATATCAGATTGGCTCATTAGTTAGCTGGGAAGCAAGAAGAAGGGCATGCCTCTTACCACTCCCTCGATAAGCTATCCCTAGCTGGGCCTGGGCCAATTATGTAGGATAGTTGTTCAAGAGAGTAGGGTGTAGGTGTAACAGGCAGTTTTCAGTCAGGGGATGGACAAAGAGCAAGATAACTGTCTTCTTGATTGGCCTGATCATACAACAGGGGTAGGTGTGAGATTGCAGAGCAGGTGCTTAATATAGGGTTTGAAGGTGGTTTTGTTTGATTCCAAATGCATGATCCTTCCATTTATTTTCTCCAATTGTAGGGACAAGGAAATCTATTTTCACCTCTTCTTTGTATTTTTGCAGTTGGTAAAGCACAGTGAATGTGGGGTATAGAAAGAAACCGATAGATTAATTTGAGCTCAACATACAAAGAATTTAAGTAGAAACTGCAAAATCTATGTGATGGCTCATTGTCAGAGAGAAACTCTCAGCACTGTCAGCGCTTTTGATTAGGGTGACTGCACATAAATGAATAGGATCAAGAATATGCAATGTTAGTATCACTTTCTGCTACAGGTTAAAAGCTTCTCAAGGCCTATCCCTGAGGCAAGTCACAATTCCTAGTGTCTGAAGGGCCTATTTAATGTATGGTAGAGACAATTGAGGAATTTTTGAACATTAGTCCCATCAATATGGTCAGCACATGCTCACTACATGGAAGTATGCAGCATAGAAACTTTATTTCTCTGGCAAACAAATAAGTAATATAGAACTTGAACTTGAGGCTCCAGAAAAAATTCTAAATAACATATTATAAGTAAGAGCAACATTATTAAAATAATTATATAGCCTCTTGATTGTACCTTTTAAAAATTGCATGCTCATTTAACAGTGTAAATTCTATAATGTATGTTGAAAATTTATCATTTACATATAATTTGAATATATTCACAGTTTATGAACAAAATTTTGAATGACTTTTTTTTTTTTTTTCAGAATGAGGCTAGGACTGTGAGAGATAAGAGTCAAATGCTACAAATGTGACCAATCTCCATCTACAATAACCCATTATCCCAAATGCAAAGCCATCAGTAAAAATATATAGTTTCTTTTGTTTTCAAATTTTAATTTTTTTCTACAAACTGTCATCCTCAGTTTTTCTTTTAGTTTACCAAAGCAGATTGCACCAAATTTGAGATTATTATCTTAAAACCAGAAAACATATTTTTGTTAATATAAAGAAAGAATAACCAATTCCTTTTTAAACATATTATGGAACTATATGAATCTTCTATTTATTCTTCTATAACACCATGTTTCCCTGGAAAAGTTAATATATTGAACATTAGTTTAATAATATGTATATACTACAGTCCTGGTGTGGTTCATCTTTCCTATTTAAATTTTCTTGCTCCATTTAAGATTAACATTGCAGCAATCAGCATTTTGCTCTTTACATTATTACTGTGACATTCAGTTTTGCCAAAGAATTCTTAGATGGATGGGGTAATTATCTATGCTAATTAATGATAACAAAATGCTCTTAAATGTTAAATCATATTCTTGGTGTATTTAAGATAGAAGCCTTTTCAACATGCTCTTGGAGAGTTTTTTCTACCCCTGAGATCACCTCTGAACCCCTAAATTAATGTATCTGGCATTTCAACATTGGAATGCTAATTTGTGGATTGAACGAGAGGCAAATGATGGCAGACAAGTATTCTTTTGTTCATTCTTGGGAAAATGTCAAGATCCAGGATAAAATTTTCCCTTCTTAATTCATCTTTTCTCTTACACTGTTTTTTCCCTTCATTATTTTTCTCTTCCTCTTTTTTCCCCATATTTTTATCTTCAATTAGTCAATATATTTTTCCAAAATACACTAAGAGATATAGTTATCTGTCTTTGTGTAACAAATCAGAAAAATGTGATGGCTAAAAGATCAACCGTTTATTTGTCCCATAGTACCACGGGTTGGCACTGATCTGTGGTCAGCTATGTAATTCTCCTAAACTGGGCCAGATTCAGCTGGGGTAACTCCTGTTCTTGTAGTCAGTTGACAGGTTGGGTACAGGTTGTCTGGTCACAAGTGACCTCACTCATTTGTCTGGCTACTGTCTGGTTGTCAGCATGGAAGATGGAAATTGTTGGGTCATCTCCTTCTCACCATTCACCATGCTGGCCTAGGCTGGTTCACATGATGGCTTCAGAGTTCACAGAGTAGCAAGGAAGGCCAAGTTCCAAAGTGAAATCTCTTTAAAGTTTCTACTTGTGTCTTGTTTTATTATTGCTCATTAGCTAAAAATCACTTCTGCAAAATCTTCTACAAAAACCTACTTTGCTATGTATCTCTGTTGTTACTGGAAACACAATTTATACGATGATAGTGGGCTTCCCTGGTGGTGCAGAGGTTAAAGCATCTGCCTGCAATGTGGGAGACCTGGGTTTGATCCCTGGGTCGGGAAGATCCCCTGGAGAAGGAAATCACAACCCATTCCAGTATTCTTGCCTGGAGAATCTCATGGACGGAGGAGCTTGGCGGGCTAGAGTCTACGGGTCGCAAAGTGTTGGACACAACTGACCGACTTCACTTTCACTTTCAGTGAGCAGAACAGAGTCTAGCACATTAGGCAGACTGAGTAATTTTAGAGAAAAGAGGAATTAGTTTTAAAATGCCTGCTATATCTTTGGACTTTGCACGCCTTATTTAAAAATCACAAAACTCTTGTGAGGTAGGACATGTTACCTTAGTCACTATGCCAGTGAATAAACTGAAGTTCAGGTTTGTTTGTTACAGATTATGTGAGTGGCAGAGCCAGAATCTGGACAGAAGGATGACTTGTGTCAAATGCTACTGTGTTTTCCATCTGTAGCATGCTGCTATAAATAATGTGTATGTGCTCAGTTGCTCAGTCATGTTCAGCTTTTTGCAACCCTATGGACTGTAGCCTGCCAGGCTCCTCTGTCCATGGAATTTTTCCAGGTAAGAATACTGGAGTGTGTTGCCATTTCTTTCTCCAGGGGATCTTCCTGACCCAGGGATTGAACCCATGTCTCTTTTGTCTCCTGCTATATAACAAATAACACCCTTTAAATGACACAGAATATTCAAAATTCACTGAAGCTATGAAAGGACCATCTGACAAACCAAGTGTCAACCCTGCCTAAAGCAAATAGAGTTAAATTTGCATGTTTCTCAATGAATCAGCAGCTGTGTTCAGCTCTCACTAATAGTCTCAGGGAAAGACTCAAGTAAAAATTAAAAATACATTTGAAAACTTTATAAATAGGCTGATGGCTGTGCTGCTGCTGCTAAATCACTTCAGTCATGTCCGACTCTATGTGACCCCATAGACGGCAGCCCACCAGCCGCCACCATGCCTGGAATTCTCCAGGCAAGAACACTGGGTTGCCATTTCCTTCTCCAATGCATGAAAGTGAAAAGTGAAAGGGAAGTCGCTCAGTCATGTCCAACTCTTTGCGACCCCATGGACCTCAGCCTACCAGGCTCCTCTGTCCATGGGATTTTCCAGGCAAGAGTACTGGAGTCGGGTGCCATCGCCTTCTCCGAGGCTGATGGCTGTACTTAGTGCTATTCTTAGGTCACTGACTTCAGGTTTTATTTTCTCTGAAAGTCCTAGTTGGATATCCAAATTTGATAAGGTGACTGTTCCTTCACTCCTACCTATTCAAAAGTCTGTCTGTTGTTATTTCTTAGATCTTGCTGCTTATTTGACTAATGTTTTTGTTTTAGGCTTAATATTAGTCTTGCTCTTTGGAAATAACTGCTTCATCTACTTCTTTGCAGAGTCCATGGCCCAGAGAGTTTCCTTCCAACTTTCTCACCTCTTTCCTGACCATCTGACACCATGGTAGTGTTCCAAATCAGGAATAAATGAACTGTAAAATATTTAGAAGCTTGTTCTTGATTTTTGGTCCAAATAATTTGCAAATACCCTGCTCTCATGGAAATCCAAATAATATGAAAAAAAAATTTTATTTGGAAGGAAAGACTGTATTAAAAAACACACACAGGCACACAGAAAACAACAACAACAAAGCCAAAAAAAAATGTGAAAAATAAAGAAAAAAATTCTATCTACTCATTGGGCTTTCTGATGGCTCAGCAAATAAACAATCTGCCTTGCAATTCAAAAGACACAGGAGATGTGGATTCCATTCATGGGTCAGGAAGATCCCCTGGAGGAGTAAATGGTAACCCACTTCAATATGCTTGCCTGAAAAATCCCATGGACAAAGGAGCCTGGCAAGCTACAGTCCAAAGGGTCTCAAAGAGTCTGACATGACTGAGCACACATGCATGCACTTCATGCGTGCATAGGAGATATTTGTGGTAACCATTGATTGCCTCTCAATATGTCCTGTGTGTTAATAATAGTAGTAAATATAAGTAAAACCATTTCTGCTATCGAAAAATTACTATTTCAGTGGTAACAGATGTAAAATAAATGCAATCGTATACTGAAAGAAAAACATGTACAAGGATGAATTGGCATAAATAATAAAGCAATTAATTTTTAGAGTTTATTTGGGAGAATTAATTGAAGAATGGTGATTTCTGAATTTAACTCAAAGAAGAATATAGTTCCATTGGAAAAATAAGAATGAGAAAGTATATCCTGGGGTACATGAAATCAGAGAAACAAATGAGTCTGATTTCTGAAATTAGTTCAGGTCTAAACAGTAAAGAATTAGCTCATTTTGTATCATTATGCATTATATAATGATAAAAGTTTGACTCTTCAAAGTTCTTCATCTACTCTTTCCTCCTGTATATACAATTTTAACAACTGAACTGATGAGTATTTTTAAAACTCATTAAATTTCTATTTTGTTTCAATGGTCTTATATGTAATGCATATTTATGCATACAAATACACATACATATACATATGAGTATATGCAATATATGCATGTGATAGGAAGAAAGTTAGCTGAGAACAATCAAAGATGGCCCCTTCAGCTAAATGTTCAATAACTGTCTAATCCCATCAAGGGCAATTTACCAGCCCAGCCCTTAATATAGGGCTTACCTTATGTGTGTGTGTGTTTGTGTTTAGTTGCTTAGTCGTGTCCAACTCTTTTTTTTTTTTTTTGGCTTTGTTTTCTTTCTTTTTAAATTATTATTATTATTATTTTTAACTTTACAATATTGCATTGGTTTTGCCACACATCAACATGAATCCGCCACTGGTGTACACATGTTCCCAATCCCGAACTCCCCTCCCACCACCCCTCACCCCAGTCTAGGTTCGATGCAGCGTGTCCGACTCTTTGCAAACCCATAGACGGTAGCCCATCAGTCCCCTCCATCCATGGGATTTTCCAAGCAAGAACAATGGAGTGGGCTCCAAAAGAAACTGTAGAATGAAAGTGAAGTCACTCAGTCGTGTCCTACTCTTTGCGACCATATGGACTGTAACCTACCAGGCTCTTCCATCCATGGAATTTTCCAGGCAAGAGTACTGGAGTGGGTTTCTCAGTCCCTAAAGAATCTGCCTACAATGCAAGAGACCCGGGTTCAATTCCTAGGTCGGGAAGATCCTCTGGAGAAAGAAATGGCAACCCACTCCAGTAGTCTTGCCTGGAGAATCCCATGGACAGAGGATCCTGGCAGTTTACCATCCATGGGATCGCAAGGTTCTGACATGACTTAGTGACTAAACCAATGGACCTTAATTTGTCCCCTGCCAGCACTCCAAAAATAGTCAGGGGGCGAGAAAACCCCTCACCAGCCAACTGGTAGGAGTTACCCTACTCTAGCACATGCACACACCTCACACTATCCTGTACTAAAGTAATCTTTTGTGGCCACTGGACTCAATAACTGCTCTTTAAGAGTCCATGAATACATACATCTAATTGTAACAGACTAAATTATGAGAAGGTTGTGGGTGGTAGAGCATCTTGTTATATTACCAGCAGCTTTCAGTTACCTACCCCCTGCTTTATACAAATGACCCTGCCTTAAAATTTCTGTACCCCAGCTCTCCAGGAGGGTCATTTGCCTCCCTTGGCATGGTCCACCTCTCTCTCAGTATGGTCTCTGTGTTCTTTCTTTATATGTTCTCAGTTGCCCAGTACTATCCAACTCTGTGACTTATTATTTCTTTCCTTATTGTTAACAAACTTTCTTGTAATTGTTAACACCTTAGATTCTTCTTTGTGTCCTTACCAAGAACTGAGGCCCAGAGGAGAAAGGGTCTCTAGACTTTCCTTCCATTAGCATATTTATTGTGCACATACACATGAATGTACATGTATACATATATAAATTCAGTGACAACAATTTGACTTCAGTATATTTTTAAAAAATTAAGGTCCTCAAACTATTAATGAAAGTTTAGTAATCTTCCTGGAGAAGGAAATGGCAACCCACTCCAGTATTATTGCTTGGAAGAATTACATGGATAGAGGAGCCAAGTGGGCTACAGTCTATGGGTTCTCAAAGAGCTGGGGACACAGCAGAGGGACTAACATTTTCACTTTCACTTTCAGATAGGGAGACAGAAAGATGGTAAGTGAACAGATAGATAAAGCCATATTCTAAGAACTCTTGCAGCCATGAAATTAAAAGACACTTACTCCTTGGAAGGAAAGTTATGACCAAACTAGATAGCATATTGAAAAGCAGAGATATCACCTTGCCAACAAAGGTCCATCTAGTCAAGGCTATGGTTTTTCCAGTAGTCATGTATGGATGTGAAAGTTGGACAGTGAAGAAAGCTGAGTGCCAAAGAATTGAACTTTTGAACTGAGGTGTTGGAGAAGACTCTTGAGAGTTCTTTTGACTGCAAGGAGATCCAACCAGTCCATCCTGAAGGAGATCAGTCCTGGGTGTTCATTGGAAGGACTGATGCTGAAGCTGAAATTCCAATACTTTGGCCACCTCATGAGGAGAGTTGACTCACTGGAAAAAGCCCTGATGCTGGGAGAGATTGGGGGCAGGAAGAGAAGGGGATGACAGAGGATGAGATGGCTGGATGGCATCACCGACTTAATGGACATGAGTTTGAACGAGCTCTGGGAGTTGGTGATGG
Organism: Oreotragus oreotragus; assembly: GCA_006410675.1. Classification (NCBI taxonomy): domain Eukaryota; kingdom Metazoa; phylum Chordata; class Mammalia; order Artiodactyla; family Bovidae; genus Oreotragus; species Oreotragus oreotragus. The sequence continues at coordinate 625,800 of SJYX01016586.1, read as the reverse complement.
ACAGGGAGGCCTGGCGTGCTGTGATTCATGGGGTTGCCAAGAGTCTGACATGACTGAAAGACAGAACTGAACTGAACTGAACTGAAGAACTCTTCAAGGTGAAGGTAAAAGTCTCTCAGTTGTGTCCAACTCTTTGCAGTCCTGCGGACTATACAGTTCATGGAATTCTCCAGGGCAGAATACTGGAGTCGGTAAGTTGTTCCTTTCTCCAAGGGGTCTTTTAAAGCCAAGGATCAAACCCAGGTCTCCCTCATTGCAGGAGGATTCCTTACCAGCTGAGCCACAAGGGAAGGCCAAGAATACTGGAGTGAGTAGCCTATCCTTTCTCTAGCAGATCTTCCCAACCCAGGAATCGAACTGGGGTCTCCTGCATTGCAGGCAGATTCTCTACCAACTGAGATATCAGGGAAGCCCATAAAAACTCTTAAGAGGATTATTTTATTAACTTAAGTGCCTAGTCTTGAAACATATTTTGGTCTTCATACTATTGCTTTTGCTAAATATTTACTAACTCTACTTAACTGCTCCAAAATAAGATTTTGACTATTTAGTCTTTCTTTACCATTCCTATCTTGAATAGGGGTAAATAAATATCTCATTGGTTGTATTAAAATATATCACAATATATATTATTAGGAAAATCACTTAGTAGAATTATTTGGAATCACTATACCAAAACAACTTCAGTATTAAGACAGTTCACAGAGCAATTTTAAAGTAAGAATGCAACAAAATTGAGTAGAATTATTTTTGTTGAAGTTGTTAACACATTCTGGTTGATACCTACAATAAACAGCTTCAGTCCTCTTTTTTTTCAATGTTTCTATCATGCAGAACAAAATTAGAATGTATTTGGCTGTTTCATGTAAGATATTTCACTATTAATTATCTCACATCAGGAAGTTATGATTTCCCTTTAAATATCAAAAAATATAAGCAATATAACAAAGTAATATCAATTAAGCTCTATTTGGCTTAGCATAAACAAAGAACAGCCTGCATAGGACTTTTAGGGATAGGAAAATTCTCAGAAACTCCGCAAAGTCCTATACTAAATTCAATATTTCCATCCTCCATTTCAGGTCTACTCTTCTAACCATATTTGTGGTTGAACTCCAATCTTCTAGCATGAAGTGAAAAAAATAAAGTGAAACCCTTAGTAGCTCAGTCATGTCTGGCTCTTTGCAACCCCATGGACTGTAGCCCACCAAGTGCCTCTCTCCATGGAATTCTCCAGGCAAGAATACTGGATTGGATAGTCATTCCCTTCTCCAGGGCATCATCCCAAGCCAGAGATGGAACCCAGGTCTCCTACACTGCAGGCAGATTCTTTGCCATCTGAGCCACCAGGCAAGCACCCTAATCATACATGTGGTTGAACTCAAATCTTCTAGTGTACTGCCAACTAAAGGCTGGTACTTGCCATCTACTGCTGCTGCTGCTAAGTTGCTTCAGTCGCATCTGACTCTTCGTGACCCCATGGACTGCAGCCTACCAGGCTCCTCTGTCCATGGAAATTTCCAGGCAAGAGTACTGGAGTGGGTTGCCCTTGCCTTCTCTGGCCATCTACTGCTACAAAGAATAAAATCACAGCTGTTGTGACCACTGACCTTTACCACACACTTTAAGGAGTTCAGGATGGAGATCAGGAATGAAGTACTCTGTGTGCTCTGAGGAAAATGGGCAGATCACGTTTTCAGATGGTTAGATGTTTTCAGAAGATTTTATAAGCCTAATTCTTGAATCCCCTCTTATTGAGAAAAGCACTGCAATTCTTCATGCTGATGTCTAATCCTTGAAACTAGCAGTAACCTTCATGAGGCTAGCAGTGATCTGCAAAAAAATATGTGCCTGATTGCATGTACTCCCCCTCCACCAAAATAAGCTATACGTTGAACTTTCCCCCTACCTCTTTGAAAGAGTTTTTCAGAATTATCTGAAATACGGTTTCCCAAGCTAGAGTCCTCATTCACTCCGCAAAATCTTAGCTCACAACTCTCATGTACATTTTTTTCCCAGTCAACAGTACATATCGACAGAGAGCACAAAAAATAAGCATATAACTCCACACAAAAGAAGCACACGTGCTTTTCTTGTTGTTGTTTTCTTTTTAACTCCATAACTTATAGTAGAGTTAGGTATTTTCTTGTTATTGTTGAGTTATCAATCAATGCTCACATACTATACTTTTAATACTCCAGTTAGTTTATTAAAGCAACTTCCTCATAAATTCCAAAGCAACATATCTACCTACATTTTTGTGGTCAAAAAGTTATTCACATGGACACATCTGTGAACATGAAAACAATGGAAAAGATATTCTTTAATTGCAGTGGCAATATAACTTGAGTACCATTATCCCAGAGCAATCATAGACAATAATATCTACTAAACAGCATATTTTTGCCCTTAAGANAGTCGTGTCCAACTCTTTTTTTTTTTTTTTGGCTTTGTTTTCTTTCTTTTTAAATTATTATTATTATTATTTTTAACTTTACAATATTGCATTGGTTTTGCCACACATCAACATGAATCCGCCACTGGTGTACACATGTTCCCAATCCCGAACTCCCCTCCCACCACCCCTCACCCCAGTCTAGGTTCGATGCAGCGTGTCCGACTCTTTGCAAACCCATAGACGGTAGCCCATCAGTCCCCTCCATCCATGGGATTTTCCAAGCAAGAACAATGGAGTGGGCTCCAAAAGAAACTGTAGAATGAAAGTGAAGTCACTCAGTCGTGTCCTACTCTTTGCGACCATATGGACTGTAACCTACCAGGCTCTTCCATCCATGGAATTTTCCAGGCAAGAGTACTGGAGTGGGTTTCTCAGTCCCTAAAGAATCTGCCTACAATGCAAGAGACCCGGGTTCAATTCCTAGGTCGGGAAGATCCTCTGGAGAAAGAAATGGCAACCCACTCCAGTAGTCTTGCCTGGAGAATCCCATGGACAGAGGATCCTGGCAGTTTACCATCCATGGGATCGCAAGGTTCTGACATGACTTAGTGACTAAACCAATGGACCTTAATTTGTCCCCTGCCAGCACTCCAAAAATAGTCAGGGGGCGAGAAAACCCCTCACCAGCCAACTGGTAGGAGTTACCCTACTCTAGCACATGCACACACCTCACACTATCCTGTACTAAAGTAATCTTTTGTGGCCACTGGACTCAATAACTGCTCTTTAATAGTCCATGAATACATACATCTAATTGTAACAGACTAAATTATGAGAAGGTTGTGGGTGGTAGAGCATCTTGTTATATTACCAGCAGCTTTCAGTTACCTACCCCCTGCTTTATACAAATGACCCTGCCTTAAAATTTCTGTACCCCAGCTCTCCAGGAGGGTCATTTGCCTCCCTTGGCATGGTCCACCTCTCTCTCAGTATGGTCTCTGTGTTCTTTCTTTATATGTTCTCAGTTGCCCAGTACTATCCAACTCTGTGACTTATTATTTCTTTCCTTATTGTTAACAAACTTTCTTGTAATTGTTAACACCTTAGATTCTTCTTTGTGTCCTTACCAAGAACTGAGGCCCAGAGGAGAAAGGGTCTCTAGACTTTCCTTCCATTAGCATATTTATTGTGCACATACACATGAATGTACATGTATACATATATAAATTCAGTGACAACAATTTGACTTCAGTATATTTTTAAAAAATTAAGGTCCTCAAACTATTAATGAAAGTTTAGTAATCTTCCTGGAGAAGGAAATGGCAACCCACTCCAGTATTATTGCTTGGAAGAATTACATGGATAGAGGAGCCAAGTGGGCTACAGTCTATGGGTTCTCAAAGAGCTGGGGACACAGCAGAGGGACTAACATTTTCACTTTCACTTTCAGATAGGGAGACAGAAAGATGGTAAGTGAATAGATAGATAAAGCCATATTCTAAGAACTCTTGCAGCCATGAAATTAAAAGACACTTACTCCTTGGAAGGAAAGTTATGACCAAACTAGATAGCATATTGAAAAGCAGAGATATCACCTTGCCAACAAAGGTCCATCTAGTCAAGGCTATGGTTTTTCCAGTAGTCATGTATGGATGTGAAAGTTGGACAGTGAAGAAAGCTGAGTGCCAAAGAATTGAACTTTTGAACTGAGGTGTTGGAGAAGACTCTTGAGAGTTCTTTTGACTGCAAGGAGATCCAACCAGTCCATCCTGAAGGAGATCAGTCCTGGGTGTTCATTGGAAGGACTGATGCTGAAGCTGAAATTCCAATACTTTGGCCACCTCATGAGGAGAGTTGACTCACTGGAAAAAGCCCTGATGCTGGGAGAGATTGGGGGCAGGAAGAGAAGGGGATGACAGAGGATGAGATGGCTGGATGGCATCACCGACTTAATGGACATGAGTTTGAACGAGCTCTGGGAGTTGGTGATGGACAGGGAGGCCTGGCGTGCTGTGATTCATGGGGTTGCCAAGAGTCTGACATGACTGAAAGACAGAACTGAACTGAACTGAACTGAAGAACTCTTCAAGGTGAAGGTAAAAGTCTCTCAGTTGTGTCCAACTCTTTGCAGTCCTGCGGACTATACAGTTCATGGAATTCTCCAGGGCAGAATACTGGAGTCGGTAAGTTGTTCCTTTCTCCAAGGGGTCTTTTAAAGCCAAGGATCAAACCCAGGTCTCCCTCATTGCAGGAGGATTCCTTACCAGCTGAGCCACAAGGGAAGGCCAAGAATACTGGAGTGAGTAGCCTATCCTTTCTCTAGCAGATCTTCCCAACCCAGGAATCGAACTGGGGTCTCCTGCATTGCAGGCAGATTCTCTACCAACTGAGATATCAGGGAAGCCCATAAAAACTCTTAAGAGGATTATTTTATTAACTTAAGTGCCTAGTCTTGAAACATATTTTGGTCTTCATACTATTGCTTTTGCTAAATATTTACTAACTCTACTTAACTGCTCCAAAATAAGATTTTGACTATTTAGTCTTTCTTTACCATTCCTATCTTGAATAGGGGTAAATAAATATCTCATTGGTTGTATTAAAATATATCACAATATATATTATTAGGAAAATCACTTAGTAGAATTATTTGGAATCACTATACCAAAACAACTTCAGTATTAAGACAGTTCACAGAGCAATTTTAAAGTAAGAATGCAACAAAATTGAGTAGAATTATTTTTGTTGAAGTTGTTAACACATTCTGGTTGATACCTACAATAAACAGCTTCAGTCCTCTTTTTTTTCAATGTTTCTATCATGCAGAACAAAATTAGAATGTATTTGGCTGTTTCATGTAAGATATTTCACTATTAATTATCTCACATCAGGAAGTTATGATTTCCCTTTAAATATCAAAAAATATAAGCAATATAACAAAGTAATATCAATTAAGCTCTATTTGGCTTAGCATAAACAAAGAACAGCCTGCATAGGACTTTTAGGGATAGGAAAATTCTCAGAAACTCCGCAAAGTCCTATACTAAATTCAATATTTCCATCCTCCATTTCAGGTCTACTCTTCTAACCATATTTGTGGTTGAACTCCAATCTTCTAGCATGAAGTGAAAAAAATAAAGTGAAACCCTTAGTAGCTCAGTCATGTCTGGCTCTTTGCAACCCCATGGACTGTAGCCCACCAAGTGCCTCTCTCCATGGAATTCTCCAGGCAAGAATACTGGATTGGATAGTCATTCCCTTCTCCAGGGCATCATCCCAAGCCAGAGATGGAACCCAGGTCTCCTACACTGCAGGCAGATTCTTTGCCATCTGAGCCACCAGGCAAGCACCCTAATCATACATGTGGTTGAACTCAAATCTTCTAGTGTACTGCCAACTAAAGGCTGGTACTTGCCATCTACTGCTGCTGCTGCTAAGTTGCTTCAGTCGCATCTGACTCTTCGTGACCCCATGGACTGCAGCCTACCAGGCTCCTCTGTCCATGGAAATTTCCAGGCAAGAGTACTGGAGTGGGTTGCCCTTGCCTTCTCTGGCCATCTACTGCTACAAAGAATAAAATCACAGCTGTTGTGACCACTGACCTTTACCACACACTTTAAGGAGTTCAGGATGGAGATCAGGAATGAAGTACTCTGTGTGCTCTGAGGAAAATGGGCAGATCACGTTTTCAGATGGTTAGATGTTTTCAGAAGATTTTATAAGCCTAATTCTTGAATCCCCTCTTATTGAGAAAAGCACTGCAATTCTTCATGCTGATGTCTAATCCTTGAAACTAGCAGTAACCTTCATGAGGCTAGCAGTGATCTGCAAAAAAATATGTGCCTGATTGCATGTACTCCCCCTCCACCAAAATAAGCTATACGTTGAACTTTCCCCCTACCTCTTTGAAAGAGTTTTTCAGAATTATCTGAAATACGGTTTCCCAAGCTAGAGTCCTCATTCACTCCGCAAAATCTTAGCTCACAACTCTCATGTACATTTTTTTCCCAGTCAACAGTACATATCGACAGAGAGCACAAAAAATAAGCATATAACTCCACACAAAAGAAGCACACGTGCTTTTCTTGTTGTTGTTTTCTTTTTAACTCCATAACTTATAGTAGAGTTAGGTATTTTCTTGTTATTGTTGAGTTATCAATCAATGCTCACATACTATACTTTTAATACTCCAGTTAGTTTATTAAAGCAACTTCCTCATAAATTCCAAAGCAACATATCTACCTACATTTTTGTGGTCAAAAAGTTATTCACATGGACACATCTGTGAACATGAAAACAATGGAAAAGATATTCTTTAATTGCAGTGGCAATATAACTTGAGTACCATTATCCCAGAGCAATCATAGACAATAATATCTACTAAACAGCATATTTTTGCCCTTAAGATGTGTGTGTGTGTTTTTTTATAGCATTGTGGTATTATCATTAATATTAACTTATTTAACATGCTGAGAATTCCAAACTGAGTCTGAATTGTCTTTTATCTAGAATTAATATTGTTTCTTATAATTTATACTGTTCTGGTCTGTTTTTCATGTTGAAAATTTCTTTAAACATCAAGTGAACCTATGCTGTTCACTCATATTTAAGTGTAGGACACACACAAAAGTTAACTGGAAACCATAACTTTAAGAAGGAGGAGGGACTTCCCATGTGGTCCAGTCATTGAGACTGTACACTTCCAGCAGAGCACAGCCAAAACAAACAGAAATGATAATAATAAAACACAAAAAAAGAGGAGGAAACTTGACGGAAACTACAACTCTCAGAAATATTAGATTTCCTCGTCCTTGAATTTCTCTAGAAAGAATAATCAGATTTGCAACCTAACATAAATAGTCATCTCACATTTCAATAGTAAAAGAAGGTTTGAAGATGAAGGTGAAGGTGAAGTCTCTCAGTCGTGTCCGACTCTTTGCGACCCCGTGGACTGTAACCTACTAGGCTTCTCCGTCCATGGGATTCTCCAGGCAAGAATACTGGAGTGGATTGCCATTTCCTTCTCCAGTTTAGCATGGAGTTATTACAAAAAGTCATTATATTGACTTGAGTAGCTCAGACTTCCTCTTGGTTTTATGACACTAGTCTTCAGAGTCCCTTTGGTGCTTTCTTTCTAGGTAGTTCTAACTACTTCCAGTTTTCACTTCCTTATGAGAAGTGCCTTCTCCCTCTCTGGCATGGCAAAGAGGACCACAGGAACCAGTTTCTAATGAACACATTTTAATGAGGTATGTCACCTGAGCAAGAATATATTTTACCTCACTGAAGGCAATGCAAAGAACAGTGAAGATGGAGATAATCTGGAGAAAACGAGTACTTAGCAAATTAATGTCATGCCCAGTTAGCAAGTGATAAAGGCTTGTAATTAAGAGACAGGCAGTGAGAATGGAGATAATTTCCTTCCATTCATTTCATGTAGAAGTTGAAGTAATTGCATGCCTGCTCAATCCTTTCAGTCCTGTTTGACTCTTTGCAACACTATGGACTGTAGCCCTCCAGGTTCCTCTGCTCAGGGGATTTTCCAGGCAAGAATACTGAAGTGGGTTTCCATTTCCTCCTCCAGGGTATAGTCCCAACCCAAATAAGCAGTTTGATACCATGCACACTGTGTCTCTGATAACATAGTGCAAAAGAGTGTTCAACTCCAAAGAAATCCAGAGAACTTGGAAAAAACAATTCTTAGATTTATTTTGTATTTTATTTAATACATATTCATTATGATAGATGACATTTTAACAAAGTTTCAGCTAGAGATTTCAAACTGTTCAGGGAAGCACATTTACTGAAACCACCCACCCTGGCCAGGCACCATAGTAACTTTTTGGAAGAGTTGTTTTATGACAGGAAGTCCTGTTAAGGAACAGGGAAAGAATAAGCCACCACCAACCAGAAGAGTTCAGGAAAGGTCAAAAGAAGACACCACATGTCCGACCACCTCCTAGAATCCTTTTCTCTGGCATCCATCTTGGCTGAACAAGGCATGCACCACCAGGAAGGACTCTGAGTCAGAATGATTGGCTAAAGACAACCTGGAAACTAATCTCATTACCATAAAATCCAAGACTGTGAACCACATGGTAGAGCTATNCCATCTTGGCTGAACAAGGCATGCACCACCAGGAAGGACTCTGAGTCAGAATGATTGGCTAAAGACAACCTGGAAACTAATCTCATTACCATAAAATCCAAGACTGTGAACCACATGGTAGAGCTATTCTCCTGGGTTCCCTTACCCTACTGCTCTCTATCTGGGTGCCCTTTCCCAATAAAATCTCTTGCTTTGTTAGCAATGTGTCTCCTTGGACAATTCATTTCTGAGTGTTAGACAAGAGCCCAGTTTTGGGCCCTGGAAGGTGTCCCCTTTCCTACAACAAAATTGGACTTGAATGAATACAAATTGAAACAAACATGGGATCTTACAGTTAAACTATCTTCAGTGAAAAAGTAAAACTACAGAGCAATAAAGTGAGAGTTTTAAAACTAAGTTTTTTATCCTTTAATGTAAACAACAAACCATAATTCTTTACAGTTCAAGGTGAATAAAAAAGTATTAAATACTGTAGGTATTCTTTAGTAGAAAATTGCTGATTTCATGGGTAATTAAAACACATGTAGGTAATGCTCTCTAATCTCACTGTAATTATATGTCATGTTTCATAGAAAAATTTAATCATTATGGATGTAAAAGAAAACTATTTATCATCTCAGAAAGCAAGATGGGGCAGCCTAGGTAGAGCAGTTGATTTATCTTTGTGCAAGAGCTTTGAAGGTCAGAATTTTCAAGACTGTGGCCAAAGAACCACTTATTTAACATACTAAAATGAGCAGAAGAAGTTGCTGGATTAAATTGCTACTAAACCTAATGGTGTGCTGCAGTCCATGGGGTCACAGAGTTGGACACGACTGAGCAACTGAATGTTTTCTGAACGTTGAGCTTTAAGCCAAACTTTTCACTTTCCTCTTTCACTTTCATCAAGAGGCTTTTTAGTTCCTCTTCACTTTCTGCCATAAGGGTGGTGTCATCTGCATATATGAGGTTATTGATATTTGTCCTGGCAATCTTGATTCCAGCTTGTGCTTCTTCCAGCCCAGTGTTTCTCATGATGAGAAAACAAAGATAATGGCATCTGGTCCCATCACTTCATGGGAACTAGATGGGGAAACAGTGGAAACAGTGTCAGACTTTATTTTGGGGGGCTCCAAAATCACTACAGATGGTGATTGCAGCCATGAAATTAAAAGACGCTTACTTCTTGGAAGAAAAGTTATGACCAACCTAGATAGCATATTGAAAAGCAGAGACATTACTTTGCCAACAAAAGTCCGTCTAGTCAAGGCTATGGTTTTTCCTGTGATCATGTATGGATATGAGAGTTGGACTGTGAAGAAGGCTGAGCCCCGAAGAATTGATGCTTTTAAATCGTGGTGTTGGAGAAGATTCTTGAGAGTCCCTTGGACTGCAAGGAGATCCAACCAGTCCATTCTAAAGGAAATCAGCCTTGGGTGTTCTTTGGAAGGAATGATGCTAAAGCTGAAACTCCAGTATTTTGGCCACCTCACGTGAAGAGTTGGAAAAGACTCTGATGCTGGGAGGGATTGGGGGCAGGTGGAGAAGGGGACGACAGAGGATGAGATGGCTGGATGGCATCACCGACTCGATGGACGTGAGTTTGAGTGAACTCTGGGAGTTGGTGATGGACAGGGAGGCCTGGCGTGCTGTGATTCATGGGGTTGCAAAGAGTTGGACACAACTGAGCGACTGAACTGAACTGAACTGAGCAACTGAACTGAACTGAAATATAAACATCCACTGAAATTTAAATTTAGAAGTATTGCCTTCGCCTGTGAATACCTGTCTCCTTTTTGTTGTTGTTGCTCATTTTTCCTCCTGTGATTCGGTAGAATTATTGATACCACTATTGACTAAAAATATAGATGTGGCTAAGGAGAGAGAGCTCGGATTTCTTTGGAAGGAATGATGCTATAGCTGAAACTCCAGTACTTTGGCCACCTCATGCGAAGTGTTGACTCATTGGAAAAGACTCTGATGCTGGGAGGGA
>SJYX01016586.1:571627-605192 GCA_006410675.1 Oreotragus oreotragus | reverse complement strand
AGGGTGGTGTCATCTGCATATCTGAGGTTCTTGATATTTCTCTCGGCAATCTTGATTCCAGCTTGTGCTTTATCCAGCCCAGCGTTTCTCATGATGTACTCTGCATATAAGTTAAATAAGCAGGGTGACAATATACAGCCTTGACAGACTCCTTCTCCTATTTGGAACCAGTCTGTTGTTCCATGTCCAGTTCTAACTGTTGCTTCCTGACCTGCATATAGGTTTCTCAAGAGGCAGGTCAGGTGGTCTGGTATTCCCATCTCTTTCAGAATTTCCCTATATTAGACATGGATATAAGAAATTATGTTTTCTGACCTCACTTCTTTCTCACTCCAAATCATAATTCAATAAAAAAATAATGATAGCAGCAATTTCATAAGTGAGCCTGAGCACTCATTATGGGGACAATCAGTACTGGGCGAATCATCTTATTTAATCCTTATGCCAGCCTTTGACATAGGTACACTCATTATGTATGCAATACAAAGGAAGAAACAATCCTAGATGGAATACGAAATTTCTCCAATGTCACAGAGCTGGCTAACCATGTAGGAAGAGAAATGGGTTGAATGTGATGTAGAAAATGCATCAGAATGTGAGACATGGGCCCTGACTTGTCTTCCTTCCTCAATTGCTTCAAGCAAGGAATTTTTTTCTTTGGAGGGCCTAGCATGTTTTTATGGAAATGGGCTAGAAGAGATATATTAATAAGACATGGTCTCTTCCTTCAATGAATTCACAGTCTAGTCTGAAAAAAAGACAGATAAAAAATGATTCCAAATTCTAAATGTAAGTAAAATTAATATGATGCATGGGTTCTCTAACAGAAATATTGTGTGCTGTCTTTGAAGGAACAGAACATATTTGATATTACTATGTGTGAGAGTACTAAGCTGTTTCAGTTCTGACTCTTTCGTGACCCTATGGACCCGGAACCTGTCAGGTTCCTCTGTCCCTGGGGTTCTCCAGGCAAAAATACTGGAGTGGGTTGCCATGCCCTCCTCCAGGGGATCTTCCTGACCCAGGGATCAAACCCATATCTCTTATATCTCCTGCACTGGCAAGTGGGTTCCTTACCACTACCACCACCTAGGAAGCCCTTGCACACTCTGTGCTTAGTTGCTCAGTCATTTCCTACTCTTGTAACTCCATAGGCTAGCCTGCTATTACTATATTGCTATTTAATTTGATTCTTTCCCAAGAGATTGTTATTGAAAATAGTAGAAGCACTTTAGGCTGCAGGAACAACAAAGGCAACCAAAACAACGGAAATCTTCTACCAATTACAACAATGAATATCAAGCATGAGTGCAGAAGGCAGTGTATTATCTATTATTTTAATTCTATCAGCTTGGTCTTATTTTTCCAGAGAATTGAAATATAAAGAGATTTAAAAATTTGTCAAAAGTCACCATCAAATAGGTGGTGTCACCAGGGATTGAGTCTAAGGAAGTCTGACTTCACTGCTCAAGCTCTTAACAACAGTACAGCAATTATTCCCACCTGAAAACTTGGTTTGACACACTTGGGGACCAGCAGAAGAGTACAATTAGATTGCAGTGATTTTGAAGGACATAATGTGAAATGAGGCTGAAGACTGAGATTAGGAACAGATTGTGGATGGTCTAGTATGTCTTACTGCAGAATTTAGAATTCGGTCTATAAGCAATACTCAGTGACTGTTAAATATGGGAAATTTAATGACCAGATGTGTGTCTTAAAGAAGACAACTGTAAAGCCAGGATGGAATCATCAGACAGCCTGAGAATTCTGGAAAATATGAAAATAGTCTACATGTAAGTTTAAAGAATAAAGTCAAGGCAGTAGGAAAAAATCCCCAGAAACAGAATTGCTTTAAATGGCATTATAATGACAGAACTGATCGGAATATGCCAATCTATTTTATGTGTGGAAAGCGATCCAAGGATAGTTCATTACACTAGCAAAAGCCTATAAGAGTTTACTACATAGCAGGCCTTGCCTTACAAACATTCAGCCAATTAATCCTCTTAAAACTCTAAGAGGAATATTCCATTATTACCCATTATACAAGTGAAGAAACCGAGGCAAAGAATACCTAAACATTTTGCAACAAATCTTTCAGCTAGTAAGAATTAGAGCAAAATTTGAACCTAACTAACTTATTTCATTAGAAGGACTGAAACTGATATTTGCAAAACAAGGAATATGTTGTTATGCCTTAGATAATATAATTTAATTAGAATATTATTCATCATAATTATGAGAGGTGTATTACAGGTGGAAATTGGCAGGTTGCCCAAATGCAGCACTCACCAGATGGCTTGGATCTGTCTAAATTTGGCAAGCTTAGTTGTAACCCTGTCTTTAAGGCAGGTGAACCTGATATCACCATGCCCCCAAAGTAATCAAATTTAAGAATTCTAATTCATAATAAAGCTTATAAGAAAAGGATACACACGATCACAATGTCAATTCATATTTTATAAGGAGAAATACAATTCTCAGAATCAGATCAGCTTTACCATCATTCTCTCATTCTGACAGGCTTTATGGAAAGGGAGTTTTTCTCAGTGAGCATGGAAATGATGCAAATTGATTTAGTTATATGACACATGAACAATATCAGGCTCTGTTAGCCTAACATGCCATACTCCATGATTGGGATTTGCCTACAAGGAAGATAAGATATGCAAATAAACCCTGAGAAAGACCCTCTCCCAAGTGGAGTCTTTGTATAGTGGTGACAGTATGTATACAGGTGATTCTCCTTTCTTTGCTGAGCAACACCATCCATAATGACTTATGCATGCATATAAATGTGTAACTACATATTTAAATATAATTTCACATAGTACATGTGCTACATATATGTACTACAATATATACAACTATATACAATATAAAAGATAGTCATTCACCTAAAAAACTGGTATTCACCCATCTCTATTTTTTTCCTTTATATGATAATTCAGAGTGCAGTGTCAAGTTCTCAGTCTTATTCCCTCATTTCCAAAAGCTTACTGGGTGAAGGAACTTTTTACCCTGGGATGTACTATTTATGATTATGTCCATTTTTGAGATGCTGATATTAAAGTGTTTCAGGGGTTATCCATCTGAAAAAAGTCAAATAGGTATTTTGGAATTTAAAATTGCAAGCAAACCCCAAGCAAAATGATAATAATTATCAGATTTAATTAAGACAATAATATAATATTAGCTCTTACAACTTGCACATCAAATGTTTCCTAATATTAATAGGGTAATGTCTCAGACTCAAGAAACATATGCTATCTACATTGTTAAACAAAATAAACATTTACCTGCATGATGGGATTAAAAAGTGATTAGATGTTTGGCAAGGTTTAGAACTCTAGTTCCCTAACCCTCATAGCTCTGTCAGTAAAGAATCTGTCTTCAGTGCAGGAGATCTGAGTTTGACTCCTTGGTCGAGAAGATCCTCTGGAGAAAGAAATGGCAACATACTCCAGTATTCTTGCCTGGAGAATCCCATGGACAGAAGAGCTGGGTAGGCTACAGAACATGGGAACATCAAGAGTCGGACAGGACTTAACAACTAAATCACCACTACCAGAGCTCTAATTAATCTCTTAAAGAGCCGGGTAACATATAATACATCATAATTTCAAGGGTTTAGTTATTATTGCTATTTTACTGTAGCAAATGTATATTATACACCGCATAATAGAAATCAATTACCCAATTATGTGTGGTCCAAGATTAAACCCATCATTTTACTATACACATGGGTAAGCAGAGTTTTAAGACTGTTAGAAGGAAAAATGCAGCCAAGACAAAATCATTACCAATAAATGTTTCTTTTTCAACAAATGTCAGTTTTGTAATTTTATATCATCAGCCTACTTCTCTCATATTTATGAATCATGTAGTTACTGCTGTGAAAAGAACAAATACCTACTACTTGTGTTTTATAAGAGGGTAATATTTTTGTGGTGTTGGAGAAGACTCTTGAGAATCCCTTAGACTGCAAGGAGATCCAACCAGTCCATTCTAAAGGAGATTAGTCCTGGGTGTTCTTTGGAAGGTATGATGTCAAAGCTGAAACTCCAATACTTTGGCCACTTCATGTGAAGTGTTGACTCATTGGAAAAGACTGTGATGCTGGGAGGGATTGGGGGCAGGAGGAGAAGGGGACGACCGAGGATGAGATGGCTGGATGGCATCACTGACTCGATGGACATGAGTCTGAGTGAACTCCAGGAATTGGTGATGGACAGGGAGGCCTGGTGTGCTGCAATTCATGGGGTAGTAAAGAGTCAGACATGACTGAGTGACTGAACTGAACTGAACTGAAGACACATATTTGGTGCCAAGATTCTTGAGCCAGAATCTTCCTAAAAAGATGAAAAATAGTGACAACTCAACTGTGTTGAAGGTTGGAATGATTGGATTTAATGAAAAGAGTTTCATAGAAGTTATTTCCATTTTATTTTCTATACTCTAATCAATTATGTACATGGTAAGTAATAACATCAGTTCTATAGATTTGGTCTCTCGATCATATCAGGTGGTTCTTTAAAGTTGCTTCATTGGCAAACATTAATATTTCAACATGTGACTACATCATATCACCTACTTAAGTGTGGAAATGAACAGTAACTCAGAATCAATGCACACCTGAATATATACACTCTGAGTTGTACATGATAGTGTATGGTTGGAGAAATACTTGTATTCAAAAAGCATTTGACATCATCTTGTTAATAGGCATTATTGCTTTAAATCTTCAAGGGATGTAAATAACTAATAATTCTACATTTATTGAGGAAATCTCCAGTGACTTACTTCAGTTAAATGTTCCAACAGGCATGTTTAGCACTACTTTTGGGATTGGTAAAATTCCAGAAGTCTGTAAATTAAAGTTCTGCAGAGTGCTATCAAATATGCATAATGAAGCCCAAGATGTAAATTAAGAAGATTTATATGGCTGCATTCTGCTTACGTTATTCAATAGCAACGCCTCACAGGCTTTTATGAAGCAAATGAAGTGTTCTTTTTCTTGAATTCCAATTTAAATGGTCACTATGGATTCATTCTTACATTACTTGGTTCATGCATTATAGGATGAATTGTCGTTTTAAATCTACAGTTCATCTTAAAGGTTTATCACAAAACACAGTCAAATTATATGATACTCCATGCATACCACTGCAAAAAAGCTATATAAACAACTCAAGTAGATTTAGAGATAAATGAACATCATTTATACTGATGACCTTTCCAAAAATGATTCAGGAATTATGATGTGGCATCCAACAATTCCCTTGTCATTTTAGACTTAGAGATGCTCATCTTGCTCTAGTCACTCTGAAATTTGAAGAATGTTATTATAAGTTTGATAAGTAATACTAAGATCGATTAAGAGGAATATATGAATTTTATCTAGATAGAGACAATTTACCACAATATATAATTCTGTTGATGAGATGGGCATGTATCCTAATACTGGAAGCCTAGGTTCTTGAAAACATACAGTATTGTATGTAACAGTTAAGCGACAAAATAGCATCTAAGTCTTCAGATCATAGTTTGTAGTTAGAGTAAAGGTATTTGAAAAGAAGAATAGAGACAAATAGGAAAATTTGGCCTTCCTTCCTTGGTAGCTCAGACAGTAAAGAATCTGCTTGCAATGTGGGAGAGCTGGGATTGATCCTGGATGGAGAAGATCCCCTGAAGGAGGGAATGGCTACCCACTCCAGTATTCTTGCTGGAGAATTCCACCATGGACAGAGGAGTCTCCTGGGCTACAGTCCATGGGGTGGCAAAGAGTCAGACACTATTGAGCTACTAACACTTTCATTTTAAGGAAGCTATTAGAAAAACTTGTAACAAAAATGTATGGGGGAAGGATATCAATTGGAATTAAGAAGTTAATACTGAAGATTAAAAAGAAATGTCTAACAAGTTTAGAGCTATGCATATCTTCGAATGTTTATGTCTGCATGCATTGGGAAAACGAATGCTATGTTCAACTTAAAAGGATTGGATCATTCTCTAACCAAAAACTAAATTTTACTGGCACAAATTAGAAATCAATTTTCTCTAAGAATCTTTTTATTTCCAATTTATTTCAGGGCATGGAAAGTATGTCAGAAATAATTTCATATTGAGTATTTTAAATAAAAACAAAGGAAAAAGCAGGGTGAATAATTATAAATATCCATTAATATCAAAGCTTGTTCATAAGCTTTAAATACTGACACACATATTTTTCATTTAAATTTTTACTCTTACACATAAACTACTGTCTCCTTGATTCATTGTAAATGTTTTATTTGCTCTCATTTTGAAGAAAGGTCTTCATCACTGTGGCAAGAAGGAATACGTGAGAAAGCTTATTACTGTAACCCTCTCTTCAATCTACTCCATCTAAAGGAGACTATCTTGACAAGATCATTATTCATTAAAATCCAGTTTAAAAAGAATAGTGACCTTAACATTTTAGATTAAAGTGTTTATTTTAAATTAAAAGCTACATGATTAATAAATTGAGAGTGATATAACCTAGGCTTTTTGTTGGGTATCTTCCTTTTTTGGCAAGAGATTACAATGTTTATAGTTAGGGATATGGTTCAGACTGGATATCACCAGACTTTGCATTGTTATAGCCACAATGATTTGTAACAGGAGTTGGCCTGCTGCTGCTGCTGCTGGTAAGTCTCTTCAGTCTTGTCCGACTCTGTGCGACCCCACAGATGGCATCTCAGCAGGCTCCTCTGTCTCTGGGATTCTCCAGGCAAGGATACTGGAGTGGGTTGCCATTTCCTTCTCCAATGCATTCATGCATGCCAAGTCGCTTCAGTCATGTCCGAATCTTGCAACCCTATGGACAGCACCCCACCAGGCTCCACAGTCCACAGGATTCTTTCTCCAAGCAAGAATATTGGAGTAGGTTGCATTTCCTTCTCCTGGAGTTGGATTAAGTCAGTTTAAAGATTCTGAGACTATTTGGTAAATGAACCAGACAAGAATATGATTTTCACTTGATAGTCTTCATCTTGTAAAGAGAGATCAGAATTTTTGTGCTCATTGGAAGAGATAGAGACAGTAAGAGAGAGAGAGAGAGAGCAGTAAGACAGAGATGCAGAAAGAGATAAAAAGAGATAGAAAGAGAGTGAGGTAAATCTATGAAAACAACACACGATCATTGTATGTAATGGTTAACTTTATATGTCAACTTAGCATGGCTATGCTGTCCAGATATTTGGTCAAGCACTAGTATGCAAGTTCCTGTGAAAGTGAATTTATATACTAACATCAAAATCAGCCGACTTTGAGTAAAGTATATTACCCTCCATTATGTGGATAAGCCTCATTCAATCAGTTGAAAACCTTAACAGAATAAACAGTGACAACGCCTGAGCAAGAAGGGATTATGCTAGCAGACTGTTTTTGGATTTGAAGTTCAACTCTTCCTTGAGTTTCCATACACCCTGTTCTGTTTTTCCGGAGAACCTGGCTAATACATCATTGTACTTTTTGTTTAATCAATGACTGAAACCATATTCACTTTTGGCTTCTCAATTATTTCAGGCTATTAAATCTCCTTTTTGTTAATAATTTACCTTGATTTTCTCTTACTCATAGATGAAGGAATCCTGATGTAGTTTATATATCTCAAAAGAAGCAGAATAAGAAGAAAAGGAAAGTTCTTAGCTGATAAATGCTAACATGTCTGTAAAATGTCAAAGGAAAATAAGCTTACTCTCTGAGTCTCAGCTTTTTCATCTACAAAATGAATATAATTATAAATATTATTTTATCATATAAAATGAATATGTGTGGTAGTGTTTTATAAACTCTAAAATGTCATAAATACAACAAATTATGTGACCATTTCAAGAAATTTGGGATTTTACTTTCTTTTTATTTAAAATATTTTAAAGTACCATTTTATTAGTATTATGCTTCTTTGTAAAGTTCACAGTTTAAATAATATAAAATATTAGAAACACTGTAAGGAATCTCTAAAATAAATGGATGGTTGAACGAGACAATCTGTGTGATATATAATAAAGTCATTAATTGGATTTTTATGTAATGGTGAGAAAGTTAAGTAAGCAGTGTATAGGCTTTATTCTCATAGGTAATACAGTTGTACTTTTTCTTAAAGTATGTTTCTGTGTTGTACACCAGCCTCTAGAAATTTTTCTGCAGATAAATAAAGCCTGTATGTATGTATGAAGCATTTCAATATGCTGTTTGAGATGGCTTATCTAAGAAGTCTTCTAATTTTAAAAATCTGCTTTAAGTATGTTAAATCCATATATTCCAGCTTTATATAAACCACAGATATTTTTATTCACATGATATATTGTATCATCCTCTGGAATCATGTTACAGAAAGCAAATGGAAAACCACAACTCAGTAGTAGGTCTGTTTTCATTCTGGACACTTGAATTCAGTGGCAAATCTGGAAACACATAATTCTCCCCCATTACAGTTTTCTATAGCACTCAGATTATATTCTACTCTGATACATTCATTAAGGAATAAAGGGAAAAAAAAGGAAACTCAAGGAATAAAAGAAACATTTGAAGGAATAGACAAAAAAATTGCATTGTTCTTTCTGTGTGTTATATGTCTATGGACAGAAACATAAGAGGAAGAAACAATAGGTAAGTAAGCCAGGTATTGTTAGTAGGACTCAGGTTTCTGGGGAAGAAAATTAGATATGATTTTTAAATACAGAGCTTACAGAAGCACACAATTGATTAGCAAATACTGTAGCATTTCTTCCCAGTCTACTTAAAGCAATATTGCACATAGAAATTTCCTCTCAAATAATGTATCACCATTCAGGTTTATTATCAAAATTATTTTCAAATTTTAAGTGATATTCCATATAATTACAGAAAAACATTTTTTTCAAAATACAGATATATTAGATATTCTTGTCATGTTTATGTGTGTGTATACATGTATACTTCCATGGGAATTATTCTCTTTTGGTCAAACTGTGCTTAGAGATTTTATTTCTTCTTTTTTATGTTTTAAAAATCAACCAATTAAAGTTGAATTAAATTCTCTCTTTTGGTAATACTAACACCCGAATAAGTTAACATGATTGCTGTATTAGTCACATATATTCAATAAAATGATGCCACACATCTAGCCAGTAGCATGAGTATACAAAAATCCCAAGATTCCCAAGAAATCTAAACATTTAATTCAAGAGGACCCTGTTTCGACAGTCATACAGGCTGACTACCAATGCTGGGTCTCACTAGTTAACCTACACAGGGAAGGTGATGAGATTTTCAAATCAATACTATCCTACTCACAGTTGAGAACTTTTAGAGATTATGGCATAACTATTTTCAATGTCAGTACAAATTTTTTCTTGAATTTTAATAATTGGTATAATTTGATCATGAAAAAACCCACATGTTGTTAGTATAGATATTATTTTCTATTTTTTTCTTAAATCAGCTATAGAATGAACCATAATCACCTTCCTAATGAGAACTACTGAGTTGATGAGAGCAAAGAATTTCAAAATTAAATTTGTGAAGTGTTTATTTTTTTAAAGTAGAATATAATTAAAATTAAAAAACCACAATCAATAATCTGAATCATATTTCCAAAAATTAATGAGACTATAGATGTGCAGGTGCTTTGTGAATTAAGTTTCTAATGGATTCCCTGGTGGTTCAGAGGTAAAGAATCTGCTTATAATGCAAGAGACATGGGTTTGATCCTAGTGTTGGGAAGGCTTCCAGAAGAAGGAAATGGCAACCCACTCCAGTATTCTTGCCTGGGAAATGCCATGGACAGAGGGGCCTGGTGAACTATAGTCCATGAGGTCACAAAGTGTTGGACACAACTTAGTGACCAAACAACAGCAAGGAATAATTAAGATGGTAGTTCATTTAGCATTTAGATGTAATGAGTTGATACAGTAATGCAAATTGCCTCAGAGACTGCATGATGTGTGTATATGTATGTATCTTTAAATTGAATGCATGCAAATAACTTTGCTGGCACTTGTAAATATAATTACTAATAATTTGGCTTCAGTTCTTATTCTGCTTCTTAGAAGAAGCTGAGCTTGAATGGTTCTAAGAAGACTTACAAGATGTTCTAGAACTAACACCCCCCAAAAAAGTCCTTTTTGTTATAGGAGACTGGAATGTAAAAGTAAGAAGTTAAGAAATACCTAGAATAACAGACAAGTTTGGCCTTGGAGAACAGAATGAAGCAGGGCAAAGCTAATATATTTTTGCAAAGAGAATGCACTGGTCATAGCAAACACCCTCTTCTAACAACACAAGAGAAGACCGTACACATGGACATCACATGGTATGTCAATATCATGGTGGTCAATACCAAAATCAGACTGATTATATTCTTTGCAGCCAAATATGGAAAAGCTCACTACAGTCAGCAAAAACAAGACCAGGAGCTGACTGTGGCTCAGACCATGAATTCCTTATTGCCAAATTCAGACTTCAACTGAAGAAAGTAAGGAAAACCACTAGACCACTCAGGTATGACCTAAGTCAAATCCCTTATGATAATACAGTGGAAGTGAGAAATAGATTTAAAGGACTAGATCTGATAGACAGAGTGCCTGAAGAACTATGGACAGAGGTTCGTGACATTGTACAGGAGGCAGGGATCAAAACCATCCCCAAGAAAAAGAAGTGCAAAATGGCAAAATGGTTGTCTGAAGAGGCCTTAAAAAATCTGAGAAAAGAAGAGAAGCAAAAGGCAAAGGAGAAAAGGAAAGATATACCGATTTGAATGCAGAGTTCCAAAGACTAGCAAGGAGAGATAAGAAAGCCATAGTCAGTGAACAATGCAAAGAAATAGAGGAAAACAATAGAAGGGAAAGTCTAGAGATCTCTTCAAGAAAATCAGAGATACCAAGGGAATAGTTCATGCAAAGATGGGCTCAATAAAGGACAGAAATGATATGGACCTAACAGAAGCAGAAGATATTAAGAAGAGGTGGCAAGAATAAACAGAACAACTATATAAAAAAGATCTTCACAACACAGATAATCATGATGGTGTGATCACTCACATCCTGGAATGCAAAGTCAAGTGGGCCTTAGGAAGCATCACTATGAACAAAGTTAGTGGAGGTGATGAAATTCCTGTTGAGCTACTTCAAATCCTAAAACATGATGCTGTGAAAGTGCTGCACTCAATATGCCAGCAAATTTGGAAAACTCAGCAGTGGCCACAGGACTGGAAAAGGTCAGTTTTCATTTCAATCCCAAAGAAAGGCAATGTCAAAGAATTCTTAAACTANTGATGAAATTCCTGTTGAGCTACTTCAAATCCTAAAACATGATGCTGTGAAAGTGCTGCACTCAATATGCCAGCAAATTTGGAAAACTCAGCAGTGGCCACAGGACTGGAAAAGGTCAGTTTTCATTTCAATCCCAAAGAAAGGCAATGTCAAAGAATTCTTAAACTACCACACAATTGCACTTATCTCACATGCTAGCAAAGTAATGCTCAAAATTCTCCATGCGAAGCTTCAACAGTATGTGAACTAAGAACTTCCAGATGTTCAAGCTGGATTTAGATAAGGCAGAGGAACCAGAGATTAAATTGCCAACATCTGTTGGATTATCAAAAAAGCACCAGAGTTCCAGAAAAACACCTACTTCTGCTATATTGACTATGGCAAGCCTTTGACTGTGTGGATACAACAAACTGAAAAATTTTTCAAGAGCTGGGAATACTGGACCACCTTATCTGCCTCCTGGGAAATCTGTACGCAGGTCAGAAAGCAGCAGTTAGAAGTAAACATGGAACAACAGACTGGTTCCAAATCATGAAAGGAGCACATCAAGGCTGTATATTGTCACACTTTTTTTTTCAGTTATATGCAGAGTACATCATGAGAAACACTAGGCTGGATGAAGCACAAAGCTGGAATCAAGATTGCTGGGAGAAATATCAATAACCTCCAATATGCAGAAGATACCACCCTTATGGCAGAAATAAAAGAAGATCTAAAGAGCTTCTTGATGAAAGTGAGAGTGAGAAAGTTGTTTTAAAACTCAACATTCAGAAAACTAAGATCATGGCATCTGGTCCCATCACTTCATGGCAAATAAATGGGGAAACAATGGAAACACTGAGAAACTTTATTTTGGGGAACTCCAAAATCACTACAGATGGTGACTGAAGCCATGAGAGAAAAAGATGTTTGCTCCTTGGAAAAAAAGCTATGACCAAACTAGACAGCATATTAAAAATCAGAGACATCACTTTGCCAACAAAGGTCCATCTAATCAGTGCTATGGTTTTTCCAGTAGTCATGTATGGACGTGAGTGTTGGACTATAAAGAAAGCTGAGCACCAAAGAATTGATGGTTTTGAACTGTGGTGTTGGAGAAGACTCTTGAGATTCCCTTAGACTGCAAGGAGATCCATCCAGTCCATCCTAAAGGAAATCAGTCCTGAATATGGGAGGACTGATGCTGAAGCTGAAACTCCAATACTTTGGCCACCTTATGCAAAGAACTGACTCATTTGAAAAGACCCTGATGCTGGGAGAGATCGAAGGTGTGAAGAGAAGGGGACATAGGGGATGGATGGCATCGCAGACTCATTGGATGTGAGTTTGAGTAAAGTCCCGGAATTGGTGATGGATAGGTAGGCCTGGCCTCCTGCAGTCCATGGGATCCCAAAGTGCGGGACATGACTGAGCAACTGANTCGAAGGTGTGAGGAGAAGGGGACATAGGGGATGGATGGCATCGCAGACTCATTGGATATGAGTTTGAGTAAAGTCCCGGAACTGGTGATGGATAGGTAGGCCTGGCCTCCTGCAGTCCATGGGATCCCAAAGTGCGGGACATGACTGAGCAACTGAAGTGAACTGAACTGAACCTCACATAAATTTATTAAACTCCTTGACCCTCATCTGCTTGATATGTAAAAGGGAGAGTCAAAACTAACTAAATTTTGGTTGAGTCATTTGGAGGTCGTGCAATCTAAAAAACAAAAAAGATTAGCACTGATTAGATTACCTAGGATAGAGTAGTTCCATAAAACCATTTTGTCAATGAATTGTTGGACACATGTATTCACCTGGATGTTGTTGAGATATAAACGAGTATTTTTTGAAACATATAGTGAAATAAATTAGAAAGTATGTTTTTCATGGTATCAGTACTCATTCTGATACTATCAGTAAGGTGGACGCCTATCACCTCTCTGAACTTACCGTCTGTTTCTCCTGCTTTATTCCCTTTGCTGTAGCCCATACTTGTCTTTTTAATGCACTGGGAGTGTTCCAAGTAGACCACATATACGCCTGCCTCAGATATTTGAATTAAACTCTTTTTTTTTTTTAATTGATGTATTGTTGATTTACAATAATTCAACTTTTCCTTTTATTTAAAGCAAGATCCACAAACTTTTCTGTAAGGTATAAATAGTAATCTTTTTTTTTTTTTTTCCTGTGTTTGCAGTCATTACGGTCTTTGTAGCAACTCTGCTCCTAAAAGCAGTCATAGGAAATATGTTACAATAGATGCAACTGTTTTCCAACGAAACTTCATTTACAGAATAGGCTGGAGTAGAAGGAGTAGCAGGCAGAAGGTTAGGTGCTGTATAAGGTCTGTAGGCCTTGGTTTGTTGTTCCTTGGCTTAGACTACTTTCCTTTCTGCATGACTTGCTCTCTCCCTTTCTTTAAGTTTTTGTTCAAATTCCACCTTTTCAAGTCTATCCAGAGAAATCCACTTACAACTGAAAATGACTCCACTCCTCACTGGGCTTCCCATGTGGCTCAGTGATAAAGAACCAGCCTGCTAAGGCACAAGACACAGGTGACACAGGTTCAACCTCTGGATCAGGAAGATCCCTTGCAAAAGGGTATAGCAACCCACTCAGTATTTTTGTCTGAACAATCCCATGAACAGAGAAGCCTGGCGGCTACAGTCCATGGGGTTGCAAAGACTTGGGCACAACTGAAGCTATTAAGCACGCATGCACCACCACTCACTAACACAAACTTTTCCCCTTCCTTAATTAAATTTTCTTCAAAGCAATTATCATCTTCTAAAAGATTTTACTGGGTTTTCTTTTAAATTATCTGCATCTTATTAGAATATTCCATAAGGTCCAGAATTTTCAATCTTATTTTTCTTTCTCTTTCTATTCAATGTTGTATCGCCAGTGTCAAGTACAGTACCGGACTCATAGTAGAGGTTCAATAAATATTCATCCTAATTTTTGGAATCTGATGTGAGGTCGGTTAACACTATATAAAGAATATCTTGAAAGAAGAAAGAGGGGAGAGAGAGGAGAGGAGTAGTGATTTGTATTTAAGACTGCTGGGGCAGTGGCAGTGGAATTGCTAACATGCTCTAGCACTTGCTTTTGCTGCCAGGTTCAATGATGCATGCTATTGCACTCTAACCTGAATTTTCTTATCTGTTAAATGATGACACCCATTGAATGCCTTCAATTATTCGGTAACAAATAAATAGTGCTAACTTTCTTCCTTGATGATATTTCAAATATTTCCTCAGGATATTATTGGGAATCCACTAAGAAAGCAGTGCCTTTTCAAAGAACGCTACAAGATGCCAAAAGTTGGGAAATAAAAAATAAGAGGAGACTTTTCTGGAAAACATCATTGATGTAAGGGTAAGGGTTATGGTGGCATGTTCTTTTACTCTTTTCTTCTGATAATGATATTCCTTTACATTCCATGGTTATTGGTATGGGTTGTTATAGAGGAGAAGGCGATGGCACCCCACTCCAGTACTCTTGCTTGGAAAATCCCATGGACAGAGCAGCCTGGTAGGCTGTGGTCTGTGGGGTCGCAAAGAGTTGGACACGACTGAGCAACTTCCCTTTCACTTTTCACCTTCATGCATTGGAGCAGGAAATAGCAACCCACTCCAGTGTTCTTGCCTGGAGAATTCCAGGGATGGGGGAGCCTGGTGGGCTGCCATTTATGGGGTCACACAGAGTCGGACATGACTGAAGTGACTTAGCAGCAGCAGCAGCAGAGTGGGAAAAAAATCTGGATTTGAGTGATATGGAGTAACATTTGAAAGTTTTCTTTCTCTTATTTAGAAAGCCTGTTTTGAAGTGGATTGGCATCATCAAACAAATAAAATGTCTGAAAATTCTTGTGTCTGATGTACCAGCATGAGATTCTCAACCTTGCTAGAATCTTGGGGAGGTGAGGGGATGTAGAGGACTGTGATTCTAGAACACAGCAAACGAAATTCATTTGTAGACATTTGGGGTGATCCCTCGTCTCCTTTTCTTAATAAACTGCTTGACAAATAGAGTTCTCAGAGTCATGAAAATAAACTCACACTAATTATGATTATTTTACAGTCAAAGTAGAAAATTCCCTATAGATAATAAACTTCTGCTTTGTTTTATGAAGAAATAACAAAACTGTGACATGTAATTTTAAAAATTATTATTTGAGCCAAAACTCATACATACTGTGTTATTTGTTAAAGTCTAAATATAGTGTTATTATTTAAAATAAATAATTGAATTAAAAATAAACGATATTAATTGCAGCAGTGAAGATGAAAATAATGAAACTGAGAAAAATTTCTTATTTGAGATATTATTTAGTTTTATTATTTAAAAATGGAGAGTTAAAAGTAAATAGGGTTACATGACCTCAAATATTCATTCCTGTTGTATTCTACAAACCTTTAATTGCATAACTATAACTTTTCAATAAAGTATTTATTTAACTAAAATGTAACATTGGCCATTCCTACTTTTTCACATAACTCTATTTTAATGAATAAAACTAAACTTTAAAAATTCACTGAATGAACACAGAACAAATTAACATTCCAGATAAACAACTGTTAATGAGAGCTATAATGTACTGCACAAAACAGAAATTGTGTATCAAAGGGGTAGACAGTAAACATAGTTCAGAACCGACATCAACTGAAAGATGTACTGGCAGTGTCCATAAAAATTAACACAACTGAACTGAGTATTAGGATTTATCCAGAAATCTAAAGTCCAAATACCTAGAAAACAGTTAAGACTTTCCTTATTCATTCATATGTTTAGTATCAGCAGTCTTGCATTTTATATATTCTTACTAGAAGGATATGTCAAATGTCATTCACATGGTTTAATTTAAAACTTTGACAAATAAAGGAATATTAAAATTCCTTTCCTATCAAGGTCTTGTTTTTGGCTGTCTACTACAGATACTGTTTAAGTTTAATTAAAATTGATATGCCATAGCTCTTTTAGTAGTATGCAAACACACACACTACAAGGGCTCACCTTGTAGCTCAGTTGGTAAAACAATTGCCTGCAATTCAGGAGACCTAGGTTTGATCCCTGGGTCGGGAAGATTCCCTGGAATCATTGCATTATATCACCAAACACATGTTCTGACATAAGACTTCAAGAGTTTTACCATTCATACTGGTTCATCTGAAGGACAGAGGTATAATCTACTTCTTTCTAAGAATGATAATAATCTAACATTTTTATGAAGACAGATTGTAATTGAATTAAATTAAAATTTTAATTGAAAAGGATTTTTATATTGTCACATCAAGAATCCATTCAATTTAGGGTAGTACCA
Organism: Oreotragus oreotragus; assembly: GCA_006410675.1. NCBI lineage: Eukaryota > Metazoa > Chordata > Mammalia > Artiodactyla > Bovidae > Oreotragus > Oreotragus oreotragus. Next base: position 588,606 of record SJYX01016586.1, on the reverse strand, counting down.
GATTTGTCATTTTCCTTATTTATTTTGAGGATGTGCCTTTTTCTTAAGGATACTTCTCAACTCCATGATAATAATGTAATATTTTAATCTCACTGACACTGGTAAATATTATGATTAGCTTTAGATATATCTTTAGTTCTGCAGTTACAGTATATATTTACCAAACAGCAAACCAATTTCATTTACTGGAATTAAACTTCAGTCATGATTATGAATCTATTTAAAGGAAGAGAGGACTGTTTAAGTGGCCATGCAGAGAAGATTTAAGTGAAAAATGTATACATTTGCAATGACTCATTGACCTTTTCCAATAAATTCAACTTAATTTTAAACACTACTTTTAATGTATCACAGAAAATATGAAATGCAAAGAACTATGATAAAACATGTCTGGATTTTGAATATGCAGTTTATCTGTTATGGTAAAAGAACCCTACTTCAGTAGAAAAAAAAATGATTTGCAAGTTTCTCTTATAATTGTGAATACTGTCATTAATAATCTGTTAGAATATACACAATGCCCCTTTCTTTTATGTTAAATGGCTGGCAAGTGTTTTGCAAAATTTTAGATGAAGAAGGCAATAGCACCCCACTCCGGTACTCTTGCCTGGAAAATCCCATGGGCAGAGGAGCCTGGGGGGCTGCAGTTCATGGGGTCGCTAAGAGTTGGACATGACTGAGTGACTTCACTTTCATTTTTCACTTTCACGCATTGGAGAAGGAAATGGCAACCCGCTCCAGTGTTCTTGCCTAGAGAATCCCAGGGATGGGGGAGCCTGGTGGGCTGCCATCTATGGAGTCACACAGAGTTGGACATGACTGAAGTGACTTAGCAGCAGCAGCTGTAGAAAAAATGAAATCCTGTGGAATAGACCTGGAGAACCAAATAAAGAAAATGGAAGATAATAAATTTAAAACTAAATATGAACAATTCAGTTACCTTATGTGTGGCCTTTTTGTCAAAGGTTTAACTTAACAAAAGATTGTTCTATACATCTGTGTCTCTTTGGCTGTCTCGCATACAGGGTTATCGTTACCATCTTTCTAAATTTCATATATATGCATTAGTATACTGTATTGGTGTTTTTCTCTCTGGTTTACTTCACTGTATAATCAGCTCCAGTTTCATCCACCTCATTAGAACTAATTCAAATGTATCCTTTTTAATGGCTGAGTAATACTCCATTGTGTATATGTACCACTGCTTTCTTATCCATTCATCTGCTGATGGACATCTAGGTTGTTTCCATGTCCTGGGTATTATAAACAGTGCTGCGATGAACATTGGGGTACACAAAAAATTGTAAATAGAACTGCCTTATGACCCAGCAATCCTACTGATGGGCATACACACCGAAGAAACCAGAATTGAAAGAAACACATGTACTGTGAATCATTTTTATGTCAATAAACTTTTTAAAAAATTAAAAGATGCACCCACATAAAAATATAATTTAGCAAAAATGACACAAAATGAAATAGAGAATATTCATAGTATAATATTTATTAAATGCATTGAATATTTATTTAAAAACTTTCCATCAAATAAAACTCTAGATACAGAATCTCTTCATTGGTAAATTCTATTTAATACTTAAGACAGAAATAACTACTTAATGGGGAAAGAACTATGTTTTCAATAAATAGTGCTGGAATAAGTAGGTATTAACATATGAAAAAAATAGCCCCATATCACAGTATACACAAAAATTACATTTAGATGGATCATAAACCTCAACATAAAATTTTAAACTATAGAGTTTTTGGAGGAAAAGTACATAATACTCTAAAATTTTGTCTTTATATTTGAAAAAGTATTTTCCAAGACAGTATATATTTGAAATTTCTTTTTAAAATAAAATCTGAGAAATTTTGCCTCTTAATTGATGTCTTTATACCACTTTGATTTAATGTGGTCATTGATACTTATGTTAGCATTTCTGCTGGCTCCATGGGTTTTTTAATTCATCTTTCTGCCATTTTGAAATAACTAAATAAAATTTTAATTTCATTCTTCTAAATAAAGGTCTATTGAGCTATAATCTTTAACAAGATTCATCTTTAAAAATTATACAGTTCCAAATAATAGGTTTTTTGTTTATTTTTAAACAGCTTTATTGAGGTATAGTTCACTGATGTGAACGCCTATGTCTACTCCCGCAGTTTCTCCATTTAACTTGTACAACTCAATGTTTTTCATATTGTGTAATTAAATTTCTTTTTTACAACTTTGCAAAAAAAATTATACAGTTCAACAAAGTTTGACAAATGTATACATTCTTGTAACCGTCAACTTGATCAAGATAAATAAATTTTCAATAGTTCCCCAAAGTTTTTTCAAAAATTGAGTTAATGTTCCTTTTCTTAATAAGTTGTAAAAATGATATAATCTAAGTACATACTTTTACCACATGTATGTTTTACAAATATTTTCTTTCAGGTCTATGGTTTGCCTAAGCTGCTTTTCTTTTTTAACTTTTTTACTTTATCTATGGCCTTACAGAAAAATAGGGAAGATGGTAGAAAGAGTTCCTATATACCCTACATCCAGTTTCTCCTGTTAGTAATATCTTACATCAGTATGATACATATTCCAATTAATAAACACATGTTGAGAAGTTATAACTTTAATCTTTATTTTATTTAGATTTCCTTAGCTTTACCTGGCATCCATTTTCTACTCAAGAATTCCATCCAACATGTGTGTGTGTGTGTGTGTGTGTGTTAGTCACTTCAGTCATGTCTGACTCTTTGCAGTCCCGTGGACTGTAGCCCACCAGGCTCCTCTGTCCATGGAACTCTCCAGTCAAGAATACTGGAGTGGGTTGCAATTTCCACCTCCAAGGGATCTTCCTGATCCTGGGATCAGATTCTTTACCATCTGAGCCATCAGGATACTATGTTATATTGAAGTGAGGCGCTTCCTTCGGCGCCTCTTGGCTCTGAAAGTTACTCAGATTTTCCTTGTTTTTATTGCTCTTACCATTTTTGAGAAGTTGTGATTAGGTATTCTGAAGAATGTTTCTAAATCTGGATATGCATGATATGTTTTTTCTTGATTAGATCTAGATTATTGGTTTTGGGGAGAGATACTACAGAGGAGAATATTCTCATCATCTCATCTCAAGGTTACATACTAATAACATTACATATCACTGTTGATTTACTTTGATTTTCTGGCTGAGATAGTGGTTTCCAGGTTTTTCCACTAAAGTTAATTTTTTCTTGATTAGATCTAGATTATTGGTTTTGGGGAGAGATACTACAGAGGAGAATATTCTCATCATCTCATCTCAAGGTTACATACTAATAACATTACATATCACTGTTGATTTACTTTGATTTTCTGGCTGAGATAGTGGTTTCCAGGTTTTTCCACTAAAGTTACTCTTTTTTTTTTTTTTTCCCTCAGTTTCTATATAGGATGCTTTAGAAGCAACTCCATGTGTATTCCACACATAAGGAGTGGGCATTAGGCTTACCTCCCTAACGGTTAGTTTATTTGGCATTCTTATGTACTGGAGATTTATCTATCTTCTCCCATTTATGTGTGAATTCAGTCACTTATTTATATCAGTATGGACATATAAATATCTATTTTATATTTTGGGTATAATTCAAAACTATTATTGTATTTTATATGGCTCAAAATGTTTCAGTCTTCATCAGTTAGAGCTCTTTAACTTGTTCAGACAGTTTCCTGTATCTTTTTGTCATAGCCACATCATTCCTTTTCACAGCACTTTCCCACTTTCTGATGCTACTCATTTTGTCTATTTCCCTGACCAAGTGTTACAATTAGCCATTTCTCCAAGGAACTTTGCTTCTTTTTACTAGAAAATGGTATTACATCAACATCTGAATACTAGATATGCTTGTTGCTACTGGGGAGTCATTACTTCTGGGTAAGAAAGCTAAATATTTAGGAATGTTATTTGAATTATTATGTATTTAATAAATTTGATATTCTCTTAAAATTAAATCTCAGTGGTAACTTTATTTTAGGGTTAAGTTTTCTTAGTACAAAATTTGAGAACTGCTGGACACATTTATTTTCAGGTTAGAATATTTGCTATTTATATATTTCCTTCCATTATATGCTAATCTTTATTTTGTTACCTGATTTTTGCTTTGTGGTGCATCGTTCACCTATGAGGTTTGGTCTTTAGGATTAAGTTTCCTTAGCCCAAATTCTAGCACTTAATGATATGTTGACTAAAACTGTTTCTTAATTATTTGTTTTTATAGGTAAACTGCACCAAATAGATTGTAAGTACCATGAAGACGCACCAGTACATTCAACACTGAACTTGTAGAGCAAGTTCCTATTGAGTACTTCTCTCTCTCTTCAGCAAATAAGAATCCATCTAAAGTCATAGATAGATGACATATAGGTACAACTACTGGCATAGATGTAGATATAGGTATAGATATAGCCATGTGAAAGCCAGCAATAGTTTGGGTATCATATTTAGAAACATACAAGTTATTCTGAATCTCTATGCTTGGAATTGAACTTGAGTTTTAGTAGCATTTCAATGAATACTTGTTGAACAAATAAATTATCTCTTTTTGGGACACAAGCGTGATCACCCACATTTGACAAGTAGCTTCCAGCTGTAATCTACTGTAACCAGGCCCTTGGCATGTTGTCATTCTGATTGATGCTGACACATAAAACCATGTTCACATTTCTTGTACTGAGGTTCAGTAGTTGTGTTTTCTGGCAAAATTTTGCTCATGGCCCTTGGAAAGGAGTTGACATTGATTAAGTATCCTACTCAAATTTAAGTCTGCTAAACAAAGAGAAACTTTCTCCAGGCTGTAGGCAACACAGACAATTCTGACAAACATAACAGCCTCATAGGTACCCAAAAAAATATCATCTTGAACCTACTGCTTACATGACTCACTTCATGAACCCAATCTGCGACAAACTCAGTGTGCCATCTTTAAAGCCTATGCCAACATTTCAGCCTTCCTATTACAGCATTTCATTCCTTCATATACAGTAAACTACAACTACAATTCAAAAGCTTATACCACATTTTTCACAATTTTTATCCCTAAACAGAAATGTTCCAACATCTTTAACTAGTCTTTCTATTGGAACAGATAGCCAGAGTCAAAGTAAATACTTAAAAGTAAAATTGGAGGGTTTGTGTCAGGTTTGGTTTTCATATTACATAAAAATAATTATACACATTAGACTTTCTTCAAGAATCATTTTCTGAACTGGATGGGTAATTCAAGACTTCCAAACAGAATGCCAAAGCCTTTGACTGTGTAGATCACAATAAAAGGTGGAAAATTCTGAAAGAGATGGGCATACCAGACCACCTAACCTGCCTCTTGAGAAATCTATATGCAGGCCAGGAAGCAACAGTTAGAACTGGACATGGAACAACAGACTGGTTCCAAATAGGAAAAGGAGTATGTNTGAGAATCTGAGCCCTCTTTTTCTTAAAACATGACCACAAAACAATTAGATAGTCTTGATATCTAGAACTCACCTGTCACATTAACGGTAACTGAGTGGCTTTCAATGAATCCAGATGAAGAGTTCACAAAACAGCGGTATGACCCACTGTCACTACCAAGCACTTGATTAAAATGCAAAATAAAAACTGAAATAAGCTTCCTTTCTTCCCAACCCATAGACCCCTGAAGTCTGTCCCCAAGATGTAAACAATTGTCTCCTTCAAGCTTGCACCAGGTCACAGTAGGTCTATTAGCACAATATTTCATAGGGCATTCCAGTTCAAATGGGTCCCCTGATGATACAACATACATGGAATGTTTCTTAATGTAAAGTTGTATATCACATGACTTGTCTCCTGGAAGATAAAAGCAAAATTAAAATCAATTCTGTTTTGGAAGGACTAAATATTTGCCACCTCAACAGTTTCTGTGAAAGATTTATTAAGCATGATTTTACAATTTTCTTAGATAACATTTTACAGTATATTAACCCTTACTAGCAGAGTGTCTGCTGTGACACATAGTAGATACATAATAAATATTTGTTTAAAAAAATTAAACAATTTTCTCAATTGTTCAATAATTTCCTCAATTTCTAAAATGTTAACAGTTTATTATTATAAAATTATATTTTATTCTAATTAGGTTTATTTGATTATCATGTAGCTACTCCAATGTGAGAGTCACTCAGTAATGTCCAACTTTATGCAACCCCATGGACTATACAGTCCATGGAATTCTCTAGGCCAGAATACTGGAGTGGGTACCCTTTTCCTTCTCCAGAAGATCTTCCCAACCCAGGGATCAAACCCAGGTCTCCTGCATTGCAGGCAGATTCTTTACCAGCTGAGCCACAAGGGAAGCTACTCCAATAGTAGCAAATAATAATAACTTCTTGCTACTTACATTCCAGAGGCTGTTTTAAACATACTACATATTTTAGTCATTTAATCCTCACAACAAAATAATATGTTGTATTATTATGAATCTTGTTTTCTGCATAAGGAAACTGAAGTAATAAAGACTTTACCTAAAGTTATATTCTAATAATTAAAATAATCAAGATTTAAACTCATACTAGAGTCCATTACTCTATAATTCATTATCCACTACTCTGCTGTTGTTTCTTGAGTAGTAATTAGTAGTAATTAGTAATTTTCTATTACTAGCTCAGGTATAGTTCAATGACTGGGAGAGAAGAACTTTTTGTAGACAAATATTTCCCTATGATAGTTGGCATTACATTTTTTAAACTTGTGTTTCGATGGCTTTAATGACACCTACCTTGAAAATTTTCCATTGCTTTATCTTGTATTGCATGTACAAGATAAATGCAATACAAGATAAATTTCTGAAGATAGGATGTTTTGAAATAATTGAATTTTTTATGTTTTCCTAAGTGGGAGGAAGAGCAGTTATCCACCTCTTCTGGAATTTCTGCCTACTGACCTGACATACGGGAAATATATTTTCCATTGTTTTGGTGGGAAGAGCAAATTTTCCTGGAAACAGATTTTTCTATTATCTTTTCTGAGCCTTCTGTTAGTAATAGTCATTTGCACATAAAATCTGAAGCTAAGAAAAAAAAATGTTTTAATTCTCTATATTATTGAATAAGTTCTGTTACCCTTAACTTATCAGGAAAGGTTATACCTGGTTACCTCAGCATCTGAAATATAATTTATAGCCAAGATATGTGAAAAAGAAATTCTCTCCAAGCAAACAAAATAAATATTACAAGATTCAAAATTTATCTAATTTTTATTCACAATTCTTACAATTCCATTATTATTTCCTATTTAACCCAGAGCATAATTATGTTATATAATACAGATTAATAACTTATTTATAATGTGACATTGTGAAGTTGCTCAGTCGTGTCCAACTCTTTGTGACCCCATGGACCCCAAGGCAATGGCACCACCTCAGTGCTCCTGCCTGGAAAATCCCATGGATGGAGGAGCCTGGTGGGCTGCAGTCCATGGGGTCGCTGAGGGTTGGACACGACTGAGCAACTTCACTTTCACTTTTCACTTTCATGCATTGGAGAAGGAAATGGCAACCCACTCCAGTGTTATTGCCTGGAGAATCCCAGGGACAGGGGAGCCTGGTGGGCTGTCATCTATGGGGTCACACAGAGTCGGACACGACTGGAGCGACTTAGCAGCAGCGGCAGCAGCAGCAGCATCCATCTATTAATTGCCAGAGAATATCGTGTTTTTTGACTGTGTGGATCACAACAAACTGGAAAATCTTCAAAAAGATGGGAATACCAGACCACCTTGCCTGTCTTAGACATACAGATGATACTACTCTAATGCAGAAAGTGAAGAGGAACTAAAAAGCCTCTTGATAAGGGTGAAAAAGGAGAGTGAAAAAGTTGGCTTAAAACTCAGCATTAAAAAACTAAGATCATGGCATCTGGTCCCATCACTTTGTAGCAAGTAGATGGGGAAAAAGTGAAAGTCGTGACAGATTTTGCCTGCTCCCAAATCACTGCGGATGGCAACCTCAGCCACGAAATTAAAAGACACTTGCTCCTAGGAAGGAAAGCCATGACAAGCCTAGACAACCTATCAAAAAGTAGAGACTTCACTGTGCCAACAAAAGTTCATATAGTCAAAGCTATGGCTTTCCCAGTAGTCACGTATGGATGTGAGAGTTGGGTCATAAAGAAGGCTGAGCACTGAAGAACTGATGCTTTCAAATTGTGCTGGAGAAGACCCTTGGACTGCAAGGAGATCAAACCCATCAATCTTAAAGGAAATAAACCCTGAATATTCATTGGAAGGACTGATGCTGAAGCTGAAGCTCCAATACTTTGGCCATCCTGGGGCAGGGAAAGATTGAAGGCAAAAGGAAAAGAGGGCAGCAGAGGATGAGATGGTTGGATAGCATCACAGACTCAATGGACATGAATTTGAGCAAACTCTGGGAGGCAGTGAAGGACAGGGAAGCCTGGCATGCTGCAGTCCATGGGGTGGCAGAGAGTCGAGCACGACTTAGCTACTGAACAACAAACAGCATTGTNAAGAATTGATGCTTTTGAACTGTGGTGTTGGAGAAGACTCTTGAGAGTCCCTTGGACTGCAAGGAGATCCAACCAGTCCATTCTGAAGGAGATCAACCCTGGAAATTCTTTGGAAGGAATGATGCTAAAGCTGAAACTCCAGTACTCTGGCCACCTCATGTGAAGAGTTGACTCATTGGAAAAGACTTTGATGCTGGGAGGGATTGGGGCAAGAGAAGAAGGGGACGACAGAGGATGAGATGGCTGGATGGCATCACTGACTGAATGGACGTGAGTCTGAGTGAACTCCAGGAGGTGGTGATGGACAGGGAGGCCTGGCGTGCTGCGATTCATGGGGTCACAAAGAGTCGGACACGACTGAGCGACTGAACTGAACTGAACTGAAACAGAATTCTTCCCAGTCAGTAAGATGATACTCTCAGTAAAATGTACTTGATCTTTTTCTTTGGAATCTGAAGTTTCCAATGTAAAAAGCAACAAACAAAATATAATGCTGGTCTGGCTTGGATGGTCTCAAAATAGTTGCTACTTCATGATGGTCTCCCTCTACTCTCATACACAAATTTCATCTCAGTAGAAAATTCTAGGGTGCTAATTGCATGAAACACACAACTGCTCAGATTCCGTCCTGTGGACCCCTTCAAGATTGTGGCCCAGGAACTTGGAGCCCAAGGCTATCTATCTAGTATTTACTTTTCTTTATATTTTGGGAGCATTTGAAAAATAGGAATATTTGTATTTAAATATTTTATTTGGATTATGGGAGAACTTCTCTCATTGTTACTTTTCCATTAAAATTAAAATAAATTATTAAGGCTTTGAGGACCACAAAGTCCTCCATAATCTAGCACATATGTAGCATTTCAAACTCATTTTCTAATAGTGTCCACGTTCTTCACTACTTTCTCTCTACTCTGTTTTCCTTACTGTTTATGGAATATACTAAGCACATACCATTATCGGAACTTTTGTACTCACATTTTCCTCTGTCTGAAATGTTTTTTCCTCAAATAGCCACAAACATACATTAGTAGTATCTCATATCATTTCAAGTGGTACTCCAATATTACTACCACTATAAGGACTTTTTTAACAATCCCATATAAACTAGCATCTTTAATCACGATTAGTCCATTTCCATGTTCAATTTTATTCAAAACATTATAATCAGAGATTTATATTTATTTATAGTCAAATTATTACCTGTTTCCTCACTCTAGATTGTACATTTTAAGAAAGCAAGAAGACTGGCTGCTTGATTCACTTGAATTATTGTATGCAGTTAACCAAGTACCAATAAATCTATGCCAGAGTTACAATTATCACCTTAACCTATGAGAATTGCTCTATTGCAAATACATTGCACTACTCCAAATGGAACTCTTTTGAGTCATGTCGTGCACAAGCTACTTTCTATATATGTTGACATTAACTGCATCCCTGGAATCTATAAAAGTGACTAGCATAAAGAAAGCCCCATAAATATTTTTGGACTATTATTTTATAAAAGCAAAAGGGCTTCATTGAAATATGTGGTCCCAGTGCTATGTAAGACTCTTCAGTCATCTTGTTCACTCTAGCCGGTGTTAGCTACTCTTGCAGCATGTAGCTGTGTTACAACGTTTCAGTTTTAAGGCCTGAAGACACCTTTGCATTAGTTAGGGTATGCTAAGCCTCTCTAAGAAGCAAACCAAAGATAAATAAAGCTCAAAGACAATAGTTTTTTTTTTTTTTTTGCTCACTTATGAGTCTAAGGCAGATGTCCTTGGTTGGTGGATGGCTTTCTCCACATAGTTATTAAAAATGCAGGCTTTTTCTGTTTTGTGTCATTTGTACCCTCAGAATGTTATTGTCATTTTATTCAGATGTTGGAAGGGAAAGAGAGTATAGAGGATGTATAGCAGTTATTAAATAATCTTTTACAAGAAATAGCACAAAAATTTCACTCATTTCTCAATTGCAAAAAGATTCACAAAATCATAACAAAGTACAAAGAGGACTAGGAAATCTAGTACCTAGTTCTGCAGGTGCATTCTAGCCATACCTGAATATTACAAATGAGAGAATAAGATTTTAGTAAAACCCAGCTCATGAGATATCTGCACACACTTATTTCCACAGATGGAATACATTCATGCCACACCCTCTGGAAGGTGAGAGAAGGACAAGGAGATATGGGACCCAGGATTTCAATCATCCAATCTATATATGCTACATTCCAGGATCTTCACTGGATATATTTCAGGTTTAGAAATAATGTTTTGAATTTGGATATTCTGTACCTGCTTTTGATAAACCTTGACTCATATTGGGTAAGTTCAGTTAGATTTACATCCATCAGCAAGGACTACACAGAGGGCCAAGCCTAACTGCCCGGCAGCCAGAAAAGGAAATCCTTAAGTGAGGAGCTATTTCCTAGTTATGCATATTCTGTAGAAGATGATGGCCTAGCTATAGAGCATACCATAGAAGAAATGCTTGACTTAAATGTACTCAAAGGGTATGCTTTGTCATTTCTGCTATGCCCAAGTAGTAATGCCCAGGTAATTGGCTTCTGGTGGAAACTACAAACAGTATGAGATCCTCTACCATATTTCTTTTAACAAAATGAACAGATTAGAAAAATGAATATTCTTAAAGAACCTAACAATGCTACTTTTTTTATATACAGTGCTAGTTTTTTGTTTTTTAATTCCTCAAACAGCTCAGTCAGCTCATCCTGTTGCTTCTTTCTCATTTAAAGATGGCATTTTTATGTGTCATTTGTTACAGCTTCCCAGGCAGCGTAGTGGTAAAGAATCCACTTGCCAATGCAGGAGATGCAAGAGACGCAGGTTTGATCCCTGGGTTGGAAATATACCCTAGAGGAGGAAATGGCAACCCACTCCAGTATTCTTGCCTGGAAAATCCCACTGAAAGAGCAGATGGGCAGGCTATCATCCATGCGGTTGCAAAGTGTAGGACATGACTAAGCACTGCATGTCATTTGTTCAGTCAGTTCAGTTCAGCTCAGTTGCTCAGTCGTGTCCAACTCTTTGAGACCCCAAAATCGCAGCACGCCAGGCCTCCCTGTCCATCACCAATTCCCAAACCTCACTCAAACTCACATCCATCGAGTCAGTGATGCCATCCAGCCATCTCATCCTGTGTCATCCTCTTCTCCTCCTGCCCCCAATCCCTCCCAGCATCAGAGTCTTTTCCAATGAGTCAACTCTTCACATGAGGTGGCCAAAATACTGGAGTTTCAGCTTTAGCATCATTCCTTCTAAAGAATGATGCTGACCCAGGGCTGATCTCCTTTAGAATGGACTGGTTGGATCTCCTTGCAGTCCAAGGGACTCTCAAGAGTCTTCTCCAACACCACAGTTCAAAAGCATCAATTCTTCAGTGCTCAGCTTTCTTCACAGTCCAACTCTCACATCCATACATGACCACTGGAAAAACCATACCCTTGACTAGATGGACCTTTGTTGGCGAAGTAATGTCTCTGCTTTTCAGTGTGCTGTCTAGGTTGGTCACAACTTTTCTTCCAAGAAGTAAGCATCTTTTAATTTCATGGCTGCAGTCACCATCTGCAGTGATTTTGGAGCCCCCCAAAATAAAATCTGACACTGTTTCCACTGTTTCCCCATCTAATTCCCATGAAATGTCATTTGTTAGATGGTATCAAAAGCACACTTCAGTTTGAAATACAAGTCTTCTAAAATGCAAGTGACAATAATCCTTAATTATTTATCTTTAGTACTCTTGCCGGGAGAATCCCATGGATGGAGGAGCCTGATAGGCTACAGTCCATGGGGTCGCAAAGAGTCGGACACGACTGAGCAACTTCAGTTTCAGTTTCATATGAGATTTGAGATAACAGAGATTCTATTGTTATTATTTGTTTGTAGTTCTTGGTTTCTGTGGTCATGTTGCCATTGTTTGGCAATACCTGAGTAGTCTAAATGCAAGTCATTTTCATTCTGGCTGGATTGACCAGTCAATCTCAGAATGCCATGTGTTATAATAACTTCTTCATATCATAAAACTACTTCACTGTCTATGACTTCTGCTAATATTATACTATAAGGAAATTAAATATAAAACAGGTGCTGGTTGTCACCATCAGATCTTTATCAAGAAACAACATAACCTGTTTGCATCACATGAAGACATACTGCATATATGGTGGCTGCTTGAAGACATCTTCACTATGTTAATTATGTGGGATTATGGATGTGTTAAATTATCTTTATTTTAGTAACTATTTTACAGCATTTATGTATACCTAATCATGTTATACATTTCAAATGTATAGAATTATATTTGTCAGTTATTCCTTGATAAAGTTAAAACACACAAAAAAAGCAGCATGTTTCAAGATACTCCTTTTCTAGAATACCTGTAACCTGATTCTCTCCTTGGCTGCAGGATTGACTCAATAACTCATTTCTAACAAGTAGAATGAGGTGCAAATAACAGTGAGTGATTTAAGAGATAGAAACTAGGTTATAAAATATTTCCACAGTCTCTTTGTTTTGCTTAGAGGCTCTGGGGAAAGTTAGGTACCCTTTCCTAAATAGAGGCCCATGTGGTGAGGAATGAAAGCCTTCAGCCAACAAACCTTTAGAAGAGCCATTTTGGAATAACATCATTCAGTCACAGATTAGCCTTCTTATTAACAATGCCTCTGCTAACATGCTGACTGTATCCATATGTAAAATTCACTTGTGTAAACTATTCCTGAATTCTTAATGCACAGGAACTGTAAGAAACCCTTATACTTGTTTTTCAGGGTAGTTCAGTTTAGTCGCCCAGTCGTGTCCGACTCTTTGTGACCCCATGAATCACAGCACGCCAGGCCTCCCTGTCCATCACCAACTTCCAGAGTTTAGTTGTTTTTAGCCACTCACTTTTAGGGGTACTGTCAAGACTTGCTAAGGTATTCCCTACCATTTCTGCCACTGTATCCACTTTATTTGGTCAAGTGGCCTGCAGGAACCTTAAATGTCATCAAGCATATGCCCTAGAATGCATCCAGTGTCCAAAGCAAATGTAAGTCCCTAATGAGACTGCTTCAACAGCACCTGTGATAAAAATATCCTCTGCTTCCCAATGCCTTATGTAACTCTTTGATGAGATGCTTCTCCCTTGCCTGCCCCCACAACCCATGGCATTTACCAAAGGCCTGCTTTTTTGGTTCGAATTCACCAATATGGCCTCAGTCTGAGAACTCCAAAGCACTTTATTCATAAAACCTAATAAAGACATGTCCCCAAGATCCTTTCTCTTTCTCTTTGCTTGCAGGCTGCCTTAACCTCCCCATGGGGTCCCATGAGGTGTGGCAGGTATTCCTTCTAGAAATTGCTGATAATAAACTTCTCTGTTTCACTTGCTTTTGAGGTCTTTCGCAGAACCATGGCTCACCATCCACATCCTATGCTTAGCAAGTGTTAATTTGACAAGTAATTTGCTATGCAGTGATAGGTGACTAATATGCATTTCATTCCATATGTAGTATTCTCAGCTAGCCTCTGAGGTTGAACCAGAAGTGGTATTAGCAAGTTTGATTATGTCCAGCCTGCTTAACATATTTTTATCTCATGTATCATGCCAGTGGAAGAATGCTCTTATGAAGTCCCCTGTGATCAACTGCAATTCCTAAGTTTCATTCTATTTTACATGTAACAAGCAGACCAGTCTATTATACTAAGTGTCACAGGGTATCAAATCCTCCAGTGAACAGTTCTTAATCATTAGCATTAATTCCAATTAATCCCCAAATAAGTCTAAACTGCCTCAAATCCTGTTCTTTGTAAATCATAAGATTCTCATTTATTCTATTAATTTTGGATGCAATATAAATGCAGTTTTTTCCTTTCTCATCACTTATCAAATCAAAACTAAAAGTACATGTGTTCTGTGTCAGCCATCATCTCTCAAAGCAAAATTTATTTATTCCTTAAAACATTTCTTAAAGCAGCAAATGATTCCATTACCAATCAGTGGTTTAAGATTGGATGCTTGTTGCAATATCATATCATCATTGTACATAAATCTCTTGTCTCAACATGGGGAAAACTGTTTCTCACCTACAGGCATTTGAAGGTGTGCACATGACCTCACATCTTCTTTCATGACCTAGAGCTTAACATCTACTACAGAATGATTCCCTTCCCAGAAAAAACAACAAGTCTATCTCCTTACTTACAAATTTTTTTGGACATTTTTCCTGTTCACTCCATCTTTGAATTGAATTATCAAGTCTAAATCATGTAGATTGGAACCAGTTTCAAAAAGGAAAAGGATTATGTCAAGGCTGTATATTGTCACCGTGCTTGTTTAACTCCTATGCAGAGTATATGTCATGAGAAATGCTAGGCTGGATGAAGCACAGGCTAGAATCAAGATCGCTGGGAGAAATATCAATAACCTCATATATGCAGATGACACCACCCTTATGGCAGAAATCAAAGAACTAAAGTGCCTCTTGATGAAAGTGAAAGAGGAAAGTGAAAATGTTGGCTTAAAGCTCAACATTCAGAAAACTAAGATCATGTCATCTGGTCCCATCACTTCATTGCAAATAGAATGGGAAACAGTGGAAACAGTGCCAGACTTTATTTTTGGAGGCTCTAAAATCGCTGCAGATGGTGACTGCAGCCATGAAATAAAAAGATACTTACTCCTTGGAAAAAAAGTTATGACCAACCTAGATAACATATTAAAAAGCAGAGATATTTCTTTGCCAACAAAGGTCCATCTAGTCAAGGGTGTGGTTTTTCCAGTAGTCATGTATGGATTTGAGATTTAGACTATAAATAAAGCTGAGCACCAAAGAATTGATACTTTTGAACTGTGGTGCTGGAGAAAACTCTTGAGAGTCCTGTGGACTGCAAGAAGATCCAACCAGTCCATCTTCAAGGATATCAGACCTGAGTGTTCATTGGAAGGACTGATGTTGAAGCTGAAACTCCAATACTTAGGCTACCTGATACAAAAAGCTGACTCATTTGAAAAGACTCTGATGCTGGGAAAGATTGAATGTGGGAAGAGAAGGGAACAACAGAGGATGAGATGGTTGGATGGCATCACCAACTCAATGGATATGCGTTTGAGTAAATTCCAAGTTGGTGAAGGACAGGGAGGCCCGGCATGCTGCAGTCTATGGACTCGCAAAGAGTCGAACTCAACTGAGTGACTGACCTGAACTGAATCATGTAGAGTTAACCAGCTTTAACTTATGTGAGATAAATACTATAATAGAAAGATATGTCCCATGCTTTGAACTATTGCAACAGATACAAATGAGGGTGCATTACATATCAACAGATGGTTCACAAATTTTTAAAACAAATCTAAAATTGAAAATAAGGAAAATATACAACTACATGTTTTCTCAATTCTAATCTGGGGAATTATCAATCCCAAGTATTTTTATTCACTTTTTTAAAATCGAAGCATAGTTCATTTATGCTGTTAAGTTTCAGGTATACGGCAAAGTGATTCAGTTATATGTACATATATATCTATTATTTTCAGATTTCCCTGTTATAGGTTATTACAAAATATAAAAATATAAAGTAGGTACTTGCTGCTTCTAAGTCACTTCAGTCGTGTCTGACTCTGTGTGACCCCATAGACGGCAGCCCACCAGGCTCCCCCATCCCTGGGATTCTCCAGGCAATAATACTGGAGTGGGTTGCCATTTCCTTCTCCAATGCATGAAAGAGAAAAGTGAAAGTGAAGCCGCTCAGTCTGTCNTCGTGTCCGACTCTGTGTGACCCCATAGACGGCAGCCCTCCAGGCTCCCCCATCCCTGGGATTCTCCAGGCAAGAATACTGGAGTGGGTTGCCATTTCCTTCTCCAATGCATGAAAGAGAAAAGTGAAAGTGAAGCCGCTCAGTCTGTCTGACTGTTAGCGACCCCATGGACTGCAGACTGCAGCCCACCAGACTATTCCGTCCATTGGATTTTCCAGGCAAGAGTACTGGGGTGGGGTGACATTGCCTTCTCCGAATGTAGGTCCTTACTGGTTATCTATTTTATTATAGTGTGTGTATGTTACTCTATTTTATATAGTGTGTATATGTTACTCCCAACTTTCTAATTTATCCCTCTTCCCCTTTTCTCCTTTGGTAACTGAAAGTTTGTTTTGTATGTCTGTGGGTCTACTTTTGCTTTGTAAATAAGTTAATTTGTATCATTTTTATAGATTTTAAATATAAGCAGTATTGTATGATATTTATGTTTCTCTGTTTGGTTTACTTCAGTTAGTAGGATAATCTTTAGGTTTATCCATGTTGCTGCAAACAGCATTGTTACATTACTTTTTTATGACTAAGTAACATTCCACTCTATATATTTATATATACATACACACACACACATATCTGTATATATACTGCATTTTCTATATCCATTCATCGGCTGATGGATGTTTAGGTTGCTTCTTTGTCTTGGCTATTATAAACATGGCTACTA
>SJYX01016586.1:527182-561428 GCA_006410675.1 Oreotragus oreotragus | reverse complement strand
AGTCAATGGCTTTTGCATAGTCAATAAAGCAGAAATAGATGTTTTTCTGGAACTCTCTTGCTTTTTCCATGATCCAGCGGATGTTGGCAATTTGATCTCTGGTTCCTCTGCCTTTTCTAAAACAAGCTTGAACATCTGGAAGTTCATGGTTCACGTATTGCTGAAGCCTGGCTTGGAGAATTTTGAGTATTACTTTACTAGCATGTGAGACAAGTGAAACTGTGCGGTAGTTTGAGCATTCTTCGGCATTACCTTTCTTTAGGATTGAAATGAAAACAGACCTTTTCCAATCCTGTGGCCACTGCTGAGTTTTCCAATTTTGCTGGCATATTGAGTGCAGCATTTTCACAGCATCATCTTTCAGGATTTGAAATAGCTCAACTGGAATTCCATCTCTTCCACTAGCTTTGTTCATAGTGATGCTTCCTAAGGCCCAGTTGACTTCACATTCCAGGATGCCTGGCTCTAGATGAGTGATCACACCATTGTGATTATTTTGGTCATGAAGATCTTTTTTGTACAGTTCTTTTGTGTATTCTTGCCAATATGGTGTAAGCATCATATTGCGCTTACATAATTTCAAAAACAAGGAAACCTACTTGAGAAATCAACTTATATTATTCATTTTTTGTATTTAAGGGTATTGAACAAATAATGTAGAGTTTAAGAAAGCACATGCCTCTCAAGGATCTTCAGAAGTTAAATAATTTTAATTTAACTGTATTCTTAAGAAATTTTAAAGTTTTTGACAAAGTTTATAGTTGAACCAAATGATTTATCCACTATCAAAAATAGTTTTAAATCTTTAGCTTAGAAATCCATGAAACCTTACTAGGAAATATCTAACTTTTTTACTGGAGGGATGACCAGAGATATAAGGAAGCAATTCAAGCTGGAATATCTTTCCATTTGAATTTTTTTTTCAATCTGACTCTCAACACTATTTTTATGTAAGTCCTTCAATATTTTTTACAGTTTAGTATTCATTTTATATTGGAATATATTTAATTTACAATTCTTTGTTAGCTTCAGGTGTACAGCAAAGTGACTTAGTTATATAACATGTATCCATTCCCTTTTCAGGTTCTTTTATCATATAGTTTATTACAAAATATTGAGTAGATGTCCACTTCTTTTTAGAAAACTGTTTAGAATGAAGAGCATTCTAGTGTTTTTTCCTTCCACATTTGTGAATATACTAATTATCAGTATGAAGATTTTCTCCAGATTTTATTTTACTCAGCTTTGTCATTTAAGTATAATGATTAATAGAATTGTTAACTAATGAAATTTATAATGATAATAATAATCTTAAATAGTTTAAGTTTAGTGTTCTATCTATGCCTTTCATATGCTAAAGTGTACCCCAAAGGACCGATTACAAATGTCAAAGAGCTATATATTCCACTAAATAGTTAATTATTTAATTCTTGCTAAATGTTACAAATTGCAGTATTACATTTACATTGCAAAATATGTTTCATATTTTCTTGTTAGTTTTCTAATATGTTGACACTTATTTAAGTATACAGCCATAAAAACAAATGTTTACTTATCTTTTTACCACTTTCTACATGTTATAACTTTCCCACCACACACAAAATTGATAATGTAGGAAGTTCACAATCATATATAGATCAGAAGGAATATTTAAGTTTTCTAAAAAGTTTGCTTTTTAACAGACTTTAATCAAGATGTCTTTTGTAATGTCTGTGCTTTGCATCCAAAATGCACACTAAAATGGGATTNCACCACACACAAAATTGATAATGTAGGAAGTTCACAATCATATATAGATCAGAAGGAATATTTAAGTTTTCTAAAAAGTTTGCTTTTTAACAGACTTTAATCAAGATGTCTTTTGTAATGTCTGTGCTTTGCATCCAAAATGCACACTAAAATGGGATTCATTTTTCATTATATCAGTCATTTCAGAGCATAAAAATGCAGAATTAGCATCAGGATTAGTTCCACAATGTACTTTCTTCAGATTAAAAGTCAGCAAATTAATGTAAACAACATGATTGAATTCATTGGCAGTGATATTTTTGGCAACTCAGTCACTGTTAAAAAGTTATGCTAGAATTGTTTTCTCTTTATTAGCAGGCATGATGTAAGTGATGTGAGAAACAACTATGAAATTATAATCTGCATAATAGACAATTCTGAAGCAGTTATTTTTCCTGTTTGCATGTGCTTTTGAGAATGTGAAAATAAATTTAACATCCAACCATTCTTCATATGTTTCTCTGTACTAACTACGAATACCAAATGCTCATTTGTGATAGCAATAGAACTCAAGAACAACCATAATCCAGAGATTTATGTAAGCAAATTTGGTGGCATAATAAAATATTGTTTTTGTATAGGAGCTCAACAGTCATTTGAGTAAACTTTCTAAATATTTAACAGTCTGGCCAATGACATAGTTTCTCAGCACTGAAAGTTTTGAGTTTTTGTGGTTAATTTGACTATTCACTATAATTACATTCTGAAATTCACAGGTTATATATCTTAAAAAAACTCTCTAATTTTGATTCTGCCAAAGTAGAATTCTACTAAGATTGCATAATTCATATAGTAGGTAAGCTGATGAAGTATCAAAAATATTAAAAAAATATCTGATAAGAACATGAAGTGCTCTTATAGAAACTGGACCATATTTGATATTTACATATTTAATCTGTGTATTAAGGAAAATATATAGAGAAATAAATGAAAAAAAATTAATGAAATCTATTACATTTTAAATAACATGCAACAATGAATTTCAAACATGTGAACATGTGATTATTTCACTATCTAGTTTAAATATACCTAGGTGTAANACCATATTTGATATTTACATATTTAATCTGTGTATTAAGGAAAATATATAGAGAAATAAATGAAAAAAAATTAATGAAATCTATTACATTTTAAATAACATGCAACAATGAATTTCAAACATGTGAACATGTGATTATTTCACTATCTAGTTTAAATATACCTAGGTGTAATGCACTTGAAAGTGAAAGTAACTCCATCATGTCCAACTCTTTGTGACCCTCTTGGAATTTTCCAGGCCAGAATACTAAAGTGGGTAGCCTTTCCCTTCTCAAGGGGATCTTCCCAACCCAGGGATCAAACCCAGGTCACCCACATTGCAGGAGGATTCTTTACCAGCTGAGTCACAAGGGAAGCCTGTGACTTAATGATGTTAATAAAACATCATTAAAAACATGTAATGATGTTAACAACAATAGATTTACACTTGTAAGTCTCTTTTGGCAGATGTCATTTGCAATGAAAATTTATCTGAAAGTAAAACCATCAAAAATTGTACAAGTATTTTTTGAATCCACACATTGGAAAATAAAATTTTTCCAAAGAGTTACTTCAAATACAAATGATAGGATGACATAAAGGAATAATTAAAGGCATTATAAAGTAGAATTTGATGTATAATTTATTGTGAGGATAAATTTTTCGAGAAAGATAGAAATATAGAGGCTGAAATACTGTCAAAATCATGTTACCACTAATCGCCCATCCTCACTTCAGCAGAAAATATAACTAGATGTTTCTTGGAACTCGGTAATGGTCAACATTCACTTAAAAGAAAGTCCACAGACTTCTGGAAAGAAAATGTGAATTTTGACCAAAAAAAAAAAACTCTGATGCTGGGAGGGATTGAGGGCAGGAGGAAAAGGGGATGACAGAGGATGAGATGGCTGAATGGCATCACAGACCTGATGGACGTGAGTCTGAGTGAACCCTGGGAGTTGGTGATGGACAGGGAGGCCTGGCATGTGCGATTCATGGGGTCACAAAGAGTCGGACATGACTGAGCGACTGAATGGAAATGACTGATGGGACCAGGTGCCATGATCTCAGTTTTCTGAATATTGAGCTTTAAGCCAACTTTTTCACTCTTCTCTTTCACTTTCATCAAGAGGCATTTTAGTTGCTCTTCACTTTCTCCCATAAGGGTGGTGTCATCTGCATATCTGAGGTTATTGATATTTCTCCTGGCAATCTTGATTCTAGCTTGTGCTTCTTTCAGCCCAGCGTTTCTCATGATGTACTCTGCATA
Organism: Oreotragus oreotragus; assembly: GCA_006410675.1. Lineage (NCBI taxonomy): Eukaryota > Metazoa > Chordata > Mammalia > Artiodactyla > Bovidae > Oreotragus > Oreotragus oreotragus. The sequence continues at coordinate 557,353 of SJYX01016586.1, read as the reverse complement.
TAAATTAAATAAGCAGGGTGACAATATACAGCCTTGATGTACTCCTTTTCCTATTTGGAACCAGTCTGTTGTTCCATTTCCAGTTCTGTTGCTTCTTGACCTGCATGCAGGTTTCTCAAGAGGCAGGTCAGGTGGTCTGCTATACCCGTCTCTTGAAGAATTTTCCACAGTTTATTGTGATCCATACAGTCAAAGGCTTTGTCATAGTCAATAAAGCAGAAATAGACTTTTTTTCTGGAACTCTCTTGCTTTTTCCATGATCCAGCAGATGTTGGCAATTTCATCTCTTGTTCCTGTCCATTTTCTAAAACCAGGTTGAATATCTGGAAGTTCATGGTTCATGTACTGCTGAAGCCTGGCTTGGAGAATTTTGAGTATTACTTTACTAGCGTGTGAGATGAGTGCAATTGTGTGGTAGTTTGAGCATTCTTTGGCATTGCCTTTTTTTAGGATTGGAATGAAAACGGACCTTTTTCAGTCCTGTGGCCACTGCTGAGTTTTCCAGATTTGCTGGCATATTGAGGTCAGCACTTTTACAGCATCATCTTTCAGGATTTGAAATAGCTCAACTGGAATTCCATCACCTCCACTAGCTTTGTTCGTAGTGATGGTATCTAAGGCCCACTTGACTTCACATTCCAGGATGTCTGGCTCTAGGTGACTAATCACACCATCGTGATTATCTTGGTTGTGAAGCTCTTTTTTGTACAGTTCTGTGTGTTCTTGCCACCTCTTCTCAATATCTTCTGCTTCTGTTAGGTCCATACCATTTCTGTCCTTTATCGAGCCCATCTTTGCATGAAATATCCCATTGGTATCTCTAATTTTCTTGAGGAGATCTCTAGTCTTTCCCATTCTGTTGTTTTCCTCTATTTTTTTTTGCATTGATATTTAGCTTCTTTTTTATTATTGTTATTTTTTTTGCATGTGGATATTCAGTTTTTCTAACACCATTTATTGAAAAGATTTTCTATGTTCCATTGTATTACCGTTTCTCCTTTGGCAACTATCCACTGACTATATCTATGTGAGTCTACTTCTGGACTATCAGTTCCGTTCCACTGATTTATTTGTGTGCTACAAGGCATTTGGGATCTTAGTTCCCCTACCAGGGATTGAACCCATGCCCCCTGAATTGGAAGCACCAAGTCTTAACCCCTAGACCACCAGGAAAATCTAAGATGGCTTATATATATGCTATTATAGCACACAAATACAATTCCTTTCACACTGTGTGTTTAATACATTTGTACTTAACCTAATTACTATCATCTTTAGGTATTTCATCTATACAGAGGTAAAATAAGGTAAAGGAAGAATGTAAGTAGAATATAAAAATGAAAAAGATGGTTGTAAATATATTTCTTTACAGTTTCATAATTTAACTGTGAATTTTCTCTAAGGCATGGAAGATTATTTTGTGGAAATTTATAAGCTAATTCTAAAGTTTATTTGCAGATGTCAAAGAACCAGAAAAATCAACACAATATTAAGGAAGAGCAAAGTGAGAGGCCTGACACTATTCAATGTCAAGACTTACTAGAAGTAAAATAAGCAAGACAATGTGGTATAGGCAAAAAATACACAAATAAATCAGTGGAAAAGACCTGATAATCCAGAAGTAGATTCACATAGATATAGTCAACTGACAGTTGCCAAAGAAGAAAAGGTTATAAAATGGAACAAAGAAAATTTGTTCAACAAATAGTGTTAGAAAAACTGAATATATAAAATAAGGTAAAGGAAGAATGTAAGTAGAATATAAAAATGAAAAAGATGGTTGTAAATATATTTCTTTACAGTTTCATAATTTAACTGTGAATTTTCTCTAAGGCATGGAAGATTATTTTGTGGAAATTTATAAGCTAATTCTAAAGTTTATTTGCAGATGTCAAAGAACCAGAAAAATCAACACAATATTAAGGAAGAGCAAAGTGAGAGGCCTGACACTATTCAATGTCAAGACTTACTAGAAGTAAAATAAGCAAGACAATGTGGTATAGGCAAAAAATACACAAATAAATCAGTGGAAAAGACCTGATAATCCAGAAGTAGATTCACATAGATATAGTCAACTGACAGTTGCCAAAGAAGAAAAGGTTATAAAATGGAACAAAGAAAATTTGTTCAACAAATAGTGTTAGAAAAACTGAATATCCACATGCAAAATAATAATAATAATAATAAAGAAGCTAGATATCAACATTTTAGGAATCAGTGAACTAAAATGGAATGGAATTGGCAAATTTAATTCAGATAACCATTATATTTACTACTGTGAGCAAGAATACCCTAGAAGAAATGGAGTAACCTTTCAGTCAACAAAAGAGTACAAAATGCTGTACTTGAGCAATATCGAAAATGACAGAATGATCTCAGTTCATTTCCAAGGCAAACCATTCAATATCATGTAATGCAAGTCTGTGCCCCAATTACTAATGTGGAAGAAGTTGAAGTTGAGCCATTCTATGAAAATTTACAAGACCTTCTAGAACAATAACCAAACAAGATATCCTTTTCATTATAGGGGACTGCAATGCAAAACTAGGAAGTCAAGAAACACCTGGAGTAACAGGCCAGTTTGCCCTTGGTGTGCAAAATGAAGCAGGGTAAAGGCTAATAGAGCTTTGCCAAGAGAACATACTGGTCATAGAAAACACCCACTTCCAACAACACAACAGATGACTCCACACATGGACATCACCATATGGTCATGGTGAAGTCAGATTAATTATACTCTTTTCAGCTGAAGATGGAGAAGATCTATGGAGTCAATGAAGAAAGACCAAGAGCTGACTGTGGCTTAGCTCACGAACTCTTTACTGCCAAATTCAGACTTAAATTTAAGGAAGTATGGAAAACCACTATGCCATTCAGATATGACTAAATTAAAACCCTATACAGTGGAAGTGACAAATAGATTCAAGGGGTTAGAGCTGATAGACAGACTGCCTGAAAAACTATGCACAGTGGTTCGTGACATTGTATAGGACGTGGTTATCAAACACATCTTCAGAAAAAGAAAAGCAAGAAGGCAAAATGGTTGTCTGAAGAGGCCTTAAAAATAACTGAGAAAATAAGAGAAGTGAAAGGCAAAGAATAAAAAGAAAGATATACCCATCTGAATGCTAGTTCTAAATAATAGCAAGGAGAGATAAGAAAGCCTTTCTAATGATCAATGCAAATAAATACAGGAAAACAATAAAATGGGAAATATTAGAGATCTCTTCAATAAAATTAGAGATACCAAAGAAAAATTTCATGCAAAGATGAACACAATATAGGACAGAAACAGTATGGGCCTAACAGAAGTAGAGATATCAATATGTGGCAAGAATACACAAAAGAACTATACAAAAAATAACCTCATGACCCAGATAACCATGATGATGTGATCAATCACCTAAAGCCAGATATCTTGGCCTGTGTGAAGTCCTTAGGAAGTATCATACAAATAAAGCTAGTGGAGATAATGGAATTTCAGCTGAGCTATTTCAAATCCTAAAAGATGAGTGCTGCACTCAATATGCCAGAAAATTTGGAAAACTCAGCAGTGGCCACAGGACTGGAAAAGGTCAACTTTCATTCCAATCCCAAAGAAAGGCAATGTCAAAGAATGTTCAAACTACCACACAATTGCACTCATCTCACCCACTAGCAAGCTTAGTTCAGTAACTCAGTGGTGTCCAACTCTTTGCAACCTCACCAGACTGCAGCACACCAGGCTTCCTTGTCCATCACCACTTCTCAGAGCTTACTCAAACTAAAATTTACTCAAACTAAAACTTACTCAAAACAAACATTTTGAACAAAGTAAATGTTCAAAGTCATGTTTGAACAAAGTAACGTTGCTCAAAATTTCCCAAGCTAGGTTTCAACTGTACATGAACTGAGAATTTCCAGATGTTCAAACTTGGTTTAGAAAATGCAAAAGAACCAGAGATCAAATTGCCAACATCTGTCGGATCATAAAAAATGAAGAGCACTCCAGAAAAAAAAAAAAAAAATCTATTTCTGCTTCATTGACTACACTAAGCCTTTGACTCTGTGGATCACAATAAACTGTGGAAAATCTTTAAAGAAATGGGGTTACAAGACCACCTTACTTGCCTCCTGAAAACCTGTATGCAGCTCAAGAAGCAATGGTAGAACTGGAAATGGAACAACAGACTGGTTCAAAATTGGGAAAGGAGTATGTCAAGGCTGAAAATTGTTACTTTGTTTATTTAACTAATATGCAGAATATATCATGCAAAATGTTGGGTGGATGAAGCACAAACTGGAATCAAGATTGCTGGGAGAAATATCAATAACCTCAGATATGCAGATGACACCACCCTTATGGCAGAAAGTGAAGAGGAACTTACGAGCCTCTTGATGAAAGTGAAAGAGAAGAATGAAAAAGCTGGCTTAAAGCTCAACATTCAAAAAAGTAAGATCATGGAATCTAGTCCCATCACTTCATGGCAAATAGATGGGGAAACAAATCACTGCAGATGGTGACTGCAGCCAAGAAATTAAAAGATGCTTGCTCCTTGGAATAAAAGTAATGACCAACCTGGACAGCATATTAAAATGAAGAGACATAACTTTATCAACAAAGATCCATATAGGCAAAGCTGTGATTTTTCCAGTAGTCATGTATTAACGTGAGAGTGGGACCAAAGAGAAGGGTGAGCATCAAAGTATTGATGCTTTTGAAGTACAGTGTCTGAGAAGACTCTAGAGAGTCCCTTGCACTGCAAGGAGATTAAACCAGTCAATCCTATAGGAAATCAATCCTGAATATTCATTGGAAGAACTGAGGCTGAAGATGAAATTCTAATACTTTGACTACCTAATGCAAAGAGCTAACTCCTTAGAAAAGACCCTGATGCTGGGAAAGACTGAAGGCATGAGGAGAAGGGGACAACAGAGGATGAAATGGTTGGATGACATCACCAACTCCATAGGCATGAGTTTGAGCAAGCTCTGGGAGATGGTTAAGGGCAGGGAAGCCTGGCATGCTGCAGTCCATGGGGTCACAAAGAGTTCGACATGACTGAGCAAACGAACAAGACACAGACTTCACACCATTCACAAAAATTACCTCTAACTGTATATAAAACTAAATTTAATATAAACTTGGTAAAATTATTTGCATAAGATATATTTGGTAATGAGCAATATCTAAATTGTACAAAAAACTATTTTAACAATCTGCCTTTTCTAAACTGCTTGTACATTTGGAAGTTCTTGGTTCATGTACTGTTGCTGCTTAGCTTGAAGTATTTTGAGCATCACTTTGCTAGCATGTGAAATGAGTGCAGCTGCATGATAGTTTGAACATTTTTTGGCTTTGCCCTTTGGGACTGGAATGAGAGCTGACCTTTTCTAGTCCTGTGGCCACTGCTGAGTTTTCTAAATTTGCTGCCATATTGAGTTGATCACTTTAGCAGCAGCATCTTTCAGGTTTGTAATAGCTCGGCTGAAGTTTCATCATCTTTACTAGCTTTATTTGTAATAGTGCTTCCTCAGGTCCACTTCACTTCTTACTCCAGGATGTCTGGTTCTAGGTGGGTGACCACACCATCGTAGTTATCTGGATCACTAAGCTCTATTTTGTATATTTGTTCTGTGTATTCCTGACATCTCTTCTTAATCCATCTGCTTCTGTTAGATCTTTTCCATTTCTGTCTTTTACTGTTCCCATCCTTGAATGAAGTTTTACCTGATACCTCAAATTTTCTCCAGCAACTATGCTCCTTTGTTTTACCCAAAGAAATACACAATGTTTATAGCAGCTTTATTCATAATATATGGTACACACAATGTTTGTGTACTATATAATTAGTACTATAAATATAGAAGTTTTATTCATAATTCATAGAGTACACACAATGTTTATAGCAGCTTTATTCATAATTGCCAAAAATTGGAAGCAACCAAGACATCCTTCGGTAGATGAATACATTAGCCCACTGTGTTATAGCCAAAAAATGGACTGTTACTCAGTGATGAAAATTAGTGAGCTATCACATCATGGATAGACCTGAGGGAACCATAAATACATATTACAAAGTGAAAGAAATCAATCTGAAATCTAAATTCTGTGTGATCCCATTTACATGACATTCTGGATAAAGCAAAGCTATGGAGACAAAGGATCAATGGTTTCAAGGCTTAGGGGTGGAGTGATGAATAGACAAAGTATGGATTTTCAGGGTAGTGAGTGAAACCAATTTTCGTGCTGCCACAAATGTGCATACATATTGTTATATATTTGACAAAAACAATAGAAGGTACCTTGGGGGAAGGCCAAGGTAAACTGTGGATTTTACCCAGGGGGAAGCCCAATGTGAATTCTAGACTTTGGGGTTAATAATGTTTCAGTACAGGACTACTGCTTGAAATAAGTGTACCATGCTAGCACAGGATATTGTTGCTGAGGGGAGCTGTGGTGGAGATCAGGGAGAGAAAGTATATGGGAAATCTCTGTACCTAAATAAAAAAGTTGGTAGGACTTCTACTGAGAATAAAGCATAACAAAAATTGGCTCATAGGGTATATCATGAGCTCATGATATCCCATTATATGCTAAGATGATGAAGAAACTTTTAAAGAGAGATGCTGAAACAGTTGGACACAAATTCTTTTTTTCAACACTGGGGATATGTAACACTGAAATATATTACCACTCTCCTTGATCTGACATTAGATGTCCTATTAATATACTTTTCATAGAACTATCTGCAATTGGAAAAGTAGCTTATTCCTAAACAGATACACTTGCTCCTGTTCATTGAGTCCACAGCTCATGATATGTTGATTAAAGCAACAAATAAGCTAACTTTATCTTTAATAAATTTTCATTGTTCTCAAGTGCAATAATAATAGAAAAGAGGCTTAAGCAACTGGTCTTTTATAAAGTGAACAAAGTTAAATGTAAATGGAATGTCTTATGAAGTGTTAAGCTTCTATTTTGAGATAGTTAGACTTGATCCATTTGAAGATGAGACAAATAAACTCACTTTCCACAGCAGTGGAGCTATGCTTATGGAATAATATAATAACCCTTTCCTAGAGTCATGTGATGCACAGTTGTCACAACTGAAAGTATTAGTTGCTCAGTCATGGCCTACTCTTTGTGACCACATGGTTTGTAGCTTGCCAGGCATCTATGTTCATGGGATTTTCCTAGGCAAGAATACTGGAATAAGTAGCCATTCCCTTTTCCAGGAGATCTTCCCATCCCAGGAACTGAACCCGGGTCTTGTAGATTGCAGGCAGATTCTTTACCATTTGAGCCAGAAGGGAAGTATGAGAACACATATAAATAAGTTATTTGATATCTAAAACTGCTGCTTTGAATAATATCAACATATTTCTAGAGGCAAAGGACTTCTTTACATTGCTTAATTTTCTATTGTGGGAGTTTTTATTTTTATTATTTTTTAAAATAAAAAATATATTATTATGTGATAGCTCATCCTAACTTCATTGAAACAGTTTTCTAGAAAGAAAGAGGAAAACAAATGTTACAATGCCATTAAAGTTAGAGGGCTTTACAGCCAGCAAAGAGAACATTGCATCATTCTATTTATTCAGTAACTTCTAGTCCTTGTTGTAGCCCAAGCAACAGGCTATATGCTTTAACATATTTTTTAAAGTGATCTTGGCCAAGTACAAGCAATATATACTGCTGAAGCTTCCTCTGTATGTGTGTGTGTGTGTATATATATATATATATATATATAAGAAGTAGCCAAAAATTACACTGTCTATAATTTTCACAATGCTTCAATTTCCAGTAAGTGAATGTATTATACCATTTTTTAAAAAGGGACACAAATTATTTCATCTCTCAGAAGAAATTATGGTTCAGAAGATTTAAGGAAAGTGACAAAATCAGAGTGAAAAAGAAATGTTGAAAATGATGCTGTGCTTTTCCATTTTTTTCCCTTCAGCGTAGATTCAGCCTGAATCAAGGCAGACACACTTCAAAGGCTTTTCATAAGTGATGTCAAGTAATTTCAACTGAATTGAAACCACCAGGTTCAGGAGAGATATTGAAGGTATCAAGACCCTAAGGACACTAGAAACTTCACTAGTTTCAAATTAATTTAAAGTATATTAACATCAAACACTGGAAAATACAGGTTAGTGATGGCATTAGATGAAGACTTTGGGGTACTATTCTCGGCTTTCCTTTTGAGTTGTTAGTTGTCATGGAAAAGCTATGTATAGCCTATACAAATTCATTTTTTTTTAACTTCCAGAGATCCAGATTCTCTTTTTCTTAGAAATTAAATTCTGGAATGACTGGTTGTAGTTTAGTTACCCTGATTAAGATATATTTGCTTCTGTGAGAAATTATCTACAAATTGATGTATCAACATAGAAGGTAAAGTTAAACGTTTTTGTGCTACAACATACATTCTAGTTAATGTAGAACAAAATGAGTCAAATCTCCTTACAGTATTATTAATAGAATTATCTTTTTTTTAATAACTGTTCACTCTTATGCAATACAAAAAATGGAATTGTAGGTTTGTTTCTTCACTCTTCAATCTGAAAATTAGGATAGAAGTGAGTTTAGACATTATTTTAAGCAAAATTCTTTGTGCCTGAATCTGGCATATCTGATCCATATCACACATAAGACAGTATAACTGAATTAACAGTATTTGCGCTAGGATTTTTTTTTTTTTTGATAGAAGAAAGACTTAAGTGAGACTTTAAAATGCTTATTCTCACTTTACCTTTCCTATACCTTCACACATATTTTAGCAGCATTCTCCAAACATATTTAAACAGATATTTGGAAGTGTTTCCTTGACTGATAGTCACATTTTATAAAATTTAATAATTGAAACAATAGTGAATCAATGATTGTGCTTTCAGAATTTGGGATAAACTTTAGAATTTTAGTTCTCATATATCCTATATAGTTAAACAAGGATTTGAAGGTTTTTACTTGAAGGTCATCTGAGTGACTGGCAAAAACTTTTAAACTTCTTCTCTTGCACTGACAAATAATTGGAAGTTCCTGTGTCTAGCTAATTCAGAACCCACAAACTGTTATTGTAAGAAGGAAGTATTATTGCTTTTTATTTAATTTTTATCCAACAGGATCAGGAATCATAGGTAGTAAATTTATCAAAAAAATGTTACCACAGGGCAAAGAATCATGAAAAATAATATGTATACATTGCTCATTTACAGCTGGGAGGGAAGCAATTTTCTCAGCACTAAGTTTAAAATCCTCCAGATACCAATTAATATATGCTTCCCATTCATTTTGTCTATCTCATATTTTCTCTAGTCATGCATGAAGATAGACAAATGTGGGGATTTTGAGAGCTCCCTATTTTAGCCAACAGAAATTTAAATCACCCTAGGTTAAATAGACCCATTTAGATAAGTAATTACAGAATAAGGGTGTAATTACAGGTGTTAAATATAAAGTTGGCACAAGCTCCTAAGAGTTCATTTTTCTTAAAAATTTTCCTGTAAGAACTTCCCATTATTCTGAGAAGTCACCAAAAGAAGAAAGAAAACCTGAAACTCACATCTCTTACCAAGCCATGAAGACAGAAAACCTGAAACATGAATCACAAGATGGAAAAACCTTGAATCTTAATGCTGAGATTAAAAATAAAATCTAAAATAAACCCCCAAATAAAAGACCTAGAGCTCAACTAAATGGGAGGTTCAGATCCAGGAGCACTCATCTGGAGCTCTGACGCAACTAAAGAGAAGGCTGGACTCAGTGGGTCAGCATAGGTACCATATATAGGGTCTGAATAGCTGCTGGACTGCTGAGGGAGCACTGATCTGGATCGTGCCAATCATGCCAAATTTCAGAAACAGAGACCTGATTGAACTAAAGAAGCATTTGCAGGGCTACCCTTAGGTGGCTAAGCCAGTAAAGAATCTGCCTGCAATGCAGGGCACTTGGGTTTGGTCCTTAGGTCAGGGAGATATTCTGGAGAAGGAAATGGCTACTCACTGCAATATTCTTGCCTGAGAAATTCCATGGACAGAGGAGCCTACTGGGCTACATTTTATAGGCTTGCAAAGAGTTGGACACGACTGACTGACTAACTCTACATTACTAATTGAGGTTTTATTTGGGACTGCAGCACCAGAGACACAGATTAAGAAATGTCTGAACTGTGTTCCACCAGGCTATAGTATGGAGGAAGCCATAAAAGCAAAAGCTGCTAAGTCACAGTATTATATAAGTTGTCTCTCAAGAATCATACTTGTAGTGGGCAAGAAGTGAGGGTTTCTGTTAAGCAAGGATTGGTTGGAGTCTGAAATGGCTGCATACTTATAAGTGGAACCTTGATATCATAAGATTGCAGGTTGCAGATATTGTCTGAATGTGGCTTGTGGTGACCTTGGGTTTGGTCCAGTTTAGATAAAGTTCAAATACTTAATAGTGAAGGAAGGCTTCTGCTACCAGATCCTCAGTGGCTGCCTAATTCCAGTTTTGTATGCCTGCATGTTAACTTTTTTTTTCCTTTTATAGCCAAAAAAGGGAGGGGAAGACTTGAATGATGTGATTAAGGATCTTGAAATGGAAGGATTATCCTGGATTATCTAAGCAGGCTGGTAATAAATGCAATTAAGTTTATCTTTTTATAAAGAAGGCAGAGAGAGATTTGACATACACATAGGAACAGGTAATATGAAGATAGAACATAGAGATTTAAAGAGTTTGGCCTTAAAGACTGGACTGATGTGACCACAAGCCAAGGAATGCTGGTAGCCACCAGAAAATGAAGAAAGCAAAGAATGGATTAACCCCTAGAACATCCAGAGGGAATGTGACCTTGCTAACATCTTGATTTTGACCTAGTGATACTAATTTTGGACTTCTGATCTCCAGAATGATGAGAAAACAAATTTCTGCATTTTGAGCTACCAAGTAGTAATTAGTTACAGCAGCTATTGGAAAATTACATAGAAGAACATAGGGTTGTAAAGGGTGGGGCAGCATGGGAAAAAGTGCTATAGACCTTATAAACCAGCCTTTATATTTGAGGCTCCCAGATTTTGATTTTGATTGACACTTTCAATTACAATAACAACAGAAAGTCAGGGCTTGCCAACTTTCCATTTTGCCAAACAATAAGACTTTCAAAATTACTGTCATAATTTCAATCCTTTTATGAGATAACTTTCTTGACTTATTTTTCCTGTTAGAGACAACTTCCCCAGCCTGTTTTAGCCCTGAAGTGGGGATATATGAAGTCTTCTAGGAAGGCTGATCTTGCAAGGCATACACAATAGCCCTGGAGAGATTCTTCTCTTGCTCCCACATGCTATTAATCAATCATCATCAAGTCCAACCAGTTCTACTTTCAAAATATGACCAGATCCTAAGCATGTCACCTCATCTCCATTGTTTTCACCGTTCCAAGACACCTTCTTAGCTTCTCTCTAGAATTCCTGCAGTTGGCCCTGACCTGTCTGCCTTACCAATCTCTCCCCCTTCAGTCTATTCTCAGCATATCACTTGGAGAGATGTCTCAGTTTGGTTCAGTCGCTCAGTTGTGTCTGATGCTTTGCGACCCCATAAACCACAGTATGTCAGGCCTCCCTGACCATCAACAACTTCTGGAGTCCACCCAAACCCATGTCCATTGAATCGGTGATGCCATCCAACCATCTCATCCTCTGTCATTCCCTTCTCCTCCCACCTTCAATCTTTACCAGCATCAGGGTCTTTTCAAATGAGTCAGCTCTTTACATCAGGTGGCCAAAATATCGGAGTTTCAGCTTCAACATCAGTCCTTCCAATGAACACCCAGGACTGATCTGCTTTAGGATGAACTGGCTGGATTTCCTTCCAGTCCAAGGGACTCTTGGCGCAGGAGTGACAGCTGCCAAGGCGCAGGAGTGGCTGAGAGGAGCTACCCCACATCCAAGGTAAGGAGCAGTGGCTGCACTTTGCTGGAGCAGCCATGAAGAGATACTCCACGTCCAAACTGCTTTAGGATGAACTGGCTGGATTTCCTTCCAGTCCAAGGGACTCTTGGCGCAGGAGTGACAGCTGCCAAGGCGCAGGAGTGGCTGAGAGGAGCTACCCCACATCCAAGGTAAGGAGCAGCGGCTGCACTTTGCTGGAGCAGCCGTGAAGAGATACTCCACGTCCAAGGTAGGAGAAACCCAAGTTAGACTAGGCACTGAGAGAGGGCATCAAAGGGCAGACAGCCTGAAACCTCAATCACAGACAACTAGCCAATCTGATCACATGGACAACAGCCTTGTCTAACTCAATGAAACTAAGCCATGCTGTGTGGGGAGAGATGCCTACTAAAAGCCAAATCATGTGACTCCTTCACTCAAAACCCTCCAATGGCACCCACTGCACTCATGATACTATTCTAAGCCCTTACCATTATCTACCAGGTCAACAAAATCCATTCCCACTATCTATCGCAGTCTCCCTCTCTCTGCCCTAGACACATCGCTTCCTTTCACACACACACACACACACACACACACACACACACACACGGAGGACATTCCGCCCTAGGGCCTTTATACTTCCTGTTATTGTCCAGATACCCTCATGGCCATGTCTCCACTTATCTTTGTGCTCATCTTACAACCTCAGAGAGGCCTCCTTTGTTTTGTGAAACACCTTGTGAACCCAAAACACTCAATAAGGATTTGACCTCAACCCTATTACAGTCACACATTCATGCCAGTTGTTGGTATTCTGACTTCTACTTGGAATCCTAAGAGAGTTCCATGCCAGCACTTCTCAAGCTTTAATGTGAGTATGAACCAGAAAGATGGCTGGTCAGTGCTTTCTCACACTGCAACTGCAACATGCAAATCCATTTGCAGATTCTGATTTCGCAGGTTTGAGTCAGAGCCTGAGATTCTGCATCTCGAACGTAAGTCCGGGAGATGCTAATGCTGCTGTCTCCCAGCCCGTACTTTAAAATACTTTCGTCCTGACTTAGGTGATGAAACTCCACACGTTATCCCAGACACACAGGCTAGACCCCACTTCCTTCTTCCCCTCTTCTCTACCTGTTTACTGTTTCCTCCATCAGTCACAGGGCCGTCAGATCTTCCAGCCTCATGGATGTAATGGCATGATAGCTGAGTCATTGTGAGGTCCCAGCCCAGCCTGCAGGATGAATACACAGCTGGACTGAGATGACTGCTCTGGGAAATTGACTGGACAAGCCCCCCTGCTTCTTTCCATGCCCACCATACACACCAAGACCACCACACCACACCCCACCCACTCACCACGGACCACCCGACCCGTGTACCATGCACCATGCCCACCACGCACTGAGGTGCAGGACCCTGCATCCTGCGCATGATGGTGTACTACACCCATCATGTGCTCCAAGAGTAACCACGCACCACCAAGCACCTACCGCGTGCACCATCACATGCCTACCTCACAACAAACAGGCACAGCACCGGTTCAAGGTGACACTGCAGTGGAGCAAGTTGACAGTGCACGGCACAAGGAAAGGGAAGAAAAGGCTCCTTTCTGTTTCTTCTTTCCATTCTACTCTTCAAAAATGTTGGGAAGGTAACTGCCCTTCAAGAACTTTTGATGAAATCCTTCTAGTTGTTTTGCAACTAGCTATTTCAACAAAATGTACTGAATCTATTTATAAGACAATAGTTTCTATTCAATTTATACAATGTTCTCAAAATGTCAAAATTAAAAATGATAGAAGTAGAAAGCACATTAGTGCTTCCACATTAGGGGTAGGGAAGTGGATGTGACTACAGAGGTAGCCTCAGGGGAAACCTGTGTTTTTATCATGGAGTAGTTTTACATCTTGGATTCACTTAATTGCATGTAATTGACTGTCATAGTACTATACACACACATTGTGCCTACATCAGATTCTTGGGCTAATTATGTAATATATTACCATTGGGAGAACTGGACAAAGAGGATACTGTGCCTCTCTGTAATACTTTTGCATCTTCCTGTGAATCTGTAATTATTTTATATTAAAATAAGTCTATAAATTTGGAACTGTCTGAGACAATTACTACAGAGCAGTTTCTCAGGCCTACTAAGTTGTTTATGAGTCATTTATCAGCTGAGTCACAGAAGCCCCTTCTGGCTAGTGGACAATGGTAGGATTATCTGTTCCCAGGGATTAGTGTCACTTTAAAGGACATTTCCAAACTTCTTCCAAAATGTACTTTCTCCATTAAACATTTGCCCTGATAAATGACTGCAAATCCATTGAGGAACACTGGAAGGAAGATGTACTTATGGAGTTCTCTCAGGGTTCTTCCATTTTCAGCTCTTTTCAAAGAATTCTGTATCTGTGAATTGACTCAGGGATAGGAGTTTCATCAGGTCCATGTAAGGAGATGCAAATAAATCTCCAAACTTAGAGGGCTCCCTTCTTTCACCTTCTCCAACTCTAGGTAAGTGAATAAAGAAGATAATGGGGCTTCACTAGTGGCTTAGATGGTTAAGAATGCACCTGCAATGTGGGAGACACAGGTTCAATGCTGGGGTCAGGAAGATCCTCTGGAGAAGGGAATGGCAACCTACTCCCACATTTTTGCCTAGAAAATTACATGGACAGGGGAACCCTACAGGTTACAGTCCATGGGTTCACAAAAAGTTGGATACGACTGAGCAACTAATTCAATGAGACTTAGCCCTAGGCATCATACCATTGGTTAGACAAAGATTTATGAAGTTGACCTTCTGATTACAAATGCAGGTAGTTGACGGAGTAACCAAGACAGCATGGCCTTAGCAACTTTGTATTATTGCTTTATTTCTGCCACTCCAGGAATCTGTAAAATAAATCCCAAATAGAGCATATACGTCAATAGTAGCATTTCCTATCTAACAGATAGAGAGGAATTGTAAGGTTGGTAATCTATTCATCAGTGTATTTCTCAGTGATCTGCAAAGTGCAGTGTTTTCTGGATTCTCTCAGGGATGTAGGTAGGGGGTGAATGTTGCATCACACACAATCAATAAACTCCAACATTTCAATTCTCTTTAGTGTTTAGATCTCTTCCTCTATATTTTATCATGGAATTTTAACTTCATATACAGTGAACCATTGACAACGTCCAGATTAAGCTAACAAATGAACCAGTAGTCAAAATGACTCCTATTTTTTCAGCCTACTAGATTGATTCAGAAATTTCTGGCAATTGTTCCACATTAATAAATTGGGCCTAATACCCTGATATGTTATTTTCTTCTCTGTTGAGCTATCTCAAAATCTTCACACATAACTCCTAGGTTTCTGACCTGAATGTGTGACCCAAATCTTGCACTTATGTTGGTGTGTAAAGCTTTTTATACAAGTTTGGCTTTGCAGTCCTTCCCTCATAACATCTTGAATGTGGTGTTTATTGTGTATCTGGTAACAATAAAGGAAAAAAAAAGAATATGAGAGAGATTTCCATTCTCATTGATATGATTTTCTCATGTGGATTCATTGTGTTTGTTTGAAGAAAGGCAATAGCAGCCTTATGATATTTCAGCAGAGATTTTTGGAGAGATTTGGGAATTGTGCCCCTCCTACTAGAATCCTGCCCAATGATCTCTTTCCAAATTTCACTATCTTACTTTCTCTTAGTGTATGTCCTAATTTTGACATATAAAAAAGCCTGCTGTTCAATCTACCCTTATTATGGGTTGGATTGAGTATCTCAGAAAATATAAGTTAAAGCCCTAATTCTCAGTACCTCAGAATATGCCCTTGTTTGGAAAGAAGTGTTGTACAGAAAGAATGAAGTTAAAAATGAGCATGTTAGGGTGACTCCTACTGTAACATGACCAGGGTCCTTATAAACATGGGGGCATTTGGGCAATAGACACGTATGCACAGAGGGAAGGCACTGTGAGGACACGAGGGGGAAAGTCAGTCACATGACTGGAGTGATGAGTCCACGAGCCAAGGAACACCAAGGAACGCTATCAAATAACAGAAACAAGAAGAGGCAGGGAAGGATTCTTCTCCAGAGATTTCAGAGAGAACAGGACTCTGCTCACACCTTAATCTTGAATTCCTAGCCTCCAGAACTGGGATACAATTAACTTTACTGGTCTTGAGAATTTTAAGTTCCACATTTTAGTACTTTGTTAACAACGTCCTAGAAAAGTGAATGATGCCATACTTCACCAAACTGAAGGGATACATTTTATTTTAAAATGTATACCTATATAAATCTTGTCATTACCATGAGAAGTGATGATTTTATTAAAAAAGAAAATCCCTGTGTTCTCACCAGGCTTTGAGATGAGAATTTAAATCTCAAGCTGGTCACCATCTCTGCACATAGTGGAAACCGTCAGCCCTCCCTCCCTCAGCTATATTGCGCCTTGTAAACAATGTCATGATTATTGATTATAATATCACTACGTCTGTTAAAACTTAGCCCTCAGTAGGCAGTTCATTTCAGGCAGCCATAGATAATAATAATTAAGGTAATTTTTTTTTGCTGCTGCATGCCATGATTTACTAATGTTTTTTAGTTCAGTTCAGTTCAGCACAGTCACTCAGTCGTATCCGACTCTTTGTGACCCCATGAATCGCAGCACGCCAGGTCTCCCTGTCCATCACCAACTCCCAGAGTTCACGCAGACTTAACGTCCATTGAGTCAGTGATGCCATCCAGCCATCTCATTCTCTGTTGTCCCCTTCTCCTCCCGCCCCCAATCCTTCCCAGCATCAGAGTCTTTTCCAATGAGTCAACTCTTTGCATGAAGTGGCCAAAAACTGGAGTTTCAGCTTTAGCATTATTCCTTCCAAAGAAATCCCAGGGCTGATCTTCTTCAGAACGGATTGGTTGGATCTCCTTGAATTCCAAAGGACTCTCAAGAGTTTTCTCCAACACCACAGTTCAAAAGCACCAATTCTTCGGTGCTCAGCTTTCTTCACAGTCCAACTCTCACATCTATACATGACCACAGGAAAAACCATAGCCTTGACTAGACGGACCTTTGTTGGCAAAGTAATGTCTCTGCTTTNTGGAACCAGTCTGTTGTTCCATGTCCAGTTCTAACTGTTGCTTCCTGACCTGCATACAGATTTCTCAAGAGACAGGTCAGGTGGTCTGGTATTCCCACCTCTTTCAGAATTTTCCACAGTTTATTGTGATCCACACAGTCAAAGTCATTGACATAGTCAATAAAGCACATTTTTTTGTCCTTTCTTCTGTAGATAACACCTTTATTCATTAGTGGAGATAAGTGAAATGGACTTGGCTGATTTTGGGAGTGGCTGCTGCTCCTCTCATGCAGGTAACACCAAAATGAAACTATTTAGTGATTCTTATTGAAACTGAATGACAGGTGAAAAGCCCATGCATTTGTGCAAACTCCCTAATGTCTGTGGTCCTGAGGTAGAAATTACTAGGCAGTCAGTGAAAAACTCTTTGAGACTTCATTATTTTTTCCAATAAACATCCCAGTCCATTAGCCTAAAGCTATACCCTTTGTCTGAAATTCCTGGCATGTGTCCTTGGTCTGATAAATTAGCAGCACTCAGATCCAGAGAAGGGCAGTAATTAACTTCTGTTTCATATGCCTGAGGGAAAAACAACTGGTAATCATTAATCTTAAAGCCATACATCTGGTCCATTGTAAAATGGCAAGGGGGCATGAAAAAGGGTAGTGACTTAATCTAAGGATCAAGAGGAGCGAGCCATAGATGGTAAGTTAAGCATCTTGCCCTTTAATCTGATTAGTTAAAAATTGGTTAAACTGGTTAAGGACAGGAGCCAACCAAAAATATACACATTAAGGATATAAAAAGTTCTATAAGTCTCATCTTTGGGGGACCCTTTAACCCCTTTCAGTGTCTATACTGAAAGTGTTGTACTTCTCTTCTATTTAATAAATACTATCCACTTGCTACTATGTTTGCGTATACATGAAGTTCATTCTTTAGCCCTATGAACAAGAACTCAGATACCTATTTCAGTCCCAGCAATCTTCACACATTCATTCTAGCTTACATGTAAGCCTTGGAAACATCAACTAAAAATTGGCACTTACCAAGAGCATTGCCAATGACTGAACAACAAAGGCATTTGCCATCTGCCTCTATGGANCCAGTATTCTTGCCTGGAGAATCCCAGGGATGGGGGAGCCTGGTGGGCTGCCGTCTATGGGGTCACACAGAGTTGGACACGACTGAAGTGACTTAGCAGCAGTAGCAGCAGAATATTAACGGCCTCCAGCATATTTCCGTTATGGCTTAACTCAATTAGTCCTTTCAAAAATGTAATCACTCTTCTGGTATCTACTGCCTACTGATACCTACCTACCTAGATATCAGTAGGTAAATATTATATAAATAACAGTAGGTAGATATTCTCATACATAACCAGTGTTCATTGTTTTTTATGGATTTCTTTTTCACTAAATATTGTCTGTGAGATTCATCTGTGTTACTATACAGAGTTATAGATTGTAATTCTGAAGTTTTTCATCCTGCATTACCTGTTTTACCTTGGTGATAATTTTGCTAGTATCTACTTTGGTGAATAATGCTTCCTTAAATATTCTTGAACTTTGGTAACATATGCAGATTTCTGTGAAGTGTATATATAAGTTTTTTAAAATATATCTAGGAATTTAATTGATTTATAAGTATAGATATGTTCAACTTTGGTAGGTACTGCTAAATAGTTCAAAGTGTAAAAATTTACAGTTTTACCAGAAGTGTGTGTGAGTTCCTATTACTGTATATTCCTACTAACATTTGGCATTGCTATTTTCTGTTTAATTGTAACCATTCTAAT
Source organism: Oreotragus oreotragus (assembly GCA_006410675.1). NCBI lineage: Eukaryota > Metazoa > Chordata > Mammalia > Artiodactyla > Bovidae > Oreotragus > Oreotragus oreotragus. Next base: position 538,582 of record SJYX01016586.1, on the reverse strand, counting down.
TCTTTTATAATGATATTTTATAAACTTACTTTTGAATAACATCTTAAAGTACCTGCCAGTTCTCATTTTTATTTTAGATGTACTTTAACTTTTCATTGTTGATTATTACTTGTTTATATGCATTTCTAAGAATCTTTATTTGTATTTCAAATATCTCATGCAAATCTGTGGATTGCCAGTTATGGTCTTTCAAAACTGGTTTTTGATGCATTAAGAATTTATTAAGTTCAATAAATTTCAATTTATCAGTCTTTTTATGGTAAACACTGTGTGATATTGAAGGACATAGTAACATATTCAAATATCACTCCTCTATGTAATGTTGGAGAAAATTTATTGTTTCCCCTCTGAGATTGTTATTTATGATCCATCTAGAATTGATTTTGTACTTGGTCAATTATAAATCATCATTTCTAAATATAGTACTGTAATTCTTACACAGTTTGTGAAAATGGTTTTCATTGCCTCTTGCATTTAAACTATTTTTAAATGTAATTCAGGTGATATGGAAATAATACACAGAAGAACTTATTAAAAACATCTTCATGACCCAGATAATCACAATGGTGTGATCACTAACCTAGAGCCAAACATCCTGGAATGTGAAGTCAGCTGGGCCTTAGGAAACATCACTACGAATAAAGCTAGTGGAGGTGAAAGAATTCCTGTTGAGCTATTTCAAATCCTTAAAAATGATGCTGTGAAAGTGCTGCACTCAATATGCCAGCAAATTTGGAAAACTCAGCAGTGGCCACAGGACTGGAAAAGGTCAGTTTTCATTCCAATTCCAAAGAAAGGCAATGCCAAAGAATGTTCAAACTACTGCACAATTGCACTCATCTCACACACTAGCAAAGTAATGCTTAAAATTCTCCAAGACAGGCTTTAGCAATATGTGAACCATGAATTTCCAGATGTTCAAGCTGGATTTAGAAAAGACAGAGGAACCAGAGATCAAATAGCCAACATCTGCTGGTTCATCTAAAAAACAAGAGAGTTCCAGAAAAACATCTATTTCTCCTTTATTGACTATGTCAAAGCCTTTGACTGTGTGGATCACAATAAACTGTGGAAAATTCTGAAAGAAATGGGAATATCAGACTAATTGACCTGCATCTTGAGAAATCTGTATGCAGGTCAGGAAGCAACAGTTAGAACTGGACATGGAACAACAGACTGGTTCCAAATAGGAAAAGAAGTACGTCAAGGATGTATACTGTCACCCTGCTTATTTAACTTATATGCAGAGTATATCATGAGAAACGCTGTGCTGGATGAAGTTGAGGCTGGAATGAAGATTGTTTGGAGAAATATCAATAACTTCAGATATGCAGATGACACCACCCTTATGGCAGAAAGTGAAGAGGAAATGAAGAGCCTCTTGATGAAAGTGAAAGAGGAGAGTGAAAAATCATTTTTTAGATTCAGGTCACTAAGATCATGGCATCCAGTCCCATCACTTCATGGCAAATAGATGGGGAAACAGTGGAAACAGTGACTGACTATTTTCCTAGGCTCCAAAATCATATGCCGATGGTGATTGCAGCCATGAAATTAAAAGATGCTTACTCTTTAGAAGGAAAGTTATGACCAACCTAGGCAGCATATTAAAAAGCAGAGACAATTTTTTGCCAACAATGGTCCGTCTTGTCAAGGCGATGTTTTTTCCAATAGTCATGTATAGATGTGAGAGTTGGACTAAAAAGAAAGCTGAGTGCTGAAGAACTGATGTTTTCGAACTGTGGTGTTGGAGAAGACTCTTGAGAGTCCCTTGGACTGCAAGGAGATCCAACCAGTCCATCCTAAAGGAGATCAGTCCTGAGTGTTCATTGGAAGGACTCATATTGAGGCTGAAACTCAAATACTTTGGCCACCTAATGCGAAGAGCTGACTCATTTGAAAAGACCTGATGCCTTAAGATTGAAAGCAGGAGGAGAAGGGGACGACAGATGATGAGGTTGTTGGATGGCATCACCAACTCAATGGACATGAATCTGAGTAAACTCTGGGACTTGGTGATGGACATGGAAGCCAGGCGGCTGCAGTTCATGGATCACAAAGAGTCAGACATGACTGAACGACTCAACTGAACTGAACTGAAGGTGATATGGCATTTTTAAGTTCTAGCAATTACATATTTTTAAATTCCATTTAATTCAGTTTGAGTCTGAGCAGGTAATGTGACTCAATTACACCCATCTTTTCTATTTCTTAATAATTTAATTAGCATTCTCTGCCTGGTTTATGTTTGGTCTTTCTGTTATCTATTTATTTTTTCATTGAGTTTTATTTGTTGATATGCATGGTATGATTTTGGATACTTTAAGTGAAAATTTGTGCAGTCTATGGATAATATTATCATCCTCTAGAAGAGACTTTATCCTTTCTCTGCAGGCAGGTAGAACACAAGCAAATCACCTTGCTTTGACAGTAACTGTGAATGCTCGAAACTTAACTTTGTGAATTTTCTTCTAATATTTCTTATATGTCTTTCTTTTAGGGCATAACCCTTTAGAACTATGATAGAAACATGGAGTGATTGCAGAGTCTGACTTCCTTTTCAGGACTTCAGCTGTATCAGTTTTCCCCTAGAACTCTGAGAATGCCAGACTCTTAATATAGCTTTTCTTTCTTTTTTTTCAGAATATTTAAACTTTTCTTTTTTACTGGGGTATAGCCAATTAACAAAGAATGTTGTGATAGTTTCAGGTGAATAGCAAAGGGACTCAGCCATACATCTAAATGTATCCCTTCTCTTTAAACTCCCCTCTCACCCAGGCTATCACATAGGATTGAGCAGAGTTCCATATGCTATAAAGTAGGTCCTTGTGGCTATACATTTTAAATATACAGTATGTACATGTACATCCCAAACTCCCTAACTATTCCTTTCCCCTTTTCTTACCCCCAGAAGTCCTAAGTTTGTTCTCCAAGCTTGTGAGCTTGTGAGTCTCTTTCTTTTTTGCAAGTAAGTACATCTGGATCATTTTTTTTTAGATTCCACATATAAAATATGTCATAATTTGCTTTTCATTCTTAATCGCTGTTTTACTTTGTTGTTTTTAACTTTTTACCCTGGGCATGTCCAACTCCTGAATTGGTAAATGCCTTTTGAGCGATTGTATACAGAAGACCCGAATCAACTTTGATCCTTCCATTTATCTGAAATAGATGGAGAAATATACCATGTTCATGGATTGGAAGAATCAATATAGTGAAAATGAATATATTACCCAAAGCAATCTACAGATTCAATGCAATCCCTATCAAGCTACCAGCGGTATTTTTCACAGAACTAGAACAAATAATTTCAAGATTTGTATGGAAATACAAAAAACCTCGAATAGCCAAAGCAATTTTGAGAAAGAAGAATGGAACTGGAGGAATAAACTTACCTGACTTCAGGCTCTACTACAAAGCCACAGTCATCAAGACAGTGTGGTACTGCTTTTCATTCTTAATAGCTGTTTTACTTTGTTGTTTTTAACCTTTTACCCTGGGCATGTCCAACTCAGGAATTGGTAAATGCCTTTTGAGCGATTGTATACAGAAGACCCGAATCAACTTTGATCCTTCCATTTATCTGCCATCCTCTCCTCTTAATTCCTGTGGTATCCATAAACTTCAATATCTGCTACACCAGCTCAGTGGAAACAACACAACTTCCAGATCTTATTCTCTGATCAGGCTCTGCAAGCTAAAGATAATGAAGGCAAATAGCTTTTCAGGAAAACGGCTACTTTGAATTCAGTCTTGGTGAAACTCTATCGATACTTTAGTTGCATTCTGGTGCTTTCAATCAATTTTTAAAATTCATTTGTCATTTTCATAATTTATAAGATATATCTGTTTCATTGACTAATATGAAGTTACTTATTATAGGTAGGAATGAAATTCAAGGTTAATATTTAGCAAGTTATATGGATAACCATAAAAAATTAAACATATATGAAATACAAGTCTTTTGATTCCCTAACACTCACAAGGGGTAGATTTGCAGAAAGTTCCAAATAGCAGGTTTTCAATATCAAATTTCCCTAATGTGATGCCAAATCATATCTTCTCCCTATGAGTGACATTGATTCCATTTTCAAAATTCTCTGAAATTCATCTCTTGAGGGTTAAAAAGGGGCTCTTCTTTGAGCTCCATATCTATTATTTTATTCTGTAGAAGTCTCTCTCATTCCTTATTATTTTGATTCTCTGTTATCATTAATAAATTTATGTATTAAACTTTCTCTGTTCAAATTATTCTATGATCCTTCTCTCTAGTCATTGTACCCTGACTGATGCAATCACGTAAATAAGGGTTTTGAGGAATATCCAGATGTACATAGCACAGGTATAACTTCTCTAAATATAGTTTATATCCTTGGACCTTGGAAGACTAATATACAGAGGAGAAACAAAATATAGGTCAAATATAAATTTGGAACAGGAATATTGATAATGTAGTCTTGATTCTAAGACAGTGACATGCATGCCTACTTATAATCAGATTTCTTGTAACTCAGAACTGTTTAGAAATCAACAAAGTGTGCCACTCAAGTCAGAGTTGTATAACATTGTCTATATTGGTCAATTGATTGCAGAGTCAGGAAATTGAGTAGATGACAACAATAGAATGAAAAATCAATGGAATAAAATTTCCGGTGGATATTCTGGAGACATGTTATTAGTATGAAGATTAAAAACCCTAGATTTAGAGAGAGAATCTGAATTCTGAAATTGCATTTAATAATGAAAAGTTGTCAATTTTTAAAGCTGCCTAGTCCTAAGTTTCTTACAACTGGGGAAAAAATGTAAGTCAGTTTTGTCATAGATGTGTTTAAGATGTGTATGGTGGAAGGGAAACAGGTAGAAGGATAATACGAGCCACAGTAGGGGGTTTCAGCATCATTATCAGCAGCAGCAACATCAGTATCTTCAAATTAATAATAAAAAACTGGTGAAATCGAGCAAAAACTATTTGTCAAGGAACTCTGTGCCTGAGGAGTACATAATCTCTTGATCTTCCAATTTTTTTGGAGCCTGAAAAGTCTGAGGGCATGAGGGGAGTCTTTGATTAGGAATCTTGCCTGGAAGACTTTAGGAAATATTGCTATAATCTCTATTTCTCTCAGTATAGTGACCAGAAAAGCAAGTAAAACTTCCAACATTTTAAAAAAGGTTTTTGTTAAAATTTTGTTGTTGTTGTTGAAATGTGCTTCTCATAGGGCATTGAACTATTTAAATTATGATTTGTAAGCAGCCCAGAGCTCCATACCTTTAACAATAATATTTATATTTCCTTTTGCTAATACCATGCTCAAAACATGGTAATTGTACTTAGTATGTCACTTAATTGGAAGGAGAAGAAAAGATGTGTTTGACAGGCACATTGGCAATCCAGCTCTTTATTTACTTGGAATAAATGCCTTTTAAGTTAACCTGTTGATACTGAGGATTACAATGTTTTAAATATTTTGTGAATATAAGTCAACTTCTTTGTTTTTAGTCCATTCTGTAGAAGAAACTGAAATCGTAACTCATTTGGATGTAGAACCAAATTCATAAGAAGGGTGAATTCACCAAACTTCCCTGGTGGCTCAGACAGTAAAAAAATTGGATCTGTCCAACACCACCACTAGGTTGGAAAGATCCCCTGAGGGAATACATGGGAGCCCATGCCAGTATTCTTGCCTGGAGAATCCTCATGGACAGAGGAGCATGGCAGGCTATGGTCCATGGGGTGGCAGAGTCAGACACAACTGAGAGAATGAGGACAATATGACCTTATCATTTGGTCTTTTGATAACCATTGTCTTCCCAGTAACTTTTTTTGCTGGAAACTTTCTCAGTTTAGGTTCCCAAAGTGAAACTGGACACACTGATCTTTTTTTTTTTTTAATTTTTTTTTTCAGTCCAACTTATTATACTCTTCTTATAAGATACCTCAAGCCAAAGATATTAGAAATAGCCACTCCAACAAGGTAGAGAACTGAAACAATATATAAAATAAGTATAAAAAGAGGAGAAAACTACAGTGATTATGACTTATAAATAGCTAAAATAATATATGAATAAATGTAATGAGATAAATTCAGTGACATAAATAGTAAAGATCATGTGAATTCATGTAATATTCAAGAAGAAAACTAATATATAACCTTGTTCATACTCATAAGACATATTTAACCAATATGATGAACAATCTTATAATTGTGTTACATATATTGTACAAACAGTAAAAATTTAATTATTGGTTAAAATTATATTGTTGCTGGAATTAAAATTTAATTCTTTTTAATAATAGCTTGGAAAAGAATGCTCAGAGGATTGTGAATGTTTCCTTTTAATTAGAATATTGTCATTTTTATTAATGAAAGATAATTATGTGATAAATGAATGTAACTCTACTCTTGGAAACTAATTTTCTTTCCCAGTTTTATAGAGCTTACTATTATTACTGCTTTTATAATAGACAATGCTTTGAGTCTTGGAAGATCATCAAACTGTATTTATTAAGGCGATTATTATCTAAGAATTTAGTAACACTAAATAATATGTACTTTTATATAATACAAGGTTGTGCAAGGCTTAATTTTAAAGCATGAAAATTTGGTACAACAAATAAAGGAAAAAAGCAAATGTAAATTAGAGATTTCACTTTCTCCATTAAAAGTAAATTAAGATTGTTAGTAAATGATCATCTATGCTACCCTCCCACACAGCTCAATCCAGCTGCATCTGTGAGTCAGAATATTTTCAACTGCTTTTAATTAGCAGGGTTTTTTAAATATTTCAGAGGTTGCAAATTAGAGAGCACATTGACTAGCAGATTCTGTACTATTTAGAAAGGAAATGTCCTAGGGAGAACTCCAAATAGTGATAAAGAATCCCAGTAGTAATTGATGACAATGATGGGGCATGTATGAGGAAAATTGTTTTAAAAGTGATAACTACTAAAGTCTCAGACTTGGATGCTCTGAAATTAAGATTTAGATGAAATTAGTTGAATTTATCTCCTGTGATTAATATATATATATTTTTAAATCTACCATTTTACTAAAAGCAGTATAAACTGTGGCACTGAGAAAGTGAGGTGATCTGATTATTATAATTTTATGTATGACATAGATTTTTTTTTAATTACCAAATTTAGAACAGATGATATTGTCAAGATTTTATTTTACCCATGTGCTGTATTCTGTGTTTAGTCACTCAATCGTATCTGACTCTGTGCAACCCCATGGACCATAGCCCTCCAGGCTCCTCTGTCCATGGGGATTCTCCAACAAGAATACTGGCATGGACTGTCATGCCCTCCTCCAGGGGATCTTTCCAACCCTGAGACTGAACCCAGGTCTCCCACATTACAGGTGGATTCTTTGCCTTCCTAGCCACCAAGGAGGCCCATATCATGTAGTAAATACTGTATCTCAAATTATGCACTATGAAAAATAAAAACCTGTATTCTTAGACAAGTATTGTAGACAGAAATTTATGTATGGTCATTCGGTTTTTTTTTTAATTTTCATTTTTTAAGATACTTTATTGTTTTTTAGCAGTTTTAGATTGACAGAATTTGAGAGGAATATATAGAGATTTTCCATGTACCTCCTGTTCCCATGTATGCAGCCTTCCCTGTTATCAACAACTGCCCCTTCCACCAGAGTGGTACTCTGGTTACAACTGATGAAGCTACATTGATGTATTATCATGCAAAGTCCCATAATTTACCCAAAGGTTCACTTTTGATGTTATGCATGCCACAGGTTTAGAAAAATGTGTAATTATATGTATCCATCATAATAGTATCATACAGATTATTTTCATTGCCCTAAAAATGATCTGTGTGCTCTGCCAATTCTGTCTAATTATGGTATCTCAAATGCTGGATTTTTTTTTTATTAAGATAAACTGTGACTAAGATACTGTCCTGAAACAAACAAAATTATTCCAAGCCTATCTTCAACTTAAAATATTTCTTTTTCTCTAAAAATCAGCTGGCAAATTAATTTAAAAAAACAGTAGGGTATATTTCTTATAAATACTACTGTTATTTATTGATTTGTTAGGCTAACCTATAAAGATCCTATCTATTTCATATGTGTGTATGTATGAATAAGTTTGTATACATTCATCTACACTTCCCATATCTACATCCCCCCAAAATAAAGATTTAAATCAGTTTTATTATATGAATCAAAAAATATTAGAAAAAAGTCAAAGTAGAGGCCTTGCTCTTTTGAAGTCAAGAGAACCTTGAAATAATTTGCTTCAGAATATATGATTTTTTTTTTTTTTTAATTCAGGAAAGTCACAAACCGTGTGCTGAGCAAATAAATACACTGATATGTAGCAGCTAAGTCACTATTAAATCATTCCAAACAGAACAGTTAATAAAATGTATTCAGTAGAGGTTTTGTTTTTTTTCTTCTCTATATGCCAATTTACATAGCTATGTTAGTTTTCAGTTCAGTTCAGTTCACTTCAGTCACTCAGTCGCGTCCAACTTTTTGTGACCCCATGAACTGCAGCACGCCAGGCCTCCCTGTTCATCACCAACTCCCGGAGTTCACTCAGACTCACGTCCATCGAGTCAGTGATGCCATCCAACCATCTCATCCTCGATCGTCCCCTTCTTCTCCTGTCCCCAATCCCTCCCAGCATCAGAGTCTTTTCCAATGAGTCAGCTCTTCTCATGAGGTGGCCAAAGTACTGGAGTTTCAGCTTTAGCATCAGTCCTTCCAAAGAACACCCAGGGCTGATCTCCTTCAGAATAGACTGGTTGGATCTCCTTGCAGTTTATCTCATTATTAAAAACCATGTTGGTTTAATATATTTTCTAAAATACCCCCCAGGTATTGAATATGCACAAATATAATGCTAGATATTGGCTATAGAGAGATGAAGATGCTATTCCCTCACATGTAAAGGTCAAACAGTTTATAGAAGTTCTTGTATGGTTCTGTTATTATACTTTAGAAGGCATAATCAATGTGTGATTATTCATGTATTGTTATAGAAATTAAGAATATTATATTCATTTATTCAATTGTATATAGATATGTAAAGTTTACTTATAGTCAACAGAATATAAATTAAGCTTAACAGCTCTATGTTAATAATAATATTATCTAGCATAGTGATACTTTTTAGAAAACAACCTATATATTGATCTTGTTGTAACCCTTTTATTTTGTGGCAATTTAAGGAAGAATTCTGTTTTAACTTATTTCTATTAGCTATAAAGATTATGCTGCTGCAGAATGTAATAAGTGAGATTATTTAAAGTATAATGGATATATAATCATGTTTATTTTATCATGTTAAGAATGAGATAATATGCTTATTAAGAGTCAAAACTTCCCAGTTACTTTTGCTAAATTGATCTTGTTGTAACCCTTTTATTTTGTGGCAATTTAAGGAAGAATTCTGTTTTAACTTATTTCTATTAGCTATAAAGATTATGCTGCTGCAGAATGTAATAAGTGAGATTATTTAAAGTATAATGGATATATAATCATGTTTATTTTATCATGTTAAGAATGAGATAATATGCTTATTAAGAGTCAAAAATTCCCAGTTACTTTTGCTACTTAATGCAAGCATGCTGAGCAAATGTTGATGAGAGATCAAAGTCTTTTTGTATTTTCACAACTGATTCAAATATGAACTAAAAGGAAAAAGAAATTGGCAGAGGTCAGGATCTGCTCTTTACCCTCTTCTGTTTCTTTAACCATATTTGGTTTGATTGAAAGGACGTTGACCTGTTATAGAAGTTGAAGGTATCCAGTCTGTTGCTTTGGCCTTAAAGTTTCCTCATCTGTAAAATCAGGATTAATAACTTAGGGAGTTAGTAATAATGGAATAATTTAATTATATGTGGTACTTAGCCTAGTGAGTACCACACAGTTAAGAGAGGTATTTTCTAAGATTTATATTTTCTAGTCATTCACATTGATTTTATTCATTTCAATAGGATTAAGTGAAATATTTTAGCTTCAGTTCAGTTCAGTTCAGTCGCTCAGTCGTGTCGGACTCTTTGCGACCCCATGAATCGCAGCACGCAAGTTTGTTAAAAAATTAATATATATGAAAATTTTAAGAGTTTGAGTGAAAATCGGTTGGAATGGGGCAGTACCAAATCAAAAGTGGTGAGGAGCATTCCTCCCACAGTAGTTAGGGGGAAGATATAGATAAAGTATGGGAGCAAAGACAGGAAAATTTTGGTTGCCTATACCTTAAAATCTAGTTGGTTGTTTGTGATTGGTTATCCTTAATGTTTTGGTTTCATAACCTTAAGGCATTTACGATCTTAGGCTTTGGCTTGCTTAACTAGGCTACCACCACATTAGAGNAGGGGGAAGATATAGATAAAGTATGGGAGCAAAGACAGGAAAATTTTGGTTGCCTATACCTTAAAATCTAGTTGGTTGTTTGTGATTGGTTATCCTTAATGTTTTGGTTTCATAACCTTAAGGCATTTACGATCTTAGGCTTTGGCTTGCTTAACTAGGCTACCACCACATTAGAGCCATCTCAGCCCAATGCCCTCCTGTTTTAATGAACAGTTCTGATCCTTTGGAAGATTTGATATTCCCAACTTTAGGTATAATAAGTTGGTTCTTAGCATTGTTCATTTGAAGAATTTAAGTTTTAGATGGCTTGACAAGTCTGTACATATTGTAATATGAAATCTATGACACCATTTTTCCTTATAAAAACTCAGAAAAATCAGACAAGTGTTTCTTAGTTTCCATATGATGAGATACTAAGATTTACAGTGTTGGTATTCCTTGAAATTTGAAGAATAAGAAATGCTTTACAGATTAAATACCTGCCGTTACTGAATAGATGAAGAAGCTTTACCAGTATAAATTTGGGAAAGATTGAGGGAAGGCAGAGAAGGAGGCAGTAGAGGATGAAATGTTGGATGGCATCTTCAATTCAATGGACATGAGTTTGAGCAAACTCCAGAAAATAGTGAAAGACAGAGAAGCCTGACATGCTGCAGTCCATGGGGTGGCAAAGATATGACTGGACTGAGCGACTGAACAACAACAGCAATTTTGGATCAAATGGTAATGCATGTACTTTTGGGCAGATAAAGTAAAATCTCTCTCTGTAGATTTCATCTTTTTTATTTTTTTTTTTTAGTTTTATTTTATTTTTTTTTCCTCCTTGGTTTTTTTTTTTTTTTCATTTATGTATTTATTTATTTTTTTACATGAACTCCCAAACATGATCCCCCCTCCCACCTCCCACCCCACATCATCCCTCCAGATTATCTTTTTTAAATTTCATCAGAAATATGAGAATACTATTAATACCTCACTTTTCTAGTCATTTGAGCTTCCCTGGTGGCTCAGACAGTAAAACATCTGCCTACAATGCAGCAGACCCGGGTTCAAT
>SJYX01016586.1:509015-522638 GCA_006410675.1 Oreotragus oreotragus | reverse complement strand
GGGTTGGTGCACTGAGATGACCCAGAGGGATGGTATGGGGAGGGAGGAGGGAGGGGAGTTCAAGATGGGGAACACATGTGTACCTGTGGCAGATTCATGTTGATGTATGGCAAAACCAATATAGTATTGTAAAGTAATTAATCTCCAATTAAAATAAATAAATTTATATTAAAAATAATAAAAAATAAAATTTAGGTAAATAGGGTTTAGAGAAAACATTGATCTATTTGAAGTCATTTATGGGGATAAGAGAAACTATGGGAAAAGCAGAATATAACCCTCTTAAGTAAAAGACTTCCTCTAACGCATAGGCATGCTTGTTTTGAAGCAAGTCATTTAAAGAGAAATCCTATGGCTTTGTTGGCATTGTGGTTGTTCAGTTGCTCAGTCACTCAGACGTGTCCAACTGTTTGCAACTCCATGGATTGCAGCACGCCAGGCCTGCCTGTCACTCACCATCTCCTGGAGTTTGCCCAAGTTGTTGTCCACTGCATCAGTGATACCATCCAGCCATCTCATCTTCTGATGCCCTCTTATTTTCATTCTACCCTCAATCTTGCCCTCAGTCTTTGTTGGTGTTATTATTATTATTTGATTCTAACTTTTTTATCCTGATTCCTCAGGAGGTTATGAGTACCACTTTTGTTGTTAACTACTCATAACAATGAGCTTAAAAACAAAAACACATTCCTGTTTTTTCATTAAATTACTATGTGAAGTCAGTGACTTTCAGGCCATTGCCCTTAAGAATAACTTCTATTTTCCAAAAAAAAAAAAAAAAAGATTTTGTCAGTAAATATCTCCCTGGATTCTATCAGCATGATTTGATTGTATACATTTGATTTTGTTCAAATGTAATCTTTGAGGATAATATGCCAGAGGGGATGGAAAACTCTTGGAGATAAAATGGCCGTCCATGGGTAAATGTTTTTAGAAAATGAGGGAGGAAGACAAAAGGTCAGCAGATTGAATTAGTACACGTTTGAACTGAAAAGCCAGATCCGGACACAATGTTGAAAGTCTAGTTGAATGCCAGAGGCTGAGCTTGCTTGAAGTCATTTTCTGAAGGGAATCTGAAGACGAAGCATCATTGTCCAAATGAGCTGGAAAAAATGCTGGCTCTTTATACTGTCTATTTGACTTTTCCAAGAACAGAAGACAGCAACATTGCCCATAACAAAGAGCACTTGTCATCTTTACAGAAAGTAAAGGTTTACTGACAGCCAAAGTCAGTCTTGCTGTGAAAATAAATAAAAGCAAATACAGCATCACACTTCAGCCAGGAAAGACAAGTGGAAAAAAAAAAAAAAAAAGTGAGAATTCAGAAAAGAAAGCAAGTTAGAGAAAAGGAGGCAACCAAAAGGATTATAAGTGAACAAATAACCTTGCTGAAACTCTTTAATATGTTGATTTACAGAAGTGTAAAGAGAATCTATTAACAGGTTTGAGAGACCACAGGACTCACAAACTTATGTATTAGTCTTGGTTCTGTTATATATGAACAGCTAAGGCCTCGCTAGGTTTAAATACTACACTTATTTATAAAAATAAATAAACCAACAGATAGTATAGTTAAAAGAAGATGAGCTTATAGACCCTTCCTGCTATAAGACCTAAGGGATAATGAGTGCTTGCTCTATGATTTTTGTAAAGTTGTGCTTGTTTCGCTATCAAAGTGTGTACTCAGTCATCTCTGACTTTTTGTGACTCCATGGACTGTAGCACTCCTGGCTCCTCTGTTCATGGACTTTTCCAGGAAAGAAAACTGGTTTCCATTCTCTTCTCCAGGGGATCTTCCTGATCCAGGGATCAAACCTGTGTTTCTTGTGTCTCCTGCATTGGCAAGTGGGTTCTTTACCACTAGCACCACCTGGGAAGCCCTTGTTACCCAGGTACTTAATCAAAATTTAGAAGGACTACACTTTTATAATTTTCCTGATATAATTTGTAGTAAAGTTATGATATAAGTAATTTGTAGTAAAGGTATGATTTTATACAATTTTATCAGTGAACAAAGAGCAACATATAAGTAGCATCCCTGCAGAAAACAAAAACAAAAACGTGGCAAATGGAAGTTTTTGGAAGCCAAGTTTTTGTCATTGCCACATAGAAAGTTGTATATGGCCACAGTTGTATGGTTGTAGTTGTTGGTAATCCACAAACTGCTTCTTCCTTCTCCCCTTAAACCTGTACTGATTACTAACTCTACACCTAAATATAGTTAGAACAATTAAGTTTATGTTATATATATTTTACCACAATGAAAACTGTACCCAAAAATATATATTAATTAATTCCAGCAAGAATATGTTAAGGAAAAAATATTGAAGTTATGTTATTCACTTGGTTGAAATGGGATGTGTTTGCGGGGAGGGGATCCTGGTTTTCTCCAAGATATTGTTTTTACAGGTTGGATATATTTATAAACTTTAACCATTTCTTCAACAATTGGAAACTCTCAGTGTAATAGGATTGCTTATTGACCTTTACAAAATACAGCTGCCCAGAGTTCATTCTCAAGAGTTCATTTAAATTACTCTATGGTACAGCCTATTCAACAGGATTGTTCAATTCTAACATGCAGTCAGGATTGAAAACTCCTGCTCTACAATGTAGACTCTTTGAAGGCAGGGACTGCATTTGTCCTGTTTACAAGTATAGCACTTGTGTATTAACTAAGTATCCATAGGCTGAATGAAGGATTGCATAAACAGTAATCTCCTAGTTTATTATACCTGTACATTTAATCTCTATTAAGTTTTCTCTGAAGCAGCAATAGTCATACAGATTCCACAAAATCAGCCTGAAAACATTAAAATAAATTAAACAAAGTCAGTTAGCTCTTCTATTTTCCTAATCTCTACCAGTAACTACCCCATTCATAAATGTAGTTAAGTTTACATGAACTTTCAACTATTGTATCTATCTTAGTGTACAGTTAAACACACATACATATGCATGTATCTTTTTAAAATTACTTATACTTTGTTATTCAGGAAAATAGGATGAAAATATACATAGTGGTCTGCATTTTTTCCACTTAAACATTTTACTTTTTTTTTTTTTTTCCAAAATATCACACCACAAGTACTAGCTCATTCTTCTATACAGAGCTAAATCATATTTTCACAGTATCTGTTCCCTGAGCTGTTTAACCATATTTTATCCATTTACTTTTCTTCCTTTCTCTTCTGCACACACTCCAGTATTACTTTGGCTTCCATCATACCAGAAAAGCCAATGTTAAATTGTTAGCATCATTCCAACTATATGTAACATTTAATCAAGTCTTCAATCCTTCCTTATTTTGACTCTTTTTTTTTTTTTTTTTTTGCCTGTTAGATCTCACTATATCTCAATTTCCTATTTAACTGTTGCTGCAACATTTGTAGGTAGTACCTTATCTTCTCTAGCTGTAAGTTAGTAACTAAGCCCCAAAGACTTTTCTCTTTTATATACACTCATTGTCTTATTTCATCTAGCACCAGGGCTTTTAAGATGCCCTGTAGACCATCTATCTAATGTAGTCTACTGATATCTCTAATTTTGCATTCAATAGGCCTCTTATACTTACTGTGCCCAGATTAGGACTTTGGACTTTCCACTGTTTTCCATTATCTTTTCTAGTTCAGCAAATGACAACTCTGTTTTGGAGTTCTCAGGCAAAAATCCCTTAAGTTGTCCATGAATTTCCACTTTATTTTATATCGTGCAACAATTCATTGACAAATTCTGCTCTTACCTTAGAAACCTATCCAAAATACAACCAGGTTTTACCACTTCATTGTCAAAGACAGCACTTTTTTTTCACATGGAATACATCATACCCCAGTCATTCTCCCTACTTCCCTTTTGTCTCCTTAAATCTCTATACAGCAGCAGCAGTGATACTTTGAAAATATTAATTAGGTCACATCATATTTTACCCAGGTCTCATCTTCCTTCAAGATCTTCCCTGTAGCTCAGATGGTAAAGAATCTGCCTGCAGTGCAGGAGACCTGGGTTCGATCCCTGGGTCAGGAAGATCCTGTAGGGAAGGCACTGGCAATCCACTCCAGTATTCTTGCCTGGAGAATCCTACGAATAGAGGAGCCTGACAGGCTACAGTTTGTGGAATCACAAAGAGTCAGACACGACTAAGTGACTAACCCACATACCACATCTTCCTTCACTCAATGAAATCCTGTCCCTACGTACGTGTGACTCCTGTCTCCCACCACCCGAACACACAGACCATTACTCCTCAGATTTCACTTTCATTGTCATTTCTTCTATTCCTATCCCACCTCTTTACTTAGTCTTCTTCAGAGACACCAAACATATTCTAGCCTTTGGGTGTTTAGAATTTCCATTTAGCTGATGTAATTCTTGGGTAGATATTTGTAAGGCCTGATCTGTCATTTCATTTAGGTCTTAGTTCAAATATCACCTAATTAGAGAGGTTTTCCCTGATATTTCTAAACTAAGATTATCAGAATTTGTTGCACTTTACCTGGCCTCATTTATTTTAACCTTTACCATACAGTTGCTGAATAAATGAATTATGGTTGTTACCAATATCTTCCTGCATAAAATGCTATGTCAGTCATCTTACATTCATAGTATATTACATTCTTTATATATTGGTGCTGTTAAAAATGGGGGACTTCCCTGGTGGCTCAGTCAGTAATGCAAGAGACCCAGGTTCGATCTCTGGTTCAGGATCTGGAGTAGAATGATAAAAAATAACAGCAATCTCAGGGATTTATCAGATTTATTTTAAAGAAACAGTGTAGTTTTGTATTCAATGTGTGTTATATATTTACCTGCATAATCACCTGTACTGAAGTTTGCTGATTGCTGTTTCTTTCTCTCTCTTTTCTCTCCATTTGTTCCCTCCCTCTCTTCCTCCCTTCCTGCCTTTTATCCTTATAACTATAAATTCTTTTAAAAATGTGAAAATATAATTTCTTACTCTTGATTGTGGGTTGGCTGTATATAATAACTTGCTTCCTATAAATAGAATAAAGTGGAGAAAATGATATACATACTTGGAAGAGTTCTGGATATGTGTGTGTGTATATTAGCATGTATATACAACTATATATTTATACCTAAATACAAACAAATATTCTTATACATCTGTAGTTCAATATTTTTTATAGTAACCTCTTCAGTTTTTAAACTTAGACCTTATTTGAATGTATATATACAAATAATTTTGGTTTTTAATATTTGTACAGGTTTAGTTTCATGTTGTATCATATAACTATGAAAATATTTTAATATTTCATAACAAAGTATTTATATTGAATTTGTAAGCATTTTCTAAATTTTCTTCTGTTTTGATGGCTATAAGCCTCTCTTAATGTAGCTTATTTCACCTTATTTTAAAGTAGATGTTATGTTATTTAAGGAAGTTTCAATGTTCTGGGATCCCTGTGTACTTTTATAGACACATATCTCTCACAAGCACTAGGGAAATCTTTTAGACATATTTCTTGTAGGAATTTTGTAAACATCGCATGTTCCATTTGTTAATGAGATACAGAGAATCGTGCACACAGACGGCAATGAGACTGACTTGAGAATCGTAGTTAACAGTTCAAATATTTTCCTTTTTTTTTTCAAAATTAAAGTAAAAGTAAAAGGTAAATTTATTAAATTCAGATTGTTCTACTTTATGAAAGGAAATACTATCAAACATCCTCTAGACTCCCAATTTGGCTTCTAAGTACAGACCATGTTTCAGGAAGAAAAGTACTGACTAAATACAAATAAGGGGGATTTAAAACAAATGTTTGTTATCAATAAGGAATCTCCTTATTGATTCACGTTCTGTTTCTTTCACCTGCCTTTTTCACTGGTGGCTGCATGCTCTGTTCATGGATTCATCTGGTTACCTTCCTTTCATAGAAGTCTTGCAGGAGGCCCATTGTAACCATAAAAAGGACTTCAAAATCTTATGATTTTCTTAGTTTTTCACCCTGTCCTAAGAGGAGATAAGAATATTTAGAAGAATATAGTTTGATGAAGGCACTACTTTTTGTTTGATAATTTTATTCTATAGCAAAGACTTTTATCTTCATGAAAAATAGGTGTTTGGGAGAAAGTAGTACATTTTTCCCTTTAGATCTTTATTCCTTCAGTTATTTCTAAAACCTATCCTATATTTTACATGATATAGTAGATGTCTTAAACTAATCTTTGTAGCTTATCAATATATCCTGTATTATAGTCATGCAGTATATTTCTATCATTTATATTTCATGAATATATTAGGAATATAAATATGTTTTTATTCTACTTAATGCATATGAATTTGGAACTTTTGTCATAGATGACTTAATAATTTATATTCATGTTACTTTATCAAATTATATATATAATTAAATTCATAATTATATAATTCTCCCACTACCCCAGTCACTACCAACAGAATTGGAAATGAGAATGCCAAAGTTTCTTCTACTTCTTTACTCTATGTTAACTGGGTGGAGAAAAATCAAACTTTGTTAATCAAATTCCTGAAATGCAGACTAGAAAACAGTCTTATGGGTTACAGCTTTCATGATAGATTGAAAAGTAAAAGTCATAACATGTAAAAATTCATTTCATCTCTCTTTTTATGATCTCCTACTCTTTTAGAGCCTTAAGTATAGGGCAGGCCCATTTATTTTCTCATATGGAAGATAGAATGTCTTATTCTGTCTGCTTTGTTCTGAATCTCTTACATTCAACTGTCAAAGTGCTAAACTGTTTTTTCATAAAATATTAAGCCCTTGTTATTTCCATTTAAGATTTCCTCTTTCTTTATAATAGATGGAAAAATGAAAATAGGTTTGGGAACTACTGTACTTTACTTTGTCAAGATGTCACTGGACTCCCCTGACTTCTGTTTCCCTTATTTGATTTGTTAACTGTTCCAGCCCTGGGATGATTTCAAAGCAAGGTGAGAGTTAGATGAGAGTTGGATTACAGTTAAACAACTTCTATCAAATGGAACCTGAGTCATAATTCACTTAAGCCATTTTTGAGTCTTAGGACCCAAGCTCCAGTAGAAATACAGTTGACCCTTGAACAAAAGATGCTTAAACTTTGGGGGTCCACTTTATGAAGATTATTTTTCAGTAAATACTGTCATATTACATGATATGCAGGTGGTTGAATCTGATGATAAGGAACATCAGATGCAAAAGTCCAATTGTGAAGTTATGCAAGGGTTTTCAACTGCAGGGAGTTGGAACCCCTAGCCTTCCTTATTTTTACAAGGGTCAACTGTATTTTATTTTACTTCAACTTCTTCCTCTAGAACTGAATAATCTGATTTTAGTTCCATACCAATTTTGTTTTAAAAGAAGAATAAAATGTTACTTATGATGACACATAAGGGTGATTATGCTGTATGTTCTCTTAGGTGTATACACAAATGTATTTATGTAAAAGTTTCATTGTGGGTGTGAAATAGTAAAATAATTATACAATCAAAATTAAAATTGAAGTTATTTATCTGTATGCATCTGATATTTGATTCTAGATATTCTAATCAGTAATACCAGTCATATTGCCACTTCATCTGTAAATAAAAATGTAAAATTCTCTACAACTAGTTGATATTAACTATTTTAAAGCAGGAAGAAATTACTCAAATTGCATTATCAGCACTTGAGGAACTCATTAAACATCTTAAACATGTTTCCTATAAAATAAAGATCTCTCTTTGTTATTACCTGCTGGGGTCCAGCCCCCACAGGATCCAAGGAAACCCAAAGGAGAAATGGCGTCAGTGATTGATTTAGAGAGAGATGTGGAAACAATGTTGAAGATAAGAAAATAGAGGAGAGAAAGAGGATGATATTCTTTGGTTTACATAGAAAGCCAATAAATTCCAAGACAAGAAGTTTGCCCTGTTCACGGAGGCCACAGGTGCCCTTCCAGTCTCCTGAGGGAATGAAGATGCAGAACGTCTTCCCCTTCAGGTCTTAGAAACCCGGGCAGATAAGTGAATGCAGGGAGCCTCCATGCTCCAAGGGATCAGCCTGAAC
Organism: Oreotragus oreotragus; assembly: GCA_006410675.1. Taxonomy (NCBI): domain Eukaryota; kingdom Metazoa; phylum Chordata; class Mammalia; order Artiodactyla; family Bovidae; genus Oreotragus; species Oreotragus oreotragus. The sequence goes on along the minus strand of SJYX01016586.1, from coordinate 514,614 downwards.
AAGAAAGGGAGAGGGAAAGAGAGAGAGAATGATCGACACAGGGAGACCAAGCTGCTTTGGTGAGTGAAGACCATTTACTTTAATTCAAAAGGGTCTTTTATACCTTTACTTGTAAATAGAGGGAAATGAAAGATGCAAAGTCATACAGAGTCAGCCCAAACATTCCAGCAGTTTTGCCCTAATCGAAACCAGGATTTTTTCTGCATACCTTTCCCACAAATGATGTTGTGTACAGTGTCTTCTGGCCTTGGAGGCCTGTGAACATTTTATGACCCTCTTTTGATAAAGGCTGCTCAACCAGAAAACTTATTTTCCCTCAAAGTGTGTTTTCTTTATATTTCTAATCTATGTCAGCCTCAGAAAATGCCAAACAGAGTTACATTTAACAGAATAAAGGTGCAGTGAGTTACAAGAAAGAACCAATTAGCTCAAAAGTCTGATGTGGTTAATTTCAAGGCTACCCTTTTCTTTCTTACATTCCAACTATGTTAACTAATTCACTCCCAGGTGCACAGTGGATAAGAGATANGAAGGAGAAATGGCGTCAGTGATTGATTTAGAGAGAGATGTGGAAACAATGTTGAAGATAAGAAAATAGAGGAGAGAAAGAGGATGATATTCCTTGGTTTACATAGAAAGCCAATAAATTCCAAGACAAGAAGTTTGCCCTGTTCACGGAGGCCACAGGTGCCCTTCCAGTCTCCTGAGGGAATGAAGATGCAGAACGTCTTCCCCTTCAGGTCTTAGAAACCCGGGCAGATAAGTGAATGCAGGGAGCCTCCATGCTCCAAGGGATCAGCCTGAACAAGAAAGGGAGAGGGAAAGAGAGAGAGAATGATCGACACAGGGAGACCAAGCTGCTTTGGTGAGTGAAGACCATTTACTTTAATTCAAAAGGGTCTTTTATACCTTTACTTGTAAATAGAGGGAAATGAAAGATGCAAAGTCATACAGAGTCAGCCCAAACATTCCAGCAGTTTTGCCCTAATCGAAACCAGGATTTTTTCTGCATACCTTTCCCACAAATGATGTTGTGTACAGTATCTTCTGGCCTTGGAGGCCTGTGAACATTTTATGACCCTCTTTTGATAAAGGCTGCTCAACCAGAAAACTTATTTTCCCTCAAAGTGTGTTTTCTTTATATTTCTAATCTATGTCAGCCTCAGAAAATGCCAAACAGAGTTACATTTAACAGAATAAAGGTGCAGTGAGTTACAAGAAAGAACCAATTAGCTCAAAAGTCTGATGTGGTTAATTTCAAGGCTACCCTTTTCTTTCTTACATTCCAACTATGTTAACTAATTCACTCCCAGGTGCACAGTGGATAAGAGATAAGGGAACTTAGCAAGAAGCATTGGGCCAATAATGAAATCCTACACCAGCACTATTCTAATAACTTTTAACTCTTTGAAAGGCTCTGTGTTTTAGGCTTCCCATGCCTCTCACAGTTGGGAGGCTGTGAACAATCATATGCGTAGCTGCAAGAGTCTGGATATACCTGTCAAGCAAGCTAGAATGCTAACAGAGGAGGTTTGATTTGAAATATTCCTCTCATGTCCATGAGGCTTATTAGCTATAGCCCTAAGTTGATTTTCTCCAGAGAAAGGTGGTCAGGGATAGCCCCCTGTTAATGTCAGAGGAATTGGTAAAAGTCATGAAATAGTAAAACAGAGAGATTCTGATTTTGGGGTAGATGCTCAAGAAAGCCTAGGGAGCCCCTTGAGTCCTGAAGCCTTGCTTAACAGTTCTCTTCCACATGACCCTGTCATGGGTGGGATCTCCTGTGGTGGCTCCTGGCAATTAACCAATATGTAAGCATTGTTATCAAAAATAAATCTCTCAGTAGTTTTATAGTCAAAGCAGAATATGTTGAATGTTTCAGTTAAAACAAGCATCCTGTTGTAATACCTTACTTGTATCTATTTTTATATGGGCTTCCTAGGTGGCACAGTGTTAAAAAATCTACCTGCCACTGCAGGAGATGAAAGAGACACAGCTTCAGTTCCTGGGTTGGGAAGTTACCCTAGAGCAGGAAATGGCAACCCACTCCAGTATTCTTGTCTGAAGAATCCCATGGACAGAGGAGCCTGATAGGTGGTAGTTCATAGGGTTGCACAGTTGGACATTACTGAATTGACTTAGCATAAATTCTTTATATATTTAAATTTAGGTATTTTAAAAGTAATAGTGGCATATGTACTTTAGTTTCTGCATTCTTGTATATGTGAACAGTTTTTATTTTTATTAAAATGACATTGAAGTATAGCATATAGCAAGAAAAATTCACAAATTATAATTGTATATTGATTCATTTTCAAAATCTGAGGATGCCCATGATTATAGAAGTATCAGAATTGAAAAACTGTCAGAAATCCCCAGCAGTTTGTGGGCCACAGTTTGGGAACTGTTATCACACAGGAAGAACAATCTGTTCTGGAAATCGGGTTGCAGAGCCAGTAGTCTTGACCACCATTATATTGATTTAAAAAACAGAGACATCATTTTGCCAACAAAGATTCGTATAGTCAAAGCTATGGTTTTTCCAGCAGTCGTTTATGGATGTGAAAGTTGTATCATAAAGAAGGCAGAGTGCTGAAGAATTTATGCTTTCAAATTGTGGTGCTGGAGATGAAGACTCTTGAGAGTCCCTTGGACAGCAATAAGATAAAACCAGTCAATCCCAAAGGAGATCAGACTTGAATATTCATTGGAAGAACTGAAGCTAAAGCTCCAATACCTTGGCCACCCAATATGAAGAGTCAACTCATTAGAAAAGACCTTGATTCTGAGAAAGACTTGAAGGCAGGAGGAAAAGGGGCTAATAGAGGACCAGATGGTTGCATGGCATCACTGACTCAGTGGTCATGAGTTCTAGCAAACCCTGGTAGATAGTGCAGGACAGGGAAGTCTGGCATGGTGCAGTCCATGGGGTTGCAAAGAGTTGGACACAACTGAGCAACAACAGTTTATTGGATCTATAGTTTACCTTTAAGGATTTAACTGCAGTACTGCCTATAACTCAGTTTTTAAATTAAGAATTCAGTGATTTCATCTTTGATTAACATTTAGACAAATCTCCTTGACTCCAGGAACAGTTAGAAGTATGTCCATAGATGTCAACATCTCCCTTCATATTAGTAACTAAAAATAAGAAGGAAACTTACAACCATTGTATTAAACATAGGAAATCCATGAAAAGTACCAAACTGCACAAAGATAAAGTTTGACAATTGAAAGAAAGGCTAAATTTATCCATAGAACAATATAACACAACCTTAAGTAAAACAGCTTTACTGAGAGAATCTTGAGAAATCATGCTAAAGATCTTTTAAAAGATATGTCCAAAAAAAAATCAATTATCTTTAAAAAATACAACAGTAAGGTGGGGACCTACTCATCAGTGATATTCTTTATATAAAGAGGACTCTAGCTGCTATATAGAAATTAGTTTATTAGAGATTGGACTAAAAAGTATAAATTCTAATAAATTCCTGTCACAGTAGGACTGGGGTAGGAGGCGTACAGGTGAAAAAGAATTGCAGAGGTCTTTCAGATGTAGATTTGTCCCAGCTTTGCATATACTGTGAACAGAGATTTAGAGCAAACCACCAAGTATGATACCTAGAATTATGACATAAAAAAATGAGAATATGAAAGGAAAAGCAACTTAGAGGAAAATGGTAATTTTTTGTACGTGTTAATGTTAATGTCTTTGGTCCATCCAAGTATTGGGCCTATTAATCAGCTGAAAAAGAAAATGTGTCAAGCAAAGAGACCTGGGTGAAAGATATTCAAGGAACAAATAGATGTTTTCTAACAGCTAAGAAATAGAGGGATAAGATGAGACAGCCTGATTACATTGTGTAAAATGAGAAAAGGTAAAGAATGCTGGAAAGTGAAATTATGAAAAGTTATTTGAGGGATAAGAAAAAATAAACATTATTAGTATAAACTAAATGCCAGGAAACTTCTACTTAGAAAAGCATAACCCAGCACAAAACTGGCATGAGAAGTAAATAGCCTGAGCTACAAAATGACACTAAGAATGCTTAAAGAAGGGAAAACAAACAGAAAGCAGAAAAAAAAAGACTGGAGTCCAAATTAAAAAATATGTATATTTGCTACATAAACCTTCCTAAGGACTTCATTTTTTTTCCTGCAGAGGGAAATCAGAGAGTCTCTGTATTATACTCAGTATCTGTAGTTTGCATATAGAAATGAGCTGTATATTCCTATAAAAAATTACATGTATGATTTGCTTTTTATATTATTGATTAAGCAAACATCATCAAATGTGACAAAATCTATCACATAAGCACCATATATCTGTTATATATATATACACACACACATACACACATACTCTTATCAATTTCATTTAAAATCCAGGTGTCCAGATTATACATGCTTGTTAATTCTTAGGGTATTATTCAGATGAACCTCATTTCTATTATATATGTTATAGTTTTATATATTGTTTTGCTTATTTCAAAGATATTAAGGTACTGTAATATAATCAGTAAATGATGATGCTATAGTTCTATTTCATGCCCTTTTACAGATGATGCTGACATACTTAAAGAAAAAAAAAAAAGATTAGCTAGTTGGCAACAAACTGGGACACACTCAAAAGATTATCTTTCTTCTTCCATTATTCACAAATGGGGCAATTTTCTCATCTTCCCTCATTATGAGTTTTGGAGAAATAAAATTGCATCGCAGTAGAAAGTTTTCCTTAGATACAAGTCTTGTTGCTAGGGGTAGTCAAGTTTGTAACCTCTTGTAACCTTGGTGACAGATAATAATGTACTTTGTGCTCTTCAGTTTTAAAAATATTTCCTCTTATACAATACGCAGTTCTTTACTTGGCTTCAAGTACTTGGAATTGCTCAAAATTTATATAAAGATGCATATCACAAAAATATATAGATGGAAACATGAACTCTTAGATTATGCACTGTCAACTTATGTTTCCCCACATTTCCCCCTCACACTCAAAGAGAATCAAGAAACCTCTGTTGTGCATGGGCATGGTTTCAGAATCCTTCCAAGTAACAACGCAGGCATCAAACATATTAAGCTGGCTTTGACATGAAAGTAAGTCCTAAATGATGCTTTTATTTCATTACAAATTGTAATGGAGATATAAGCACTGTATCTTCATTGTAATGGAGATATAAAGCAAAGGAGAAAAGGAAAGATATAAGCATCTGAATGCAGAGTTCCAAACAATAGCAAGAAGACATAAGAAAGCCTTCCTCATACATTTGAATCAGTTCTAATGAGGTGGATGAAACTGGAGCCTATTATACAGAGTGAAGTAAGCCAGAAAGAAAAACACCAGTACAGTACACTAACACATATGTATGGAATTTAGAAAGATGGTAACGATAACCCTGTATACGAGACAGCCAAAGAGACACAGATGTATAGAACAGTCTTTTGGACTCTGTGGGAGAGGGAAGGATGATTTGGGAGAATGGCATTGAAACATGTATAATATCATATATGAAATGAATCGCCAGTCCAGGTTCGATGCATGATACTGGATGCTTGGAGCTGGTGAACTGAGACGACCCAGAGGGATGGTATGGGGAAG